>OX578146.1:114715386-115155386 GCA_951213105.1 Amaurobius ferox
ATTCGTGTGAAAATATACTTTGGGTAATAATTTTGTATTTGGACGCCAATAGTCATTTCTCTGCTATAAGAATAACTTATTTCTCCATCCATAACGCTTGACGAGAAATTTAGAGGGACGTCGCCGTCTTGGCGACTATTTCAATTGTTTCCAAAGTGACAAAAATGTTGCCAAATTGATAAAAATGACGCCAAATGGGAAGTAATGTTTGGCAAATTCTGATTTCCATCATATGACGGGCATACCTTCACATATATAAAAAATGCTTTTCTCTCCGTTTGTCTGTAACACTTGCTCATGCATTTTGGCGAACCTGGTGAATAATCTAGAGACGCATCATAAAATTTGGCGATGTTTCACCCCAGATTGACGAAAATATCGTCAAAATTTCAAAAATGACACTAAATTAATTAAAATGACACCTAATTGATGAATTAATTATTAAAAAATTTTAATATAGAAACTATATCGCTCATTGACGATGCTATCAGTATTGATAATTGTTTATTTAATGTTGCGCGAAATATAAGTTAATTGAGCATTTTGAAAGAGCTTTGCATGTTGTCATCCGGAAAATCGCCAAATGTACAATTCAACGGTAAAAACACAGTACCGTGGATCTTATACATTATTTTTTAACTATAAAAGAAGTAAATTCATTGCATTATATATAAGGAATGTCATGTACTGCTTGCTAACATCAGATTTTTTATTTTAATTTTGTAAGTTTTATTTTAACATTCCGATCTGCAGCAAAATTTAAGCAGCTCCAGAATAACGCGTACACCTTCTAGAAGCTAAATGTCATTAAAATCAGTCACAGTATATTAAGATAGGGTGTATAAATATCGTACACTGCTGTATTGCTGAATCTGGTACACACATATTCCAAAATGTTCAAAACCTGCAAATTTGTAAAAACGCTACTTTGAATTATTGACTGCCGTACGACGTTTTCCCTGTATATACAAGGTGTCCCACCACATTGACCTTAGCTTTTATTCCTTAAACATTGACATTAAACGTATATAATAAATTACAAAGTTACGTAAAAAAGTTACAGAATTTTATGAAATCAATTAAAATTTTCAGGGGATTAAATTTGAAGAAATACAAAATTTAAATTTTTATACGGCCCCCGTACAAAAGCATTTCCAATGAGTAAAATCTGCCCCATATACTAATAAGGTGATGTACAAAATTTCAGCATTTTATCATGAAAAGTCCCAGAGATATGTTTAAAATAAGTTGGTGAGGAATTAATCACAAATTTAAATGTAAATGTTTACAGCAAGAGTGCAAATGACGCAACGCAGAAATGCATCATAGGCAAATAATATCTGACTCTTATCTTTAATGGATCTTTGGCATGGATGGAAAACATTTTGAACAAGATTTGTAATATTTGTGTAAAGTTATTATTTCTACACAGTGTAGATACTTGTGTACCTATAAATATCAAAATTATTATTTATTTATATAATCATTGTTGGCTTTCGTAATTTATGTATGACCTCTGAAACGCGATCTGCCGACATGATTTTTCCTCTCTGAGAATCCATGTGGATGCATCGAAAAGTGGTTTAAGTCATCATTTTTGTATTTTCATATTGCTGGGATATATTATTATATAATGCTGAAATTTTGTACATCACCTTATTAGTGTATGGGGCACATTTTACTCATTGGAAATGTTTTTGTACGGTATAAAAATTTAAATTTTGTATTTCTTAAAATTTAATTCCCTTGAAAATTTTAATCGATTTCATAAAATTCTATATCTTTTTTACGCAACTTTGTAATTTAATATATATGTCTAAGATCAATATTTAAGGAATAAAAACCGAGGTCAATGTTTTTGGGACACCCTGTATACTGTTAGATGTAGAAAATATAAGTATTACCTATAAAAGTATATTGTTACGGCTTATCCTCTGGAATCGTAAGTGTGCGCCCAGGATGCAAGAATGAGTCCGAATTTCTGGATAATTAACAGGTGTTTTCACAAGCACAGCGTAAACAGGAACAATATAGAGTAAAACAGCATTTAAAACAGCAATCATTTCACAAAACAACAGATACTACTCTTAAAACGTTGTAGCATCTCATTTCACTAAACGGCGGCTACTATTATTAAAACTTTGACGTATGTTATAGCTCAATATAGCTCTAACCATGTCAACTGCACTCCATATGAGTGATGGCTGAATTTATAGACTATCTATAGAAACTGAGTGATGACTCCTTTTATATATTCTCTGCCCTAACTTCTAGAAATCTCTTACTTCGTAGAATATTCGTTATTTTGAGATGTTCCTCAAGCCTTCGAAATGTCGTCAAATGTCGCCAAATTGGCAATAAATAGTCATATCTGATAACCCCCCTTTTGAACTGCAGTATTAACAACCCTAGATTCACGTTATAGAAAAGGTTGCCTGTGCGGATCTTTGTTTCGTCTGATTTTCAAAAGTGACTCCACTGAGAGCATTTCAGAAGCAATATTATTAAAGAAGCAATGTATAACGAAATTAACGTATTTAAACCAGTTTTGAAAGCAAGGCGATATCTTAGTGATAAGAATAACAAAACAATTGCACCAGGCATTCACAGAACTTTGAACAGTTTTCATCGTTTGATGGCGCAGCATCTTTGTTATTCGTATCCTGATGAAGAAAACTTCTTTCGAAACTATTCCATTCCTTTAATTTGTTATATTCTTCATCAGTAACAAATCGTATTGCAGAAGTTAATTTTCGCAAAAGAGTTGTAGACTACTTTTTAAAATAAGAATGTAATTGAAATTTATTATCATTTTATCTTCTTGAAAACAATAAAATGTAACAATTCACAAAGGGAAATAAAACTACTTTTCTATAAGGCACATTTTTGTCTTTTAATGGAACTTTCGTACTGTTTTTCAAGTACGGCCCTAAACGCTCCAGACGGTTGGCGTTAGAACACTTCCCATTTATAACTCAATTTTGAGGAAGTTCTAAAAGTAGAGACCGTTCTCTTTCTTTTATTTTTGGACGATAACTTTTTCTATCGTATCTTCTGTCGGTCACTATGGTCTACATTTTATTTTCATCGACTGTGCCTTTGTTTCCTACCATATTTCGTCCTGAGATATTGATTGTGCCTGATTGGAATCAAGTAACCACTGTCAAAACAATGCTCGGCTGATAAAATGGATTACAAAAAACTGCTCTCTTTATTTCTTTAATTCTCTCTGTATTTATTTCTAATTTAAAAGAAATAAATTAGAGAAAATAAAGTTATTTTAGAAAAGGCAAACCTTTCATAGATAAGAAACTGCTCTGCAAGATATTTTCTAAAGGCGAAACCATGCACAGTCTACCAATATATATGCACAGTTTCATCAGTCTCACTGTTACCAAATGTTGTTTCTGGCTCTTTGGTAGAGTATAGCAGGAATTTAGACTGTTCCTCATACTGATGAACAGTCAGTCTTCTGCATGTACATCTATAGTTCCAGTTTAAAGTAGCTCTCATTTGCATGGAAGAAGTAACGTAACGAGCTGATATAACCCAGTCCAAGCCAAGAGCTGAACAAGCTGGCCTACAGAGAATCTTCTTCATGCTGCTGTAAAATCATCGGCATGTGGATTGAAAGTTCTGCATACTGATGGAGAGTTCTGCATGCTAATAGAGAATTCTGCATGCTGATGAAGAGTTCTACATGCTGGAGGAGAGTCTTCTGTATGCATAGCTATATATTTCGCTCAACGTAATTCTCGTGTACATGAAAATAATGTTAGGGGGTTCATATATTCCAGTTCAGTCCAAGAACTGAAAGCATCAGCTAAAGAATGTTTCCTTACTAACAGGGCGGATGGATTTCCTTCTACAGAAAAGCTGAATGGATATTTTAGTGTAGTATCTCATATACAATGTATCCCAGGGCTACTAGTAGTTTATCGCATGCATATTTTTATATGAATAAGTCTCAAAATTAAGTGTAGAAATATGTCATGACAGTGCCATCTCCTAGGAGTTGTATATGAAAACTGGAAGAGTAAGTCCGTTACATGATGAGATGCATGAATATGCAAAAGATCATCTCTCATCCGCCTGTCTACAGAACTTGCAATCCTATTGTCCACGAATACATACTATCCAAACACCTCTCCCATCGATAGTACTGTTTTATGCGAATTTTTATGGAAACCCCATCCTCTAACAGAAACTCAATAAACATACGATGTAGTGAATCCTCTAATAAAAGATACCTAACCAACAAACATTAGGAACATTATTCAAACTCACTATAGTTATAATTTTGTGAATTAATAATTTCCACAAAGCGACAAGGTACATTTAGGAAAGTAATAGCGTAGATTTTCTTAGATATTGAAATTTCAACAATTTAGTGACATTTTCGTCAATTTAGCATCGTTTTTGTCACATTGGTGATATTTTTTTTATTTAGCGAGATTATGCCAAAGGGTGTAGTCTACCGTTTTCTGAAGTGGACGTGAGGTTTCAGCCATAAACCAATCATGCGTACATTGAGCATTAGATTAAAAATATTTATTAATTAGTATTTAATTAGTCTACATTCTAAGCTCGTCTTTTATATTTACGGACTCAAACGCAAAATTTCAGAACTATACGTTTTGCTATTTGTTCGGTTCGTAATGCAGTTCACAAGCGTATTACACCTTTTGGGGAGTGCATGCAACTCCTCATTCACGCGAGATGCCATCAGTTCTACTGTATGGATTGTGAGGTCTACCTTTTGATTATTATTTGCCTCATTTTGCATTATAATTTATGTTCACTTAAACTAAACATTCTAACTAATTTGGTTGATAGACCAATCACCAACTTAATCAACATTTTCTGCGTTCTTAAGGTAGAATATGAATATGTTTCGAATCGTGAGAGATTGAGTAGAAGATGAAAGATTCTACTAGTAAGTCGAAGGATTCTAGGAAGAGTTTGGACAGAAATGAGCTGGAGTGAAGCAAAAGTCCCGATGATAGATTTGGAGGAGTTCGGAAGTTGACCAGCAGCCTAGTGGAAGGAAATCCCATTCGATACAACGATGACTATGAAGAGTCTAGCATTCGGGGTGTGGCCGCAATACGGGGCGAAGTAACAGAATGCCGGGGTAAGCATATAGGCTTGAGAACTCGTCTCTATTTAAGAATTATCACCAACCTAGTATATTGTAGCTGCTGCTTGTATATTTGTAATTTATTCTGAGAGTGTGCAATAACAATTAGTGTATGTGTTGTCCTTTTCTTTTAAGAACAAACTGCTGCAATTTCTGTGAAGTCCCCAATAAACTGAGTTTGATTTAAAATTGTGCCGTTCTGTGTTATTTCCTTTGGACCATAAGGTCGAAATATCAAGTACTTTTAAGATTCAGTTAAGTCACTTTTGACAGATTAAGTAAAAATCCTCTACAAATGCATCTAAAGAGGATAAAGAGACATTTGATTTTTACAGACTCTCTAATTACAAGCAATTTACTAAGTAACTTCTTATTGGCTCCATGCTTACTGAGCAATTTACTAAGTATCATAAAAAATATGACGACAAAGTCGTAGAGTGTCTAAAATTTCTAGGAAATAAAGTGATGAAGAAAATGAAGAATGATGTGAATTGTAATTTACTATGCATGAAATTATATTATTTATTTTTAAAGTCCCCACTAAAACCCCTACTAAACACAGAACCATAAAATAGAGTGCAATAAAGTATGCAAAGATGAAAATATTTAGAGAATTTTTCATAAAGAAAAATATTAAATAATTTATGATAGTTTGTCAAATATATATTTCATCAGTTTTTTTTATAGGAATAAGCGCTTTCATTTAAAATTAATTAAAACATAAGCAAAATTTCATTTACCAAACTACCTGTATTAAAATGAGGATTAAATAAGCTTTATGATGACGTAAAAGTGGAAAATATTGGATAATTAGGTGATTGACTACACTAAAAAAGGGAAGTTTCACATCAACATTGCATAAAAAATGGAAATTTTAATCTGGTTGTAACCAAAATAAGAGGGACACATGGGAAATATTTCTAAGCTAATAAATTTATAAAACGCTGAAAAATCGGGATATTAGGATAAGCTTTCCGTTCAAAGTGCGTTGAAAATATCAAAAATATCATCTTTTCGATGATGATAAGTTTGGAACTCCGAGATTCTGTTTTCATCTCTAAGGGACCTATTTGTGTAAAATTTGTTAAAAATTCTACTTCTACAATAAATCAACAGAAATCTAATTGGAATAAAAAAAAATTGATTCGAGGTGCATGGCCTGGCATGGAGTACCCTTACAATACATTCATGGCTTTATATCGTTTAGATTTTGCACTCTGCGCCCAACAAACAGATCTTTTCTTGTTATAAATTAAGAGGTGTACATTAGTTTTATTACGAAAAATTAAATCTTGAATGATTCATATATTAAAATTACTCAAATACCCATATTTCCTAATACAATGTTATTCTGTAAATTCTTGTAATTTATATTAAGATAGTGCATTATTTATTATGTTAACTGTTCAGAAATTTGCAATATTTGGATTGCAAAGTTTACTTTAATATAATTATGATGTATATAATTAATATAAAGGCGTTGTTAAAGGCCAACAGAGTTTATTATTAAAGTGGACACGCTTCCTTTTACTTTACAAATTTAAAAATAAAATTCTTTTAGTGTATTTTCTATATTGTTCTACCCGATCTATATTTTATTTTAACCTATTTTTCGTTTATTTTATCTCCTCTTTTACTGTGAGATATTGCTAGCGACTGTTTGGGTTTCTTTGTCCAAAGTCAATAAAATATAAATGTTAAAAGTTCTGACAATATATATACCGAAGTATAAACAGTTGTGACTGGTAGTTTTAGTTTTCTGTGTTTTAAAATTGTTTTTACTTTTCTTCTCTTAGTAAGAGTGTTATATGTTTTGGAATGTTATAGAATGTAATAATAATGGTAATGAAAAACTAAGTTCACTACAAAATAAATTGAAATTTTTTAAGCTTTGATAAAGAAGGATTTATTAAATATCATTGACATTTTGTTGTGGAATTTACATGTCAATTTAATAGATATGTTTGCTTTGGCCAATAAAGTAGCCAAAAGCGTCAAAGTTCCTTTAATGTGATGTTGATTCTATGCCAATGAGAGTATTGCAGACCCAGGTCAGTCGACTCACCCTAAGGTATGAGTAGAAGGTTGGGTGACCGGTTGCCAATAAGAGTGTCGAAAACCCAGACCACTCGACACACCCCGAGGTATGAGTAGCTGTTTGAGGGGTCCGAACAATAAGAGTGTTGAAGGCCCAGACCGCTCGGCTGGCCCCAGGGCCTACAGCAGGAATTTGGGTGGCCGGGGGCCAATAAGAGTGTGGAAGACCCAAGCCATCCGACTCACCCTAGGTCCATAAGAGTGTCGAAAAGCCAGACCACTCGACTGACCCGAGGGCTTACAGTAGCAATTTGAGTGGCCGGGAACAGCCAATAAGAGTGTTGAAGACCATTTGACTGACCCAAGGATTTACAGTATCCGTTTAAGTTGCCGGGAGGGGGGGCGGGCAATAAGTGTGTTGAAAACCCAGGCGACCCGACTCACCCTAGGGTATGAGCAGCTGTTTGAGTGGCCGGTTCAATGAAAGTGTCGAAAATCCAGACCACTGGACTGTCCAATAAGAGTGTAGAAGACCCAGACACTCGACTGACCCAGGGGGCTCAGTATCTGTTTGAGTGGCCGGGTCCAATAAGAGTGTCGAAAACCCAGACCACTCGACTCGCCCAAAAGCATAAGCAACAAATTGAGTGGCCGGAGGTCCAATATGAGTGTAGAATAACTTTATCTATTTATGCATACATTTGGTGACATTACGTGCGATGCATTGATTATTACTATAGTAACAAATATAGTATCCCCTTTTTATATTAAAGCAAGAAGTAAATAAAATAAACATCGTTTTTTAAAGTACCTCTTTATATTATTTATATTTAACATAGTATATGTATGAAAATTTATTTAATAAAATGTATGTAACTTAAATGTGTGGAAATGTATTTATTTAAATGTATGTTAGATAAATGTACGGAAATGTATTTATTTAAATGTATGTTATTTAAATGTATGGAAATGTATTTATTAAAATGTATGTAACTTACATGTATGGAAATGTATTTATTAAAATGTATGTAAAATAAATGTATGAAAATGTATTTATTTAAATGTGTGTAAAATAAATGTATGAAAATGTATGTAACTTAAATGTATGAAACACCACGACATACAAAATTTGGACTTTTAGCTATTCCGTCTCTTGAGTTATTAGTATAAACGAGTATATTCCTACGGCGGGTCAACATCTGCCCATTTAGATACAGGATTCAAAAAATTAAAACATAACACAAAAGCCAGCGGCCAAATTTGGACTTTCTGGTTGTTCCAGCATTTAAAGAAAGAGTGCATTCCTATGGTGGGCTCTGGAGGAGCTGGTCCGATAAGGTTCAAAATACAAAGATTGAAATGCAGCACAAAGTACAACGACATTCTAAACTTCATGTTATTATGATTAATGAAACCTAATTAGTGAGTGCCATAAAGAATCACGTCCAAATTAAATAAAATGTTGTAAAAAATAAATATTTTTTTTAAATTATAAGAAACCACAATTAAAATTTTAATCTCGATTTTTAGAAATGGATCTCAAATCATTGGTTTTATACAGTAAAATGCTAGTATTTATTTATTAAAAGTGTTTATTACATAGTATACATTGTTTAGTGTGGGCTCAATTTTTAATTGATTATTATTGCGACACTCGTATTAGATGTGGAGCGAGTAACTCATGCTAATTTAATCACTTTGAAATAGTTTTAATTGACGTTGCAAAAATGTGTCAAATTATAATTTGCAGTTACTTGAGGTAGAAAACTTTGTGCTTTGGAACTGTCGCATGATTATTTAACTGCATGAAATATAAAATCCTCATATATGGGGCGAGGATCTAGGCTAACCACATCAATCTTTCTAGAAATATTTATTCGTGTTTATTAACATTAAATAACACTGGAAAAATACACATTTTTTCTCCTTTTCCTTTTAAAAATGCTGTTTTTTTTCTGTTTCTTTTTTTTTTGGTTCTAATTTAGGTTTATATGAAGTACGAGAAAGTAAATAATAATTTCTGACATAGCACATTTTGTACCGGTACAGAAAGTGTTAAGTAAAGTTAAGTAATGGAAAATTTTAAATAATATTTACTAACAATGATATATTTTTAAAACTTTACTTTTCATTACAGATTAATAATTTTATATTAACTTTCTAATAGAGTTAAATTTTTTCTAAGAACTAAATCTTCGAAAATATAAAATGAATAAAAACGAAAATAAATCCTTTCTGAAAAATAACTCAATAAGCAAACATAAAACTAAATTAAAGACTAGCGAATAACAATAAAGTAAAAGTCATCAAAATGCTTTTAATAGCAAGATATATTTTTTCATAAATTCCTTAAAAACTGGATTAAAATATTTTTAAAAATGTCATAAATAAAATTTTATTATTCTAAGCACACTTTATTTGTAAGTAAAGCTAAGTACATTGCTTAAATTTATTCATATACTTATTGCGCCACCATACATCCTATTATATCATAATTTTTAAATAAATGACATACTACAAAAGGATATAAGATTATATGTTTTCTGTGATGAAAATTCGGTACTACAAAATTTGTTGAAACAATGCATTTCCAAATAAAATTTTTTAGCTTGAAATTTTATCGTCAAAGTAAAAAGGTTGAAAATTTTTCCTTGGGAAAACATAAAGAAATTATTATGCATGACTTAGCGTAAATTCATCTGCGTGTTTAAAAGTGTGTAATTAACACGTTAATAAATTTTTTCAAATAACATATTTCATAAATATTTAATAGCAAAAATATTTCATAACAAAAATATTTAGATTAAATAGAAATATGTCATAAAATAAAAAAACAATCTGATGTGGGCAGCACACGACTTTTCATATATAATGCAATGAATTTACAAATTTTACAGTAAAAAAATATATATTATTATTATAGTAGATATTTATATTCTTTCCAAGATATTGAATTTTCGTCAATGAGTCGTCATTTTCATTGATTTAGCGTCATTTTCATCCATTTGGCGAATTTTTCGTTAATTTAGGATCTTTGAATAAAGTCGCCAAGTTGGCGACATTCCACCAAATTTGTCGCCAAAATCTCGCCAAGAGTTATGGACGGAGAAGTAAGTTATTCTTACAGCAGATAAATGACTATTGACGTTCAAATACAAAAGTATTACGCACAGTATCTTTTTTCATGAATGGAACGAGTTAGCTCCACGAGAATGATGTCACAAATTTATCGCATGGTATTACATATAAGTGAACATATTTCTCAAAAGGAAATATTTTTTTTATTTTATATGATTTTTTGATAATTTTTTTAAAAATGTGCAATATCTCGAGAACGGTTCATGTTAGCGTTCTAAAATTTATGTCAATCGTTTTTTAATGAAAAATTACATAAGAAATGTCTATTTGCGTAAATTTATTAGAGATTTTGACTTTTTGACGATTTTTTCAAAATTTCACTCGAAAATTTAGGGGGGTTCTGAATATTCGATTGCGTATAAAAAAAATAGTCTTCCAGTGTTTACGGATTGTAATTTTGGTATCAAATTTCATTCGAATCGGTCCATTCGTTCGTCAGCTATCGTCTCCACAGACTCACTGACACGCACACACACACACATCACTTCAGAAATAGTCGATTCGTAATCAGGGATGTTTGAAACGTGCTCTCTCGTCGAAAACTCGAATTCGAATTTTCGACCTCGTCACAATACTTTCCTTATACATTATTGTATATAAAGAATGTAATAAAATCATCTAAAGCTCGGTATGATGAAGTGTAGCAATATTGAGAGTAGCGATAAAGAAAGTACTGGAGAAATTGATAAGAAAAATTTAAAGAACATCTAAAGCTTAGACTCAACTAGTGTCTATTATCACGAACTAGCAGCTCGTGAGAATACTTATATCTCTGCATTTAAAAAACTGCTTCATTACTATATCTCTGCACGTAAACTTACTTATATCTCTGCATTTAAAAAAATGTAGCTTCACTGACGCATTCGCCCTGTTTGACAAATTTCGCGTTCCTCTGTCTCGTACCTTAAAAACTATAGCATACCAAAATATAAAATGTGGTAGATTTGTAGATAAATGTTAGGGGGAACAAGTTGAAATAAACCGTTAGAAATATTTAATGTCAAAGTCAGACAGAATATTTGAGTTGTGAATTCGCGTCCTGGACAGAATAATAATATCAAGACCACGAATTTTGCAGGCATGTATTTATGCACAGGTGACATATTGCTAGACGGACGCATTTTTAACAGTTTACAACATACTTGAAAAGTGTTTATGACTTTGCTCATTCTATCTGTCGTCCGCCTGTCTCTCTGCCCGTTCGCACGATAACAGCCGTAAAATAACTTTATCAAAATGAGATTTTATAATGTTGTTGAGACCGTCTGTGGGACATATGGGAATGTAAATGAATAATATCACCAAATTAGTTTTGGTATGAAATCGGGATGAAAAAATGTAATACATTGAACCCTATGGAACCTAATTCTTCAAACATTTTTTAAGCGCAGTTAAAATTCACAAATTGCTTCGAAAATTTCAGGAAATATTCAAATTATCCCATAAAATATATAATTTTTTTTAGCAAAATACGTTTGGTATTTTTTTAAATAAAATTAAAATAATAATTACACCCATATTGTATGAAGAGATCACGTGACGCACTTCAAAATAAAAATGGCATCCATCTTTTTTTCCTAGTGTAAAAATAGCGATTTTTTATATCGCGTTCCTGTGCATTAATCGCGGCCCTGTATCTCATACTGCAAAATCTATTCCATAAAAAACATGAAATTCGGTAACCGTTTCTTGATTTAAACTTCAGCTTTGCTTGAAACAGCTCGCGAAACGAGCTCAACGAGCGCTAGCGAGTAGGAAGCGAAGCCATCCTACCTGTGAAATGAGTTACATGGGTTAGCGAGCATAGCAAACAAGGGTCAGAGCTCCCTCATAAAATAAAAGTTTGTAATTTTCGTTTGTAGTTGCGCATCAAAATAACCCCCCTCTCCAATTCCATTCTACCTGGCGGACAACGATGGTAAACCTCCCCAGGTCGTCCCCGCCAGTGAAAATAATTCTGTCCCCAATTCCATTCAGATCTAAATTATCAAGCCTATACACATAGTCTTAAGTGGCCTTAATGCGACCTGTCTTTTCTTATTTATGATCAGAAGTATAGCGATTTTGACGCGATTGCAAAAACAATAATTATATAGTTTAATCATTTTTTTTAATTTAGCAATATTTCAATTAAAATTTTTATTTTGACTTTTAAATGAAAATAATCTGTATTAGAACAGACTTACTCCTCTAATTTTTTTAAATAGTCATTGAAACATCTAATTTGAAATTTCAACCCCATTTACAATGCTTTTTCTACAATAACACTGTAAGTAGAAATCGTAATAAAATATTATGGAAATGAACTTAGCGCATTTTTAGAATTAGGTATTTTACTCAACACACATGAAATATGCTATTAAGAATTTCTGCTTAAATACTTCACTAGTTTAAAATTGCATTGCTCCCAAACAAAATTGCTCTGTATAGAATTTAGTCTTTCTTTTACCAATACACTTTAATTAAATTCCCCAGAAAATTTCGACAAAAACGTTGAACAAAATTAATTTCATTTTTTCACGTTTCTTTTCTTTTTTTACAACCTCCGCTAAAATTAAACGAGAAAAAAACGCTTCTTAAAATCACGCAACATCTCAATTAAGGAACCACGTAGCAGAGATAATGGGATTTTAAGTAATTTTTTAAGTAATTTACGATTTTCTTCTTTAATATACCCTATTTGTTTGGAGCTGCATTTACCCCCAGAAAATATTTTTGGACAGAAACAGTTTAAAGCCTCGATTCATACGTAATCATTAATAATACTGATATATTTTATGGTTTTTATGGATTCGATTGCTCTATTATGATTCTAAAAATGGAATTTAGTAGATTTCATTTTCTTTCATTTCATTCATCTGGGTAGTATAGATCAATATAACTCAAAATCGTTATTTGACCGGTGGAAAAAAAAGTTAAAATACGATTCAAAGTGGGCATTACGTCTTACTTTGCAAGCCAATCCGACGCCATATTTGTAGTCCCAAGACCTTATGTTGAGATGCCATATTTGTAGTCTCAACATAAGTTAGAATATCTTGTCGTGGTGCATTTAGGTTGACGTAATATGTACTACCTTCCCCAAAAGTGTTCGGACACCGCACGCTGTTCACGCCCTTCGGGTTTTGCACACAAACCAAAAGTATAATTTTGCTCGAAACAATGTCTACTATGAAAGGATATGCATCTCATTTACATAAGAAACCATCTTCATATTTATTTTATTTTCCAAAATTTCAAATGGCAACACCTACTTTTTATGGTATCAAATGATTTGTCACAGTATAAATACGTTCAATAATAATTTCTGTGCGTATCTGACTATAATTACCAGAGATATGCGAGAAAAACCATTTGAGGGTCCATCTCGACATTTAATGGGACGGTGGACGTTGAAATGAGCAAAAATCAACTAAAAAAAGTTTTAATATATAACATTATTTTACACATTTAACATTTGCTTACGGGTGGGATAGCGTCCATCCCAAACGAAGAACCTCCCAAGAGGAGGTTCTTCGTTTGGGATGGACGAAGAACCTCCCAAAAGGAGGTTCTTCGTTTAGGATGTACGCTGTCCCACCCTTAAGCAAAAGGTTGAATGCATTTTTTTTTCGAAACGAAATTTTCAAAGGTTTCACATTCTTAAAATGCTCCATGTGTCTTAATTTTTGTCTGAGATGCATGGAATTTGGCAAGAAGATACCTCTCATACCTTTTAATGAAACTGGGTATGCATTTTATAATTGGACTTTATTAAGGTAATTAAAAGTGAATAAGAACCTAATTAAATGATGAAAATTAAGTTTTAATGCAGAAAAATATTTTTTTAAAAATTAACTTTCTAAGGGATTTAAAAATGAATCCCCAAATTTGTTCATAATGTGTTTTCGAGTGATCATAATGTAAAATGAATCAAAAATGTGAACAAATGGCACGCAAGGAGCATTTTCAAATTTTCGCTAAAAAAAATAAATTAAAAAAATAATACAAAACTACAACAAAATTTGAAAAAAAATTAATGGTATTGTATATAGTAATGTTAAGAGGAATATTTATACAAATTTTCACCTTTTTATGCCAATTAATAAATAAAAAAAATTTCAACGTCCACCGTCCCCTTAATATTATAAACTTAAGTTCATGCGTAGAATGACTCGCTTACATACCCCCTTATCATCCAATATTCGCCTGGGTTTGTTTTTTTATTTTGTCTTTCAGTCTTTATTATTTATCCGCATTTGTCTTATTGACTTTCATGTCTCGGATTCATTTTTTGACCTTTGTCTTATTTTCATTACAAACAAATGCGCCTCTCAATAAAACATTAAATGAAAATATCATAAAATGTATTAATTGGCATATAATTTTAAATTCCTATCTAACATAACATAAATAATTGCTATGCAACAGAAATGTCCAGAATCATTTACTTTAGTTACTGTTTAATTTTTATAACTTAATATGACATATAATGACCGTTGCTGTTTATTTCTTTATCCACTGCTGAATGGAATTCACCAAGTTGTGGACATGATAAATTTGGGTTAGATATTAGAAAATTGGGTTAGGATATCAAGTTGTATACATATTGAATATTAAATACGAAGTAATTTAAAGAAAACGATATGGCATGATCTAACAAAAGAAAGCTGCCTGAAGGAAGTTGTAATTTTATGTTAAAAAAATTCTGGAACTTATTATTCACCTGATATAATATTTGTGGTAAAACATTAAATAATAATGTGAATTTATAAAAAATAAATTAATATAAAATTTTAAAAAGTTTGGACATTTTTTTACTAATAATAAAGACAGAAAGGCCCGATAATTGGGATATTTTTGTTTCTTCTGTTTCGTCATTCATTCATGAGGGATTAAAATATATCTCGCATTTTGTTTATTTATCCTGCATTTCACGTTTTCCCCCCTTTTCAATAGAACGATAAACACATTTTGCAAAACTTTTAGAATTATTTTAAGAAAGCTTTTTTGATTTCAAGGCTTTTTTAACGGCATTAAATTATGTCCTGATTGTATTTTTTATTTCATTTTAAAATGTTGGTGATTCAAGAAGATTTATTTTTAATCAATTGTCAATTGTTTAATCCCGCTTTAAATAACAGACATTTTATGCGGATAAACACCATAACAATGTCTGATTATTCGCTTAATAACTTGTCAGGAAATCAAACTGTTCTTCAATTTCATTTTATTTTAACTTCCAATTAGATTCAAGATGATATTTAACACGTCAACTGATTAGAATGAAAACAATGCAATTTTGAAATAAGTTCTGTAACTCAATAACTACTGAAAATAATAAACTACAATTTAAGGCAATTACATATGTTTGAGTCATTGCTGAATCAATAGCCTTCAAAATTTATACGCGTTACAGTTCATAAGTATTTAAATAGGAAATTAATAGTTAATAATAGTTATAAAACTAACTTTGAAAAAAGAAACATAATTTGTGTTTAAGTTATTTGATAGTTTATATATAAAGTAAGAATTAGTTTTATCAGCTGATTACGGAATTGTATAAGGATAAGGCTGAAGCTTCCATTTAACACTTTAACTGCTAACCAAATCAAGTCGACACATGCTACATGCTCACATTGCTCTGTAGCATTACAATCAAAGCAAATGATTGCTACGGATCTGTGACATGATCATCTCGTAAAGCATGAGCATGTCACTAACATCAGCAGTTAATGTGCTGAGAATTTCAAATTTCAAACACTCATAACTCATCATAGGTTTGAGTAAAATGAATTAATTGTATATAAATGCGGGATACTTCAATCTAAATAAAATTGTGTAATCAAAACTTAGTGTTACCCTTTGAACAAATTGATTTGGTGCAAATTTTAATATTAAGTATATCCCTCTGTGGGACGTGGAAAAGAATTAAGTAGAACAAGTTTAATTTACACAATATTATTATATTTTATCGTTATTTTTAATTAATATTGTGCGTTGTGTTTAAGCGCAATAACCCTCCAATTATTTAACTTACGTGTAAGTCCTGAAAATAATTATTAATTAATATTAAAAAAATTTGACTATTTAACACTTAAACAATATCATTTATTAACAACATCAATTTATCACTAACAACAATTTATCATAATTATCAACTATCATTTAATTACTCTAGTTATGGGGGATATGTGACCAGTACTAGTTAGATTTCTAAAGTGTCTAGGACCGGGGAAATGAGCACATACCTTACAGTTTAACCTTCGGCTCATCACGCTGAGGCTTGCATCCGTCATAATGTCTGACCGTACGACCATAACTCTTTCGTGTGTGGCTTGCATCTCGTACTTATAGTCAACCGCTACCTCTTTGGTATGAGTATCTGCTCCCAACTTCTTTCGTATCCGTCCAACTGCTACAACATTTCGCATCCGACTTACTTCTGCAACATTTTGTATATGAGTTTCTCTTACCACATTTCGTATCCGACTTGCTTCTACCACATTTTGTATCCGAGTGACTTGTGGTTCCTTCTAGCGGGGGGGGGGGGGAGGTAGCTCCGCCCATCATCCCCTTGGTGCTCATTGGTTCTTCTAAACCCAATGGCATCACTTGACATTTATCAAGGCCCATCTCAGCCCCTTTGGTCTGGGACACCCAAATTTATAGTATTTGACCTAAAAGTTCACGTTGTTGTAAACACCGGCACCAGCCAGACTCGAGCTTTGTTAGCCGTTCTATGCACCATAAATATTGCAATAAAAATGCCTCATGTGAGGACATATTTTGGCCTCACACTCTCGTCTACCTGAGAGATATATGTTTTATTATAGAAATTATTCCAGGTCTAAATAACACTTTTGGTTTATATGTAGGACTCATAGTTGTGAATGACGAAAGAAAGGGGTATTTTTGACCGACAATGCATACTAATTCATATTTCAACCAAAGCTAACGTGAATTGACAGTTCACTCACATAAAATGTGTACCTTATTCCTACGCTTATTATACTATATACACTGCTCACAAGTGAAATCGCAACACCATAAAGTTGTATGTGTAGATTTATGTAAATCAGGCAATACTAACAACAAGGCGAGATATGCAAATGATCACAGTCTTGTTATGCATAGTGACGTTACACCTTTCCGAGTAGCATAAAAGCGTCAGGTCAAAGAGGAGCGATATCACGTTAAATTGTAGCGTCATTGGTTTGAGGTTGTAAAAATCCTCACAGTATGTCAAGAGTACGTCGACGTACCGTATACGTTCAGTTGTCGACAGCGAAACGGCAACAAATCATTGTTTTACGTGAGGGTGAATTAAGCCTTCTAAGCGTCGCTGAACTATTGGGTCGTGATGTGCGCACAGTTCAACGGTGTGTGTTACGGTTCGTGAGAGACAACGAAACGACAAGGAGACCAGGTAGTGGAGGTTCCAGGTGTACCACACCACGTGAAGGTCGTATGCTTCTGAGAAGCGTTGAGCGGGAGCCGTTTACCGCAGCAACCGTGTTACAACCACATTTATCCCACACTACAGTTAACGTGCTTTCGACGCAAACAATTCGACACCGTTTGCATGACGCAGGACTCTGAGGTAGACAACCTTTTCGACACCTACCGTTTCAACGTCTTCACCGGTTACGTCGCTTCCAGTGGTGTCAAATAAGACGCAATTGGTCGACAGAATGGCGAAACATTCTTTTCCCGGATGAATCACGATTCTGTTTTGACATGCCAGATGGCCATACTCACGTATGACGGCGTTTTCAACAACGCATCCGGGAAGCTTTTTCTATCAGTCGCCACACAGCCTCCTAAGTAGCACTATGGTTTGGGGTGGTATAACATTTGGTGGACGAACACATTTATGTTTCTGACAGTATCACAGCACAACGATGCGCCTCTGATATTGTGAGACCTGTGGTACAGGCATATCTGTCAACCAGGCATGGACTGCTCTTTCAACAGGATAATGCCAGGACACATACTGCACGGACAACTATGTTTTTGAGGTTTTGATATCCTGTCTTGGCCAGCATATTCACCGGATTTGTTGCCAAATGGGCATATTTGGGACATCATGAGTCGCCAATTAAAAGAAGTTCCCAATTCCTGAAAACCATGTTCAATTATAAGCCCAATTGCATGTTGTGTGGAATTCCATCCCTCATCACACCATTGAACATCTTATTGACGGAATTCCTCGTCGTATGCAATCCTGTATAGCCGCTCGCGATTGCCGTATTCCATATTGATGTAATGCCAATAAAGTTCCATGTTTTCATTGTCCAGATACGATTTTTTTATCATTTTCATATCTCCATGTTACAATTATATTCTGTAAATTTCATAAGGGTACATCAATTTCTTCATGGTGTTGCGATTTCAGTTGTGAGCAGTGTATTTTGGCAAAGTGGGTACCATAGCAGGTGGTAAAATGGGAAGTACAATTATATATATATATATATATATATATATATTCGTAATTATTTGCAATTAACCGAAATGACTCTTCAGGGTAAAGGTTATTTTACATAAAATGCGAAAAATAGTAGGAAAAAAAGTAATATTATTAAAGTTGTTATCATTTCGAAAGTATAAGTTAATTTAATTGATGAATCATTGGAAAAAATAACTCATAAGTAAAACGAAGATATATATATATTTCATAGCACATGATAACCGAATTTATTCAAAACTATTTTATAAGAATTGTTTTACAAAATCAGGTCCAGACAAACAAATACAGAGATTGTGTTATGTATCAGTTTCTCGTAAATATTTAGTTGCTTTGAAGCACACGATCTTGAATATACACGTGCGTTCCTCACTTCGCTCTATCCTTGATAATGACGATCTTTAGCTACACTTATCAACAGTTTTATCTTAAGTTCTTCATTCGTGCCTGAAAAATAAGAGCACGTTGTATTGACGGTCATCAACCTAATTGTACACAGACTGGGCACTGGGTTAGCTTGCGTTTATATTTATGATCATAATCACGAGCTTACTTGTGATTATGATCAAAGTGGCGTGTAAGTGGCGTTCTTTCAGTGTTATGAATGCGTTTCAAAGACTTGAAAAAGACAAAATGTATAGTTACAATTATTTTCACAGTTTAACATTATAATCAATCTTAACATTTAATATTATAGTAACACGACTGTCAAAATATGTACTTTTAAAGTTATAATAAAAACATTTCAATTTATAGAGTGATGTCATTTTAGAGTGGGCATGGATATATAGTACCACTGTTGAATAAGAAATAGAATGAAAACATAATAATGTGGTTATCCATTTGAAAGAAGTACTAAGTTGGGACAATTTAGAAATATATATAGAATGTGCAAATGTTTATATGTTTTAGCGTAAAAATAATCAATAAATCATTAATGTCGCCAAATTATGTTTATATTTTTTCGAGCAACTAGTGTCAGCGGACACGTTTAGCTCATGTGAAATCTCACCAGCTCCTGATATCTCTTATTGTAGTAAGTAGCAGCGAATAAATTATTTTTGTACCATAATTTTACAAACGTCTGGGATGACGAACTAGAAGATGCCAATAAAATTAGAAGATAGTCATACCATAATAATAAATTCTCGCAAAATTGTGCAGCTTTCATCCCAAGCACGTCAAACAATGTTCAATATAAATCTTTTAATGCCCTTTTTGTGCATATAGGATCTCTTTCATTTTGTTTTCAGCAAGTATCTGACAGATTTTACGTAGACCGCAGGGATCAAATGTAAAATGCGACCCGAGATCGACATTGACGTTAAATTAGCCCCGAAACTTTAATCGCATGCTTACATGTATGAGATGAATTTACATACTAACTTTCTTGGTTTTCGGAATATTTTATCGGGTTGCTTTGATATTTTTTGACAGAGAGCTCATTTTTTGTTTCTCATTGTCATCAGAACTTGAACCATTCATAAAGAGCAAAAACGATATCTTTATAGTGTATAAAAATTATAAATTAAAGTTTTATGCGGTTTCTCGCCTAATCCCCGATAAATATTGTTTGACAATAATGTCTAAATATGGATCAGAATTTGGCATTCAGCATTGGCTATATCTTGACAACCAATGTTGGTAAAATGTTTACAACCTAATATTGGCTGTCGATATTAAACTAATTTTGTTGTGTTACTGTGGAAAATATATTAATATATAAATACTGCACAACAAAATATATCTTGGCCAATTCGTCGCAAACCCATACTTTTAACCTAAATAAATCTTCAAATAAAACATACTTTCAGTATACGACAATTTTGTTCACGTGATACACTTTAGTAAAAAGGTACAAAATTTAACTTTTTATGCGGGCCCTCGAAAAAAAAATTCCACAAGCAAATTATTCCTTATGTATTTTAATATATATATAAAAAGCCATTGTTCTCTAACGTGCACATTAGCAGTAAAAGTTGTGTTTTGTAAAAAAGTTATAGGATTTAAACCTAAACCTACTTAACACTATCGCTATTTTAAGAATATTTACAATTGAAAAAAAGTTTCATGGACTCATAGAAAAAAAATTTGTACTATTTCGCTAAAATGTGTCACATGATCAAAATTTACATCGATGATAGTCTACCTTAATTAAAACATTTCTTAAATGAGACCCATGTATCTATAACCAATTGTGTATAATATATTTAGTCGTACATTATATTTGAAACATCCTGTATATCAACAGAGGTCAACAAAATGAATGCAATTCATCGGCACGATAGATCTGTTGTTTGCTTAAATAAAAAAAATTATTTAGAGAAAAATAGGAAAATAACAGCCTACGTAAAGAAAGTGAATCTTTAATTAATGAGTGTAAAGAAATTATATATATCTGAACTAAATACGTCGGCAGCCATATTTTTTCAGGAAAATTTCTTACAAAGTCCATGCGAACCAGATGCGGAATTGACCTACTACCATCCAATTCCTCGTAAATATTTAGCTGAGGATATGACAGGCAGGATCCTATATATCTTTCAGCTCTCCTCGCGCTCCACGTGCTCCGCTTCAATATCTTTCCTTGACGTGAAGCTACCGATCCATGCCTGTCATCACTTTTATCTTAAGTTCTTTATTTGTGTATACAAGATGAAGGCTGCATTGAGGGTTATCAACCTCCGACTACACGCATGTTGAAAGCTGCTTTAGCTTACGTTAGTGTTTTATCTGGATTAGAAAGCATGTTGCATCAAAACGTATTATAAATTGCGGAGTATGATTATTCAGGCCCCTCCGATTTGGAGAATTCTGTATAAAACAGGCAGCTTAGCTATCTAGTTCATGTCGGAGTTTACAAAGTCAGTTTTCTGAAGCATTTAGAGTGTGTTTTAGAGGTCTATATGAGCTCGAACCTGGCTGAGGGGTTTAGACATGACTTGATCCAATTTATTAGGTCGGGTTAAACCCTACGGACAAGTTTGAGTATGGGTCGAGCTTGATGTCGCAGAATATTTGTATACGTATAATATTGACTACGAAAATGAACCTAATGAACTGCATTTTCAATTTACTTAATAAAGGTGAAGAAAATGGAGATTTTTTTTTCAAAAAATCTTTCCAGATTCCTAAGAATCCCCCTGTGACTTACAAGACTGAACTTTGCACACATATAGTATTATATTAAACTGAACTTTGCACACGTATAATATTATATGGGACAGAACTTACAGGAACCGGAGTTTGCTACAGCCGATTATTTTCGCGGCTAAGCACCATACATTGTTGAATAAAATAAAACTCACTTTAAAAGTTTCAAATTTATTTTTAAGAGGATAAGTTCCATGTCTTTCACAGGCTTAAATACTCATTTAATCATAGACCTAAATGCCAGATATTCTAGCCACGCCTATGTACATGTACATAACGTAACCATTTACATAAGGGATATTTTTTTTATTTTGCAATGACAAGCGTACTTTAGCTTTTTAAAGTAAATAAGCATTTTTTTTCTACTATTTAAAACTCGCGTTAAATATTAATACTTCAAAGTTTTGACACATTATGATTTATTTTCTTTTTTTCTGAACACGCCATCAAATAAGCAAATAACATGTATATCCATCATCATGGGAGAACAATTTGATAGGTTGGAATCTTTTACATTATTTTTTCATTTATTCCACGTGGCTGATATTTTATAAAGACTAGACATTTTAAGGTTATCATCTCGAAGCACTTTAAAATGTAAACAATGTAATGTGATATAATATATTAATATCTTAAAAGTTTTGAAATATTGATAAGTATTGATAATCATTACATATTGCCTTTTTATTTTATAATGCATTATGTTGTGAATGCAATATGTATTGTTACAGCGTATCCTCTAGAAACGTGGATGTGCACGCAGGATACAAGAACGAGTCTAAGTTTCTGGATAACTAACACGTTTATTCACAAGCACAACGTAAACAGGAACAATATACAGTTACATAGCACTTAAATACTCCTTTAATTTCACGAAATAACTGATATTAATCTTAAAATATTGCAAGGATAAAATATTCATTATATTGTAATCATAAATTATTCACAAAACAGCCGCTACTTTTCTCAAAACATTTTCAAAAATCTAAGTCTAATGTAGCTTGTATCACGTTAACTACTCCGACCCAGTGATGACTCATATTTATAGACTCTTTATAGAAACTTCTGGAAATCCATAGTATCACATGAATAATCGTTTTTTCTGGCAACATTTTTTTCTGGCAAACTTTCTTTGGGGGTTTCGAAAGTGGCAAACGTAGAAGAATATTATGGAACATAATGCCTTTATGGTTGTTTCCTCCTCCTTGTTTGCAAAGAGACAAAAAAACGGCAGAAGAAAGGGAATATTACACGTTCGCAACGGTATTTAAGAACTTTAAAAATAAAGACAATCAAAGTTAGCTTCTTTTAAAATGTCTTTACTAAAATCTCCATAACGTATATGAAAATTACATAATCTTTTATTATTTATGTATTTTGTAATTAAATTATGTTTTTTAAATATATCAATGTTTTAAAAATTATATATATGCAAACTTTATCTCGCGGTTGTGGCCTGTACATTAATGCGCATGTCCGCCACCTATTTTTTACTTTGCTACTGACGAAGGACAATAACGTCCGCTGGTTATGCAATTGTTATGTACGTCATGGATGAATATTTTAGTAAATATTTTTAAAAATAGCCAAATTTGGTTGTCTTTATTTTTAACGTTTTAATGATTTGACGTGTTTTCCATACAATCTTATTAGTATTTAAAAAATTGAGAATATTATATATATCTTATGACTAGTCGGATAACCGTTGTTTACACTTAAAGTACTAACTTATAGTACATGGAACCTTAACTGCAGATTTTCAGAAACTATAAAAGTCAATGTTTCAAACATTTTACTTAGAATTTTCAAGATTAAAAAATTTGCAATATTTCAGTTCGAAAATAAAAGATATTGAAAGATAATGCAATGCAAGGAATGTGCAAATCCAGAACAAGTTAGAAAAAGTATAAATCGTACAAAACCAAATATCAGCAACTTATACGGATAAAATAAAAAGTTAGCAACCGTAAAACGTAAATAAGAGCAGCAAAGCTCTATATATTAAATCAGAACGCAAGAGACCACAGGGATAATCTATTAAACGATGGGTCAAAAGTCAACAGTTTCAAATAGAGGCAATATATGAAAGAGTTGTGGCGAGAATCTTCCATGGATAGCTGCAAAGGACTTGCTAGGAAAACTATTTAAGTTCGAAATTATTTGAGAACCCTAAAAGCCATAAGAAACAATAGCAGGTAATTCGTTTTAAAGACAACTGAGTTCAAAGTTGAGATATCAACAGTAATAAAGAAAACAAGTTGTATATTTTACACCAGGGGTCTCCAAACTTTTTAGCATAAGGGCCACACTGACTCCTCCACTAAGTCCAAGGGCCAGAGTGCAAGAGCCCAAGGGCCAAGGGCCAAAAGTGCAGAACATTTAAAGAGCAAATTTACAGGAAGCCTACGATTAGAAAAATATGAATCTTTGAAACGCGGGTTGAAATCTCAGCAATTGTTGTTTAAGAAAGTAAATGCTGAACATGAAGCAGCAACTCGTGCTAGTTTCCACGTGGCTCATTTAATAGCGAAACATTTACTGACGGCGAATTAATTAAGGATTGCATGATTATAGCAGCAGAAGAAATGTGTCCAGGAAAAGCTAATTTATTTAAAAACATCAGTTTGTCAGCAAACACTGACTCGAACAAATATGCAGAAAATATATTAACTCAATTGTCTGACAAAAATCGATACCTAGATTGGTTCTCATTGGCTCTGGATGAGTCAACAGATGTTTCAGATACTGCCCAAGTGTTACGTTTTATTCGAGGGATAGATAAAAATTATGAAATGTATGAAGAGCTTCTTGACGTTCATAGCATTCACGGCACGACCACTGGAGAAGATATTTTTAAAGGAGTTGAAAATGCTGTTCGGAAAAACAATCTTCAATGGAAAAACTTGAAGTGTATCACTACTGACGGTGTGGAAAAAAAAAGGTGTCGTTGTTTTCGTATCAAAGGTTGCAGAAAATGACGGTGGTTCAAAACCATTAATCGTACACTGCATCATTCATCAACAATCTTTGTGCGGAAAATACTTGGATATGTCAGAAGTTTTAAAGCCAGTCATGCCGGCTGTTAATTATATTAGATCACATGCGCAATCACATCGTCAATTCCGTGAGTTTATTGAAGAGATTGGAGAAAATGACTTACCATATTATACTACAGTACGCTGTCTTAGCTGCGGAAAACTTCGAACGCGATTTTTTGAGCTCCGAGCAATAATCGAAAATTTCTTGAATGAAAGGAATCGTCCTCTGGCTGAGTTACAAAACAATGAGTGGTTATGGAAGTTATCATTTTATACAGATTTAACTGAACATATGAATGACCTTAATTTAAAATTACAAGGAGAAATCTCATTAAATCTCATTAATCATAATTATAATGTTTAATTTCATTATGTGAATTACCTATGTATGTCACTTATTGTAAGTTTTTAGGATAAATCTCGTATCATTAATTACAGTTAAAATGTTCAATTTCATTATGTATGTCAGTTATAGTGTTTCTTAATTGGTCGTTAAATAAAAACATCTGATTATTATTTTGTATGATTTACTTACATTATAAATTTTACAACGTAATCAAAATAAACTATGACGGGCCGGATACCGAGCATGTCCGGCACGCCACCGCGGGACGGATTGGTGGTGCTCGCGGGCCGATGTTGGCCCACGGGCCGTAGTTTGGAGACCCCATTATTGCATAATTATTCATATACTTCTCTCTCGGCTGAAGAAATTATTTGCAATTTGAAAGAAATTGACTTCATGGCTAATTATGCACTGAACATTTACACTTATACGCATTGGCTGATAGAAAAAGAAACTAAAATGATGAATGTAAGTGAGAAAAACCAGCACATTTTATTATAAAAATGTAAATACATTGATAGTTTTGACATTGTAGCCAAACATTTTTGTAGGGCATAATATATGGATTCTTCTTCCATGGAAGAGATTTCATTTGTGTATTTCTTCACCACCATTCGTGGCACATCATTGGGCGATATTGCTCCTGATTCATCCTAGTGAATCAAGGTGACAGAAGTCTTATAGAACTCGTGATAGTTTGGATGCAAAAA
The DNA here is from genome assembly GCA_951213105.1 of Amaurobius ferox. NCBI lineage: Eukaryota > Metazoa > Arthropoda > Arachnida > Araneae > Amaurobiidae > Amaurobius > Amaurobius ferox. Next base: position 114,741,395 of record OX578146.1, read on the forward strand.
TTGCGAAGTATCCATAGATTTTAAATTATGTAATTGGGATACTTGAATTGGTGTCTTAAACCTCAACTGGAAGTTATTTTAGAATAGTTTGAGTTCTCTCAGCTCGTTCTGAGTTCATATGAATTGTGAAAAACGATTCACAGGTTCTAGTACAATGAATTGTTAAAAATGACGTTTAGAGCCAGCCTCATAGTTCCAAGACACGAGTATACTTGAGAGTACACTACACGAATGTTGTGTACTCTCAAGTGTACAGAGTGTACTTGTAGCTGAAGTTGTTCCGGAGATATGGTGAGGAATTAGTCAGTGAGAAATTTGTATTTTAAATAAAGATAATTACTATCAGTATATTAGTATGTACATACGAAAGTCCAATTTATCTGTTTATTTCTATGTCACGCTGGACGACAAATTTGTATTGTACTCTCAAGTGTACAGAGTGTACTTGTTGCTAAAGTTGTTCCGGAGATATGGTGAGGAATTAGTCAGTGAGAAATTTGTATTTTAAATAAAGATAATTACTATCAGTATATTAGTATGTACATACGATAGCCCAACTTATCTGTTTATTTCTATGTCACGCTGGACGACAAATTTGGCAAAATATCTGCCAAGTTGGCGATGTTTTGGAAAATATCGCCATGTTTATAGTAATCCAATATTTTTGAAAAATAAATTAAATATCTTGGGTAGTCCCTATTTCTTTGTGGTAAATATTATTTTACTATTTTTCACAAAAAAAAAATAAATACATAAAAATAAATCGACTCAAAAGAAAACGAAATGCACTTATCACAGAACAGGTACGCTTTGTTAGGGGAGTATTGTGGAGATAGCAAATTACTAACGCTTTGCTAGGGGTCGTATAATAATTATGTTTTTTTGGGACCGTATATTAATGACTAATACTGATTACGAGACGTGTATACTCCTCGTATATCTGAATTTACGAGGAAATCAGGACGTATCGCGAAAAATTCACGTATTTCTTACATCAAATTATTTCAATAATAATTTTTAAATACAAATTTCTTGTTTAATATTAATATCTACACTCTTTACAATCATTGGAACTTGTACGAATAACATAGCAATGTGTCATGGCTGCAAAATAAACACTTTGATATTTTAGAATGTTTTAAACCACTTTTCACCACTAGTCTATTGAAACCTAATTATTTTTTCAGTCATCTTCGTGAAGCCCTTTAAAATTGAGGAGATTAAGATCATGTGGTATTATCAAAACATTAACTTGTTCTAGATTTTAAAACATTCATTTTTATTACGGCGGCATTAAGTAGAGATTAATGTATAAATTTAAATAAAGATGTGGTTTTCTTTTTAAAACTCGGAAATATTTAAATAAAATCAGTAATAAATATTTTTAATGTGCCATACTAAAAACTAGAAAAATAAATCATAATGTCATTAACAGATATTAGATTTTGCATATTCTTCTATGACACTGTGAAAGCGTCCATATTATTAATCTTCTTTTTAAATTAATTACACTTGTATATACTTATTTATGTAGAATAAATATTTTACATACATATCAACCCTGTGCCAAAACAGCGTTTAAGTATAATTAAGTGGCTTATGCCCCATAAGAAACCGTTGCATAAAGTAAAAATTATCTCAACTGATCAACCATTATCATTAGTGGACATTGCTTCTCGTCTGCACGATGTAGGCGGTGAGAAGACCATGAAACCATGGTCTACGGGTGATGCGGGTTTGCAAGTTGTCATGCGCTGCCCACATCAGATTTTTTCTAACACATTTCCGCAAATAATTATTTACGAAACAACGAAACTGTGAATGTTAAAACTTACCAATTTTGAGCAAGTAAACATATAATATTATGCGGCAGCGAAATATTAATAAAAAGCGTTAGATAATATTATGCGAGTATCAAAGTTTTAAGAGTAAAAACACTTCTCAATAATATTAATTTTTTTATTTTTATTTTTATGAAACTTTAAAAAAAGCTTTTAGTCCTGCGAAAACATTATGCATTGAATAAAGTCTTAAGTGAGAAATAAAAAATTCCTATTTAAAAAAGTAATGCGATTTTTAATGCATTTTAAATAAATTCATTATAAATGAATGCATTATAAATGAACTCTGAGAACTAAGCAACAATGCACGTAAGCTAAAGTGACGAAAGAGGAATTAAACCAGACTTTTACAATTTCCATGCAAATGGAAACTGAAATTAAGAAGTATGAAAACGTGTGAAATATTGGATATATTTTGATTAAAGATATGCAACATATTTTGAAATATGGATATTAAGATCTTTTTGAATTTTTTATCCTATCTCAGTACATATTACAAAGATATGCAATGCAACCTATTTTGAAATATAAATATTAAGATGCTTTCGATTTTTCTTATCCAATCGCAGTACATAGTACAGTTTACATATTAATTAACTATCAACGTTTTGTTGTTGCTTTTAATATAATACAATATATGATTAAATATCTGCTAACAATTATTTTGCTTATTTTAGGGATATATACTATTAATTTTACTGTTAATTTGCAGTGACACTGGGTACTGAAAGATAAGAGTTAATTATTAGTTATATATTTATACAAATACACATATACAGTCAAATCCCCGTGTCTCAAATCTAATGGGAATAGAAAATAATTCGAGATAGCAAAATTCAATTTCAAATAAAGCGTTTTAAACCAATAATATATGTACATACATATATATATATATATATGTAGTGAATGAACATATTTTGCAAACAGTAATAATAATAAATAAGTCTTTAACAATAATAAATAAGTCTGATAAAGACTTTCTCAGACTGAACAGTTTTTCTAAGGCAGCGAATAAGGCACATTTTTCGGAATCTGTATTTTCCAAGGATTCCACAAATGTACACAACACCTTTTCTCGCTTCCCTGACAGTCATTCACTCGTTGGTACTATTTCTCCTGTTTCACTTTATCATTTTTTGCGTCTGCTGATGTTCCTATACATCCGCTACAATCTCTACATCTTTTAAAATACCACATGTGTCAAGGAAAGTGTCTACTTCCAAGAAATTTTCGAATTAAATGTCAAAGCTTTGTATATTTCCGACGACCATCTACTGTTCCGAAGTTACAGTGTATTTTTCCTGATCTTCGACTACATTCAAATCTGCTCCTGTTTATCATTGTTTCCATTTTCTCAAATCCTATTTTGATGAAACAATTTATATTACTTTTTTAGTAAAAATTCTCCAAGCAAAGTCAACTATCCGTAAGGTATGTGAGTCTGGATTTTCAATACAGAAATAGTCACAAAGAAAATGCTTCGATACACTTGTGAAATATGCGTACATTGATTGAATGCCAAATAAGCAAGATACTTTTTTTTTTCTGGATGTCAAGGTTCGGCCGTATGTATTGTTACGAGGTATCTGGAATAGTGGGTGTACGCTAAGGATACAGTAATGAGTCAAAATTTCTGGATAACACCTTCATTTAAAAGCAATAATAAATCTAAACGGGAACAATATACAGTTAATAGCTCAAAAATTATCTCACAGATCATTAAACAACTATCAGGTACAATAAAATAGCAATTAAATGCTCAATTAATTAGCAAAATAGATGATACTATTCTCAAAACACTGACGCAACTCCCATTTCAATTATCTCATGTCACCTCCTCTCCAAATGAACGATGACTTCCTGATATGCTCTCCACAGAGATTCCTATAATGGGCTCGTATCTCCAAGAATATTCGATATTTCGCGGAAATTCGAGTATATTCGAAAACACGCTAAAAGTAGCCAAGTTGGTGATAAATTATCAAAGCTGGCACCCATGCCCTGAAAGGTATGAAACCCTACTTTTAGGTAATAGTAATGGCTGCGTATAAAGATTATCTTTCCCTTATACACCAAAAGTATTTTACAGAAACTAGTACATAGAAATTTTCTTATATGTAGGCACTGTATACTGGAAACTTAATCCGCCGTTGTACGTGATTTACAGCAGGGATTGAGTTCATACAACAGTTGCATTGAGTTAAGTTCTACATTGGTAGAACATGCTCGCAATGTTATAAGTGGTAAACTGTCCACGGCTTTAGACCAGCTTGTTATAAATGATAATTTTCATCCTATGTTTGATAAGACTTTTCTTTTAACTAGCTGAAATAACCCATATAATATTTTACTCTATGAATCCATTTGTATTTATCTCGTTCAGATCCTTAGTTATGCTTGGCGTCTCGTTCTCGACTCACTACGTGTTAAACCTTTATATAATTTTCTGAATATTTAGTAGATGCTTTATTTTATTTTTGGGGACATTTCTATTGGTTACTATTTAATTTACGAACCTTTTTACCTTTATTGTATTTTTTTTATTTTATAATTAAATTATATTTTAAATGTCCCGTATTTAAAAATGTAAAATGATTCATTTGTAAATTTAGTTTGGCTGTTATGGCTTGTATTTAAGCACATGTTTACCACTTATTTTCACCTCACCACTGAGGAAGGGCATAGTAACGCCCGAAAACCCTATAGCTGTGCAATTTTAGTAAGTTGTAAAAGGAGATTATAATAAAATACTTTTAATTGTGGGCAAATTTTTAGTTGCCTTTATTTTTAAAGTATCATTCATTAAGGTAGAAAAACGTAGTCGCCCGTTGTTCGAGCGTACGCTCGACTGCTTCCTGGACGCTCAACGGGTCTAATACGTCACAAATTAACACCTAAAAATGGTGCAAAGAAATAATCAAAAACTCGAAACCAAGTTTCTTAATTATCGAGCTCTTACTTCCTCTTTTGCTAGAATCTTGGTTAAGCATATCCGGGAAGGCATGAACGCCACATCAGATACTATATCAGTTTTCTGATACTTTATCCCGGAAAATGCAGCCAATTAAAAACTGTTGCGAATTTGTCTCAATTGTCTCATAAAATTCCATTAAATGTATTTTAATTTTCAACTCATAAAATGTACTATTTCGAGAATATTTCAGAGTGCTGTGTTCTTTATAATACCACCCAATTCCAATTGCAATATTTTTTATAAAAGCCAACCGTGCGCATAGACAGAGAAACACTTTTCGATATTGATTTTTTTTCTGAGCCCATTACTTAGGAATGTAGCGTAATAAGATTAAATTGGATCAATTCGCAATACTATATATATATATATATATATATATATATATATATATTATAATCTATCCATTTCCTCCCAGGCGACATTGCTAGTAAGCAATCACTTAGTATGACGTTTACACACGTAGTAAAAGAATTGAAAATCAAAAACTGTTTCAATTTTAAAAAAAATGGCGGACGTTTAATACTTCTGTTATGGAAACTGCGGTATGTTAAACAACATTTCATCTTCGATCAATGTCGCCTTATTTTCAATGTTTTCAGATATGCTAACCTAAAAACCCGTTATTAATATAAAAAAAAATATTTTCAATTATTTAATTAGAAGAATTGTTAGCAGACGATTTACGCATTTGCAACGTATCTCTGTTAATCTGGTTACAAATAGAATAAACATTGTATACGAATTGAATTATAAAATAGAATAAAATATTATATACTACTATAATTTAAAATATATCAAGAGCGGTTTGTTAAACACCAACAGAGTTAATGAAGAACATTCAGGATCTGTTTTATGAGTTGCATGGTATGAAAACAAATTTTGTGTATCTAGCTGTTCTAGAGTTGCAGTTGGAATAATGTTGGAACATAAAATTCTATTCTAAAAACTTTTCCGACTAAATTCCAAAACTTTATATTTTTACTTTGGCATGAGTAGTATTGAGAAAGTATTGTTTCCACGAAATATTCGATTTCGGGATTTTGATGCCACTATATGTTTGAAGATCTCCTGAATATGTTTTAACCATTTTTGGAGTGACGTTCGTCTATCTGGTCAATTTCTTGTGTACATGATAGCTGCTACAAATGTTATTGAATTTTTAATAAACTTTATATCTGGCTTTGTTATTGAAATATCTAGATCTGGGTAGGATTTTTTTAAAGTTAAGCGAAAATTTCGAAATGTATTTAAAATTTTATATGTATTTAGCATGGTAACATAAATTTGACATTATCCTGCATGAAAGGGATTATTTATGACTTAATAATCACAAGACTTAATAGTTTCAATCAATATTGGGGAAAATAGCGCCATACAATTTCTTTTTATTCTCGACGTTATTACCCCCTCCCCTTCCACTTGGGAGCAAGTTACTTCCCGGGGGGTGCATAATCAAATATGGTATCAATCGAAAAGTTTTTCAAGCCCTTTAAAAAGAAGGGTAATACGCTTTAGTTGTAATAAGTTGATCAATGATACGGATTTTCAAATATTTACTTATAATTTTTTTTTTAAAAATCCACTTAAATATGCATTGTAGAGTTGAGTCACACTGTGGTTGATTCTAGCTACTTATAGGTAAAATCACACATGTCTACGAAGTTTCAAGTTTCTACCTTCAGCAATTAAGGCTGTAAACGAATCACTTATAAGTGATAAAATTCAATCAGTCTCTCTTAGATAATACATTGCATGAAAAGCGAAAATAAATTTAGATGATATAAACGCAATATATTGCAAATTTAATTTTAAAATGAAGCGTTTAAAAATTATGTAATTGGAAGCAACAACACAAGGTAAATTAAAAAGAAAATCTTATACATTTCACAGCTGCTATAAGCAAATATTTTGTGCCATGTATATATGTGATAAATGATTGCATACGCTATGCACATATTTTACGTTAAAACAAAAGAAAATATTTGTATATTATTATATAGCTTATGATTTTAACTAAATAATTAAACAAACATTTTTTATAATACATAATGGAAACATTGACTCGCGTTCTAAATTGTCGAACTTAATCTCATAAATATTCATTATGAAATTGAAAAAAAATGTGTGTTTAAAAATTTCACAAGGCGCCTCCATTTTTATTTGTAATACTTAAAACTGTTTTGTTTTGTTAATTAAAGGATTTTCAACACGCCACGTTCTTTTCAATATCGATCGCGTTCACTGTGATCATACAAAATGAATAAATTGCCATGACATTGTGTAAGAACTTAGTATTGAACTAGTATTTGAGCCTGCCATAAATACTATTAAAAATTAAACTACAACGTTATTTTAATACGTTTTATTTTGTTTAACAATGTATGGTATTTAAATTTAAACTATTTATCTTAATTTCGACTGTCCCACTTAGGTTATATCTAGTTTTAGCTATTTATGTTCCCGATGGGGGCTTCGAGAGGGTACAGAGAAACTTAACCCCTCTCCATTTTATAATGATATAAATAGTAATACATTTTATAATAATATAAATAGTAACAAAATAGTAATAAACTGAAATCTGTTCCTGTTTAATCTCAATAAAGCAGCAATAAGCTTTGAATATTTGAGTTTACCAGCTGTTTTAGTTTATCTCATTATTATATACTAGAGATGCTCTCATAAATCGTGATGCACTAATAATTGCACTAATATATAACACAACCAATAACATTTCTAATTAATTCCTGTCCAGCAATTAACAATGTTATATATTTTATTTGGTCATATCTCGCTCTTATTCATTAAAACAAATATTCTCCTTCCATCCATTTAATATATATCCACTTACTTTCCAAATGCAATACACATAAAGTCTATAATTCACATTAATCAAGTTAATTTTACAAATGAATGGATATTGTGTTCATATGTGTCTTAATCTTTATCACTCGAATATTTATAACATTTTAATTGAACTTTCCCGATACACTTTTCTCATTTATTCGACGAAATTAATGCATGAAGTAATATGTTGTAATTTATTCCTCAATTTTGTGTCTATTGGGGACTTGGATGGCATTAATGGCGAAGCTAGACCTCTCTTTCATTAGGTAGTCCGGGCATGATTTAAATAACAATACTGTTCTAAGGAATATATGTTATGAGCATGTAAATGAAGGTTTGAACTCAGGATGTAGAGTAATGGTAGAGAATGTCAATACAACTGGGAAACAGCTTGTTGATTGTTCGATCATCAAAAGCTGTTGAATGAGGTCAGATTAAGGGGAATAAACAGTTGCAGATTCATCTATTGCAACATGACATGTTAACATAGTAGTTTCTCATAGTAAGTACAACGCTACTACTCCAAATGTAAACATTAGACGACTGGTTTCTCGATTTTTAACCCTCTTCGACAGGGAATAGCCGATATTTGCAATACCATCAAGATATGGATAGCTGTTTAGCAAACCACTGGGAAAATTGATAAACTTCGACTGGCTGCATTGCAGTCATCAAATTTCAAGAAAATGTTATTGCACTAGGCAGCAATGCCAGAATATATTTCCCCAGTTCATGCTCACCAAGTTCATACCAAGTTTATCATATGAAAATGCTATTTTAAAGCGAGATTTGTCAGCATGAATTTGACCATAAAAGAAGGAGATTAAAGCTTGAGAAGATCTAGAAGAGAGCGTAGGACGGAAAAATTCTCGCAGCTAAATGCTATAGTATCATGTACACAAATTTTGCAGTCGAATGTATTCTGCCTTAGGCTCATTTGAATCCTAAACATTTTTATTTCTTAAAACTTTCTATTTGATTTTATAGTTAAAGAGGTCCTCCATTAATTCGAACTAAAATTTCAAAATTAGTAATTTTATTAACATATGTTCGTTAAAATTGTAATCAAATAGAATATTTCAAAAATGTTTTCAGAACCTGAAAAATAAATATTTTAGTAGACAACAGCATATAAAATTTAAATTTGGTATCAACCGGTTTCAAAAGAAAAATAAAGCCTTCATCAGGATAATTCAAACATAACACAAGCACCAAAGAGGGCAAGAACCGATTTGTCCCACATTCTTTTTCTCGACGTGTTCTTATCGTATGTTCCGTCTCATTTATCTTGACGAGGGATGGTCATCTGAAACCTGCTGATCCCGTATCCATCCTTTATAAGATATTGTTCAGTGAATTACTTATTTATCAAATTATTTCTCTCTCGTGTCTACGTAGAGTACCATCATATTACATATGTGGGCCCTAAAATCCACTAGAGGAATTTGTGGCAGGGGAAGGGAGGTACGATCCTTGTAGTTGTCGACTCCACTGTGTTCTGGTCTAAATTAGTGGCACTGTTCCGACAGTACAAACAGAAACTTTACACTTTCGGGCAAGGGGGGCGATAGCCCAGTGGTTAGCGCTCGGGAATTGCACTCGGTAAGCCCGGGTTCGATTCCCACCACTGCCAAAACTGCCGGCGTGTTCACGCGGAGTACGATCACGTTAAACATGTCGGTACGTAAGTCTTTCCGAGAGGTTGGTGGCAGGGGAAGGAGGTTACTGTCCTTGTGAATGTCTCCTCCACTGGGTTCCGGTCGAAATTGGGTGGCACTTCCCGACAGTCCAAACAGTTACCTTACACCTTTCGGGTAGGTCGGACGGTCTGGATTTCAACAACACTTTCGGGCAAGACACATCAATCGAACGATTTTTTTTTTTTTATTATTAGAGCATTTTATTCTTTAACCGAGTTTAGATGCAAGCGTACAATTTGCATTTCAATCGAGATTCGACATTGATTTTGAAGCCTTAGTTGTGAGAAAAATCAAATCTTTCTAAATGTTTATTGTCAGCTCTTACACGGTCTCATATTCGGGCGCGGTAGCCCATTGGTTAGCGCGCTGGAGTTGCACTCGGTTGGCCCGGGTTCGATTCCAGCCACTGCCAAAACTGCCGCCGTGTTCATGCGGAGTACGATCACGTTAAACATGTGGGTCCGAAAGTCCTTCCGAGAGGTTGGTGGTAGGGGAAGGAGGGTACGGTCCCTGTGGATGCCTCCTCCACTGGGTTCCGGTCTAAATTGGGTGGCACTTCCCGACCGTCGAAACAGTTACCTTACACCTTTCTGGTAGGTCGGACGGTCTGGGTTTCAACAATCAACAACAACAACAACGGTCTCATATTCGTTCCCGGACACTCAATTTGCTACCCATGCCCCTAGGCGAGTCAAGTGGTCTGGGGTTTTGACGGTCTCATATTGAAATATTTCTGATTGGATTCCAATCCGGCAATGGTTTTTCTAATCCATCACTAAGTGCCACCAACTCTGAAGTTGTTTGGTTGGTGACTTGAGCAATCGCTTTAGACCAATTGTCTTTTGAAACTGCTTTAAGATGTCAAGCGCCAGTTGACTTGAATAAAACTCTTTAGTACATATAGAAGCAAAGTCAATTGCACATTTCTCTCAAATTCCCGAGTGGTAAACAATGCACTCAACAACTGCCACTTAGTTTTATACAAATGTATGGCGAATCTTCCTTTAAAATATACCCCGAGATTCTAAATTAGTGCTCCAATATCCTAAATAACGCTCCAAGATTCTAAAATAGCGCCCCAAAATTCTAAATAGACTAATTTGCATAATTTCATGGAAAACTAACTTTGAAAAATAATTTGTCAGTTCTATTTTCTACCTTATATATCTACGAAATAAAATTGTACAACTTCAAAAGTGAGAGTGGTATTTAATGATTCAGGTTTTTTAAGACACTTATTAAGGAGGGATATCAACTTCGAAGCTCCAAAAAATCAAAAAATGTTTTTGCCTTTATTATTTAACGTGAAGCATTCTGAATCCTCTCTCTCTAGATTAAAAAAAAACAGCTGAAGCCTACCACGCTGTTTGACAAATTTATGTCCCCTATCTCGTACCGCGAAAATTATCCCACATAAAAATATTAAATGTAGTAAATTTGTAGAGGAATGTTAGAGAAATACGCTGAAATCCACTGTTTTTGGATTTAAACTTTAGGTTAAAAAATGTATAATGCCAAGTTCAAAGGAAGAGTATTTGAGCTGCGAGTTCGCGCCCTGGACTAACAAGCAATAGCAAGAACACATATTTTTCCAGACATATACCTACATAGTTGAAGTTTTATAACTGATTTTCATATTTTTACTTTCTATTTAGTTTATGAGTTAAGCCGACGCGGTGACCGAACGTTCAAGGCAAGCGTTTCCTAGCGATCGTTCGGCCGCCGGGTTGTGAATTCGAGTCCCACCTTTAGGCATGAATGTTGTGCGGTGGACGCAATGTGTTCCCACCCCACCCCCCCACCCCTGGTGCGCTGGGGCAACGTCATATGACGGCAAAAAGGTTCACGGTTCTGGCCGGTGTATAGACGAATGATGAAAGAGTCAATTGCCTGACCGTTAAAAACAAAGTTCATGAGTTATTCCATTTTTATGAACTTCTGGAGGGAAATGTTTTCTTCTGTACGGGTAAAAGATGTAATTGGTTGAGTCGATTTCCAACTTCTATGTGAATGGTTGCTGGTAGAAACGTCACAAAGATGGCCATAGACTGAGTTATTGAAGCATGAATAATATTATAAATATAAGTATTTAATGATAAACATGGCTACATCAATTAGTTGTAAATATGTCTACTAGAAACGTAACACTATATTTTATCACTGCATAATGCGAACAAAAGGTAAAACGTGCAGTTATGAAATTTTGCCATTTGTTCGTAATAAAATAAGCAGTCGTTTTTATTAGCAGACGACACAAAAGAGTTCGCGATGAGGGCTCAGCAATCGCCAGTAACGTTAACACGAAGCCTTCAGACTCGTAAAGCGAGTTGTGGAGTTGGGGAACGCAGCGCGAAGGAAGCCCGGGAACAGAGCGGACTGAAATAACTCACGAAGCTAGTTATCGGAGTTAGTTAGCGTTAACTATTAAGGGATCGAAGCTTCAATGGGTATATTATACCTGCGCTGAGCTTCGGCGATTAATCAACGCAGAGATCAGGGGGCGAAGCTTGGGGTTTGGCGCGTGTTAACGAGCGTAGTATACGCAGGCAGTCTTGTATGCAAGCTGGGTTAAAGAGTTAGCGAAGCGAGCTCCAAGTCTTGGTAAGCGTCAGTTATCAATGGATGGACCACAATGGGCGTATTACGCCTGCGTAGAAGACAACTGGAAAGTGTTGGCGAAGTGATCGTCAATCAGTGGGAGGCGAAGCCTCACGATTTGCAAAGTGAGTTACAGGATACTCGATCCCACTGCGGAACTCCCTAGTTATTTAAAGAAATATTTTTAAAGTTATATATAAGTTCAAATATACTCATTATAATTATATGTGTAGAATGGGTTGTATATATGTGCTGAAGTTGCCCTGTGGAATGCACGTAATACATGAATATATTAATTTTCTTTCAAAAATTTGCATAAAACTTTATAAAAATAATATATATATATATATTATTTTTTGTAAATTATTTTACAAATGGCCAGGTAAAGATTGAACGATACTGACTTAAAACGTTCAGTTTGCAAGATTATCAATTTTTGTTCAAATTTTGAAATTAGAGTGAAAAATTATTGAAGTTTAGCTGTCTGACGTGATCTTTCCCCGTAAATGATTATTATATGTAGGTCCTGAATTGCAGCTAAATTGCAACCATTTCCGAATTTTTCCGGTTGCCGTAAATGCTGACATCGAAAATATGTTTACAGATTTTAGTCAATCCAAATCAAATAGACTTGAAAATGATTCTTTGACATTTCATTCCAGATGATCCAAATTTAACGTTGAAGTTGCTAAAAGTAGCCAATAGCACAACATGTAACCCTTTCTGTTCATTAAAACTTTGATTCTTTTATAGCAGGATTACAAACCTGTTGTTCCTGAAAGTCCGTACGTCATTGAATAATCGAATGAAAGTTTGAATCTTTGCAGTTGCAATTCAGGACATACATCTAAAGATCATTTAAGAGGAAAGATCACTCCTGACAGTTCAACTTCAACAATCAATTTTTTAACCGAAGCTCCAAAATTTGTACATAAATAGATAATCATAGAAACTGAAGTAAATTTCCCTTCAGTATTTTGTTGCTGTTACTTGATATCTGGGACGTAGCCGGTTGCATAATGTTTAGTCAATGCAGCAATGTTTATTCAATGCAGTAATGTTTAGTCAATGATTTTAACTGTCATGAAAATTGAAGGTTTCATCTGGACATATTTGACTTCCAACGTCCCAAAAGTAACTGCAAGTCCTTCGATAGGAACTCAAATCTCATGCTCATAACATCAGCGTTCAAGATCAGCCTGTAAAACAATTGGACTTTATTGGAATTTCTTTCGAGATTTCCTGCAGATCTATATTATTCTATATTAAGCTCTGATATTGCTGAACTCAAATCTGTTCACGCATAAAATGAACATCTCTATTTTATGGCTAGGATAATAAAAAAAAATACTTTCAGTTATTTCTCGTATGTAATTTTGACCTATTGGGCTTCTTATCTATCGTAAATCATGTTGCAAGATCTGCTGGAAGTAAATATGTCTTGGGACAAGCAAATGTTAAGTAATATTTTGAAATCCTGAATTGAATTCAGCTCTTCGTAGATTCCTAAATCCTCTAATCACCCTGTCCTAAAAATGCCAGTCCTCTTTATCTATATAACTTTATATTCAGTATCAATATCAGTAATATCATATGCAAAATTCTGAATAACAAATTGTATTACAACACTTTTTCAACTGACTGGATATTTTGCTAACCTCCATTTGTCATTTCAATGCTTATAACACTTTTCAGATATTATTACTTCCTTTGATACACTTATCCCACCAATTCACAAGCATTATCAGATACATACACCGTAATATATTCGTCGATTTCGGATCTTTAAGAGGTAGTGCAAGTAATATCAACTAAGCTGGACATATATTTCATTAAAAGTATCTATTCATTGCACAGTTTATTATAACAAGTCCATTGATTAAAAGTTCTGTTATGGTTGTTTAAATCAGCTAGAAGATTTTGTGTATCGCAGATTCTGTTTAAAAAGATTCAGTGGTATAAATGTTATTCTGTATTGTTATTCAGTATCCTTATTCAGCACTTGAAGCTGGAGTAATAAAAATATTTCCTGGATTCGTCATTATTATCTGAAAAATGTCATCAAAATTAATCGAGCAGTTGAGGAAATGTTCAAATTAAAATCGTGTATTGAAATTGGCCCTTTCACACTTTTTATGCATATCTTATTATTTTATTGAGTGCAAATTTTATTGATTGCAAAATATTATAAATAGAAAAAAATAGCATTAAACTTTTATTCAAACTATATTTTGAATATTTAAAATATCATCAAGAGCATATAAAAAAATCATAATATGTACCTTAGTCCTTAAATTTTGATACTAGTCAACACAGATTTTTTTAAAAATCGATGAAACTTGTGAAAAACGTTTCTTCTTTAACAGTCTAAAGAAAATGATTAATATTTTCACTTTTGCATACTTTTAGAAATAAAATCGATTATAACAATAAGAAATATTAAATCAGAAAACGAAAATGAATATAAAAGTTAATTATTGCTTGTAAGAAAGTAATTTCGAAGTTAAAGAGGGGCTTTCGAGTAATTAATATGCATGGGCTTCAAATATTTGCTATCACGGGATTTAGTTCCCATTTTAAATATATATTTAAAGCAAAAACGATATACTTGCAAAAATCTTAAATATTTATTTTCATTTAAATTTTTTTGTTTCTATAATCCAGAAATTTTATATAATTTCTTCTTTTATAGTTTATCTACGTTTCGTATTTAAAAAAATATTACTTTTAATAATACTTAATCCTTCAAGTATTCTGTTATTCTTTTCCATTTTTCAAGATAAATATATATTTTCAACCTATTTAAAAATATATGAAATATAATTTCTATCGCTCGTGAAAGGCTATGCATGTCAGCAATTTCCTGTCTTATAGCTAAATGAATAGTATAAATTGGCTAGATTAAAAAAAAAAAAAGCCACATTAAGTAGTTACAAATTTAGCCATGTTACGGCTAGATTTGGTCATTTATGGGTAGCAAATGTTCCGAAAACGTTTAAATCTGACAATAAATGGCTAAGTTGGTATTCCAAATTAAGCATCTGACACCCCCAAACAAAAAAAAGTAATTTAACACCAGTGGATTTTCTTTCTGTAGGTTTATGTAAAGGACGTTGTATACCTGATCAAGATCAATGACCTACAGCACTTAAAACCAGTACCGAACATAGTTGAAATAACAGGGAATGACGTCAACTATCGTCGGGGATATTGTCGTGCACCCAGCTTGTCAACATTAAAATTCAATAAGACAATTGTAGTGACAGAAGAAACTTTGACAGTTTTCCTCTATAATAGGGTAAGCCATAAATGTCTATAATAAATCCTGTCAAGATATACTTTCATTATTTTGGATACCTCTTACCCGAATACCCCGTATTCCTTTTGGATACCCTGTATTCCAGCTTCGAAATAGAAATGAAAACGCTTACTGCGCAGCAAGGTGAATAATGTAACCTAAATATAAACTTACCTTAACGAATTAATGTCATTGTTGGTACAATTGCTGCAATTGCAAATTATAGAATGCCTTACCTGTAAAAAACCAAAATTATGAATTACAATTCATGTTATACATATTGCGTAATCATAACAATTAGCACATAATTACATAAATGTGTGATAATAGCTCTATCTTCCTGTGATACTAGATATAGGTTTATTAGTGAGGGATGGGATGCTTATTAAATAATGAATCTGATAAGGTCCTGCTGTCCAGGGAACGATGTTCTTTGTGGAGGATTTTTTAGTGTGAACTTCGTGCTTATATTGTCAGATGAGGCATAATGGAAACATATTCCTAAACTTTTAAAGAAATTGAGATTATTAATGAACTCTCACCCGCAGCATCATTCTCATGCTACAGTCATCAATGTGTATATGCTATATTTTTGGTAACCTATATCGGTACCAACAAATTCAGTCGTTCTACGAACCCAGTTTCCAGTCAATAAAGCTGTTAACACAGTCAAATACCAAGAGCAGGAAAACAGTTAATAGATGCTTCTGAACCAGTCAATAGATGTTGTTAAACGAGTAAAATGCCAAAATCAGAAAACTAATTAATTGACGCAGTCAATAGATGTATTGGGAGCAAAATCTTAATTTTGAGAATGCCTCCCAAACTCGTGATCTATACCCATATATACATATAAGAAAGTGATAAAGTTATCACCCATCACCACCGGCGGATATGGTTTCCTTAGCATGATGCAGATGATAAGCACAAAACTCAGTAAATGAATGATTTCAGAATTTTTATTGAAGTATTGTAAATTTGAATCAATACGATAGAGGTCATTTTCAACTCCGCTCACGGTTAATAAAATTCTAAGCAATCAAGAATATAATAACACGACTTCTGCTTTATAACAGGTCGTTGCATAAAAGCAGAAAAGTGCAGTTATATCGAGCGGTCTACGGGGGCTGACCATTATCTACAGGTGGTAATCAGTTGAGAAATTTCAAACAGTTGTGCACTTTTTTTATTATTATGTTACGCTGTGTTATATGGCAGATGTCGCTTATCTATTCCTGAACTCTTAGAATTTCATTAAAGGTGGGGGGCTAAAATCATACTTTATCGTTACTAAATTCGAATTTACAATACTTCTACCAGAAAAATTCGAAAACTCTAGCTTTAAAGAGTTTTGTGTTAAGTGATTATATTAACGCCTGGATTCTGCTAACAAGCCTCAATACCTACAAATGGTGATGAGCTCTTCTTTTTATACAATAACCTGTTATAGGGCAGAAGGTAATATAATATATAGCGTTACATTTTTTGAATGTTCAAATTTTCAAGATTTAAAAGAAAATCAATAAATTAATGAGATGTTCCAAATATACGATTTCGAAACAAAATGAATTGGATTCCAATTATCGTTACAATTATATTTGTAATTGTTTTCGTTCATGATATCGTATCCACATACACTCATAAACACACGTTTAATAATATTTATAGAATGATAATAACGTGTAAACTTGTCATGAACTCAAATTTGAATTTTCTCCTTAGCAATATGCTTTTCTAGTATTTCATATTATGTATATACAGAAATAATTAATACATCAAATGCGTTATATCCTTAAAATTCTGTCGCACCTATTTTTTTCCAAATACTGTAATAATACATAATATACAACAGCGCTACATAAATATATTACATAATTAAACGCACTTTAGTTCTTCATATTTGAACAATAAATCAGACAAATCGAAGATTTCACATATGTCTTCATCTTCGCAAGATCTCAACATTTTTTCTTCATCATCGTCTGTACATTTACCTTCCGCAGTATTAACTTGTAATCTAATATCAATGAGACACAAACTATTTCTGATATCGGTTTGCTACTATATAGCTTTGGGAAATATTTCCCTTTAGCCCTCGCTGCTAAGTCTTCAAATCCTGACTTCGCCGTTTAATAATATGGCGCAGAAGACTAAAGGGATTTTTATAAATAGTATCATGGGAAAAATCTGAAAAGCAACTCTTTATAAGTTCCACATAGAAATGAATTGCCCGGGGAACAAATCGGGCTTGTTTCAGATGAAAACTTGCAATTGTCTGGAGTTTGTAGTTTCTTTGTATTTAAAAGACATTTGATTTAAGTGAAAATATAAAATATTCCGGCTAACCTAACCAGTAATAAATATAAATAAAATTTTAAAAGAAATATTGTATATTGTTCATGTGCTTATTACCTTAACTATATTTTAAAAACAGCTGTATTCTTACTATTAAAGCGTTTTATATTTTAAAACGTGAGTAACTTATTTATCTTCCTATAGTATATGTATAGAACAAGTATTATGGTACCGTCAGCATGCCATTGTTGAATTTTACATTCTGGGCGTCATGTAACGTGAAACATATTATTGAATGATTTCTGTAAAAATTATTTCTGTAAACATGATATCCTTCTAGAAGCTTCAACTAAAAAATAAATTGCGTAGATTATTTCAATCGGTAAACCTAAGACATGTATTTATTTTCAGACAGGTCCAGTAAGGAGAGGCTCTCCAATTTTTTGAACACTTTATTTCGCAAGTTTAGAACTAATTATAAAATATATGTATTATATAAGTTAAAAATTTTAAACACATAGTCCTCTGATGACTAAAGATATATTTAAAAGTCAATGGTATCATTTTTAGAATGCTAACATGTGTCCTTATTGAGATAATGATCATTTTGAACCTAAATTGTAAAATATAAAAATCATTAAAAACTAAATACCATCAGTACCAAGTAAAAACAGATTTATGCCTCCTAGAATACTACCAGTAAATATGCCTACTTTAGGAGTTTGAAACTACAGTTTAAGAGTTGTGATGATGCCGTTCCGGCTGATGCCGCAGATTTCACTGAAGCATGCGACTACTTTCAAGAACACATAATTTACATGGAATTGAATTATAGTTTTGCTCTTTAAGGTTTTGTATAAATGTTTTATTACAGCTATAAAAGCCCATTACATTCTACATGTCCCTCTATTAAAATGATCTCACAGAGGTTCAGTTAGATTATTAAAAGGATTCACCTAAGGACAAATCATGTTTTCATTATTTCCTGCGATTATTGAGACTCAAAGTCCACTTGGCATATTTTTGAGGTACATTTAACGTAAGCGACTAAAATTCATTAGCTGAACGACCCAAGACCTAACTATGATTTTCTCTATAAAAGTCAATCCTTGGCGCCAGAGATCGATTTTACCAGAAGAGTAAAAATACTCCCTGACTTGATTTGAAGGAGTATTTTGCTTTCCAGAGGAGTAATTTTTAACTAATGTACAATTACCCTCAAATTTCCAGGTATTTATTAAATTTATTGTATTTTGTATAAAAAAAATTACAGGGTCATCGCCGAGAAAGATATAAATTTCTGACTTTTCTACTTTGAAAGAAAAATAAGATTTAAGAAATGCAGTATACTCTTGTTGTTGTTACAAAACCCCATGGTGCAGGAAAACCTACACCAAGTCCAAAGGCCCCTGGTCCATGGTGAAGGGTAGTATGCAGCTTCACTTTGAACGAGGCTCCACTAGGGCAGAAGACTGACTTAACCTCAACATCACAACACCCATGGCCGCAGGTGGGATTCGAACCCACAACCCGGCAACCAAGCGATCACAAGGAAACGCCTGCCTCCTGACCGCTCGACCACCGCATCGGCTCTATACTCTTTATTTGTGTTAATAAAAACAATACATTATATATCTGATAGCACAATTAATACACCTTATAAACTTTATGAAATGAGTTTTAAAATGTTTAATAAATTTTGAATTTTTAGGATAACTTTTTTTTAATTTCCTGTCAATTTTCCAAGTAAACTAGCAATCTTTATAAATTCGTCATAGTATAATTGACTATATTTTTTTTTTCATAAAAATAACTAATCGTATAATTCATGATGAAATATCTTAAAATTGTTGCCGTGCCTCTAGCTTAGTTTCTCCATGTGGTTGTAAACAAAGAAGGGGAAATGAAAATTAAAAATCTATTAAGTAAAATATTTTTTTTCTTTTAAAATTCCAACCTCCTTTGCTGTAGGCTTTTCCATAGATGAACAGCTTTCTCAAAATTAAATTTACACTCAACATTCCCATTGTTTCCACAAAGATTTGAACCCAGTTCTGAATGACGAGTTAAAAAATCCACATTTTTTTCGCCCAGTTTGCTTCGTTTTTTACTTTCCCTGTAATACATGGTAATGTATAGGGAAAGTATTGGAATCAAGCCGAAAATCCCAACTCGAGTTTTCGACGGATCTACACTTTTCGAGACCTCTAGAATACGAAAAAATCATTTTTAACGTGACGTCTGTCTGTCTGTCTGTCTGTGCAATGTATGTATCCACTCTAACTCAAAAACTAATGGACCGAATTTCATAAAATTTGGTAGGTAAGTCACTACTTGGGTATAACCGTGGTTCTGATTAGTTTTTGGTACGATTCGTAAAAACAGAACCCGCCTTTTTTTGCGAAATGGCCCGTAAAAATGTCCTGTATCCACTCTAGCTAAAATACTAATTGACCAAATTACACAAAATTTGGTAGATAAGTTACTTGTACGATATTCTGGTGCTGATTAGATTTTGGTATTAATCGGAAAAGAACAACCTGCCTTTGTTTACGAAATGGCCCGCAAAAATGTCATGTATCCACTCTAACTAAAATATTAATTGACCAAATTTCACAAAATTTGATAGATAAGTTACTTGGGGGATACTCTGGTGCTGATTAGATTTTGGTATTATTCGGAGAAGACCAACTTGCCTTTTTTTACGAAATGGCCCTCAAAAATCGCAAAATCTATAAAAAGCTACGCATGTTCAAATATATCAATTAAATGCTTGTTTTATACGTAATTTTTGATGAGGAAAATAATAAGAACAACTCTATTACTCTAGTACTAACCATTCTCGAGATATTTGAGATTTTTCGCATTTAGTTATGCCACTTTTAGAAAAATGTCTAATTACCAAATAAAAACAGAAATTGAATTAAACAGCACAAATTTAGTTTCATTTTGTGCAATTAAACTCAATTTAATGAATTATTAAAGAAAAAAAATATGAATTTGAGTCTGCAGGGAAAGTCATGTGCTGCCCACATCAGATTTTTTATTTCTGATTCTATTTTGTAAAATCCTCTCTCGCACACAGCTGTTGAAAGGGGAATAACCAATGCTATTTGAGCAAGTGCTGAAAAATCAAGAGTACACTGACATATTATCTACTATGGAGGACGAAATCTATCTGCGGAACTTATTTAATTTCATGCTAGGATTTCTACAATATAAAGACTGCATTTGAAAAAAAATCTTCACTCGTAATTTCTCCTCTGTTACACCTAAGTATGTATTATGAGGGGAAGCATCATAATGTTTCATTAACTTTTTTATAGAGTCCAATCTAGAAGCATTTAAAGACATTGGACAGCTAGTATTTAAAGCCTGATCAAAATCAGAAAGTAAATTGATGTAGACATGGAGTATGCTTTGATGTACGTGGATGTAAGCATTGATGTACATTGCGCAGAAGGATAAAAATCAAGTTTTGGTATGGTGAATTTGTAACGATGTACGTGATGCCGGATAAAATAAGAAATTGCTTAATTTGAAGCCAAATCTGTTGAATTTGCGATTCTAAAAATATTTTTCTTTTCTTTTTTGTTTACAAAATCGATGCGTAAAAATACGCTTCACTTAATTTATAAAGCGTATTTGCTTGAAGCGCAAAATACGCGTATAGAGGCGTTATCTCGATCCATATATATGCTTGGCGCTTCAATAGGCTTTGAAACCACTTAATTGCGTTGTTTGAGGTTTCGTGCAGGACAGAACACCAGGCGCGAAGCGCCTTTAATCCCCAATCTTAACTTATGGTTCTTATCTTCATGATGTGACATTATTTCATTGACCCATGATATAGAGGCTCGAAGTTTTTATTTACTGTTTTTATTTCAGACTTGGCTCCTAGTGTGGCAGTTATTTAATTGTGTAAAGATTGTCATTTTTTTTCAAGTATTTTTCAATAATATTTTTCTGCTATCTACTGTATCTTTTATGTTTATGTTTTTTAGAGGCGATTTAAGCTCAACTTCTGCAGCCAGAAGACCGTCTTACATGAGTTGTTGGTATGACACACAGATTAGTTTCAATGACGTAAAAACGGTGGTGGCAAGGAAAACGTTTGTACCCTTGACCTTTTGCATTTGTACTTGTTCTTCTAAAGTAGACATATTTACCGGTAGTAATTGGACGTATACTAATTCGTTGTACATTTGGCAGGCGTTGAAATAGAAACAGGATACCATTCTAAAGTACTAAATTAATTTAGTTAATTCTATAATTGACGAAAAATAATTTTCTTATTTTTATGACCTTACATGAATTTTGAATTTCAAAAACAATATTAGCTCAGAAATGAAATACAAACTCTATAAAATTTTATATCAATTAAAAAAAACTGAAAAAGAAAAAGTACAAAAAAAATAGGTAAAATGTACCAATATTAACATTCATAAAATGTATCAATAATAATACTAATAACTGGTGGAAATGTCTTTAGATAAATTCCTATTTAATGGTATAATATAACAGAATACTGATTATTGCTCATTCCTATAACATGTACACTGTAAAATTCTTAGAAACACTGCTTCTCATACAGTTTGAATAAAATGATTTGAACAAGAACGTAAAACAATATTAACATGTCCAACCTGAATAGAGCAGAGAGTACCCCATGTTAATAGGTCACACTTTTGTGATGAGTATAATATTATTGCTAATCCTAAATTACAAATGTATTAAATAAAATGTTTATAATTCTATATAGATTGCTGTTAGCACTTGAATTTACAAAGATTTAAAAAGATAATATTAGAAATATAACAGAATAATTATAGCCATTTGAGCACCGGGTTGAAATGAGTGATGTACAGAACTTTTGCATCAGTGGGGGATTATATATTCTACCTCCTTCTGACCAGACGTACATCCTATTTCTAAGCGATTATTTCTCTACCATGTATAATAATGCAAAGGAATGGCTTGCGATGAAGTCAAAAGTCCGACCTGTCACATGGTAAACCCATGATCCAATATTTCGGGGGTGCGATATAGAGTTAACGTATTTATTTTGTTGGGTCGGCCTTTGGATGGCCAGCTGCACTCGAAATCGAAAACAGGAAACGCGGTGAACCTTGTGAGATCGCATTTTTTCCGAAATATTCAACGTTGGTCCGGTTTGGACAGGATTATAGGGTTGGCGGCCTTTTTGAATTAGCGGCCGAAAGAGTATCAGTTCTCAGGGGCTTGAGATTGGGCTTTTGGCCTTTCGGGGTCTAAAAAGCCAATGATGTTGCTTTGGGGTCAAGGGGTTAAACCCCAGAAACCAATGGGAGGGTTTTGTGCGTCTCAGAGGCGTGTTTTAAAATCTTGGAGAGAAAGACAGTTTCAGAAATTTAAAAAAGGAGCAGGGAGAAAGAACTGGCTCTCGATTGAGGAAAGACTGCTTCCCATCATGGTCCTCTGAAAAGAGAGATGCTGCTCGACGGCAAGTGATGTTAGTGAGTTGCACATTTAAGGGCCTGTGCCTGATTTGCATCTTTTGTCTCTCTCTCCCTCTCCAATTAAATATCCACTAGTAAACGTCAAGTGATTTCATGATAGGTTACCATCTGTTCCAACTTATGTCTATGAGACTCCTTACCTTTGTTTATTTGAAATTGTTTTTAGAATGGGAGTTCAATCCATTTATTTTAATAGGAATATTTTGTGTATTATGTTACTTGTACATAGATTTAGGTATTGTAAATAAATTAATGTTATTGTTTAAAAGCACTGCCTATTTTCTTCTTCGCGCTCTTACCGGGCGTGTCCTTAAAGAGGTAGGTACCTCAGGACACGACCTTCGGATTTTGATGGAAGTTTTTGCGTTCCTGAATACGAATCAATCAATGTAAAAAATGCAAATGTATCTGTCTGTAAGCACAATATTTCTCAAACGCATTAAGCAAATAAGATGAAATTTGGTGTAATTATTTTAATTAATAATGTTTTTTCACACATATTTGTAGGAATCCCCACAGTGGTATCAATATCCTTCCATTGAGGTATGACGTACAATCTTAACAATATATCTCAGAAAAGACAAAAATATAAATATATAAACAAGGCACAAATATATTAATGTAATTTGTTAACATAATTTATGTAAGCGATTAATTGTTTTTTGTAAAGGTTCAGCATTGATACAGTAGGACATAATTTTTATATATGAAATATTGCCGACATATTATGATATAGTAAACTGCAGTGTTACAAAAGGCAACTGTAATCTATATAAATAAAATTGAAAATCTGTCTGTTTATTTATGCATGTTTGTATATATATATATATATATATATATATATATATATATATATATATACATATATATATATATATATATATATACATATATATATATATATATATACATATATATATATATATATATATATATATATATGTGTGTGTGTGTGTGTATGTGTGTCCAATCATCACAGAAGAATAGCTGCCCACAATTTGATGTAAGTAACTGAATCCATTGATAAGAAACGGAATTAAACTCAATGACTTAACAACAGTAAATATTTTCTGGTTGAAATAATAAAGAAATGTATATAAATAAATCTTAATTACATTTTTGATTGGATTATATCCATTACGGCCTTTCGGTTTAAAGATTACGGAATTATTGATATTTTCAAATTATTAGGTCATCTGTTTTATTTTGGTGAAATTTTGTTTCTAAATCCATATATTGTAGTACGGGTTACACGGGTATAATCTTGTAACCTACGAATATATAGGTAGTACGGGTATATCTTCAAACCCACGAGGATATAAGTAGTACGGGTATAACTTCTAACACAATTTTAGAGCTTCTATTTTGACATAATTGATTCAATTTCATGTTTTCTCTAAATTTGTTTAGAAACGGGATCAGGATGTTTTTTTCTCTAGATCTGCCTGTGAAGATAATGTTATATGCCGGGAACAGGTATTCTTAAACTTCTTTTAAGAGCATGATTTAAATATTTTAATAGAATGTTTTGAATATTGATGCCATTTAGAATACTATAGGAATTTGCACATGATTGCGAATTCGAAGTTTCTTTATATTGTATATTGTGTACGCAAAACGGGTATGCTGCTAGTTTAAAATAAAACTCGAAATAAAAGTTTCATACCAATGTGTTTCTCTACTTTTATTAACAATATACGAAATAAAATAATACACACTCCTTCATAAAGGTATTTCAAATCTTTATGCAGAAATGATCTTTGTATGAACTATTTTTTATGTGTAGTTCGATATTTTTCCTCATCATCGTTCCCAATAACAACCCTTGTAATAATATCTTTAAAAGTAATATCTGATAGAGACGTTGTTTGACATTGGTTTTATATCTTGTGAAGCTCTTTGCCTGCAGCGTCTAATGTTGAACCTTCAGCTGCTTTCATCCAATAATATGGTACAAAATAATGGCGATATTAAGTGGTATGAGAGTAATATATATATACTGATACTAGTTCTTAATTATAAAGTTACTAGTAAAACTAAATTGCCCGGGGGAAATTCTGGACTTACTTTAAATGAAGAGTGGAAATTGTGTCTCCGTTTACATTTTTCTCCGAACTTCAATGTCATATTAATTTAAACGAGAAGCTGAAAGTGGTAAAAATATTCAGACATCTTATATGATAAAGGAAGATACGGCGAAATTCGGTGTAGAGGTACTGCAGGTGTCCGGACAATACGGTTCAGTGAGACTTTTTAAATTCGTATTAGTTGGAAAGTAATTGAGTTTTTAGTGTTGAAAACCATATTTTCCGCCATTTTGTCAAATTGAATATGATCTTTTACAGCAGCAGACGATAATACGAGAGCCATGATTGTATCGCAAACGTTTCACTTTGGCGGATAACCAGATGATCACACAGTAAGTGCAATTATCTTATGGGTTTTCTGACTTTGCGAGTTTAAAAAAGTTCGTCTGATGTTTCTTTTTAATTTGGTATTATATTATCATTATAAGTATTGTGCTATTTTTTGACTTAAATTGGATGAAAATTCGCTGTGAGTTTTTAATTTTACTACGGGGTTGGTCCCCAGAACTTTTTTGCAACTTCAAATATTTTCATTTATTTGTGTCATGAGAATGAGTTTAGTTCAAAACAGACGATTTGGGAATTGAGTTGCATTATTTAAATAAGCATGGGTATATTTAGGATTTGGAAAACTCCGAGTAATTCGTTCTAGGAGTTATATAATTTAGAATATTGATGGGGGGGGGGGAAGTTCTAGAGAAAAAGCTAATTTATTGTATCTGTTAAAAATATTAAATATAAATAATATTATTTTAATGAAACTTGTACATTTTGAGTTTTCTACATTTTTTGTTGTCTGAAGAAAGTTTTCTTTTTTTCCTTTTAATATGTTATGTATACAAATTATAGTGTACTTTCTTCTGCAATCTTAAACGAAAAATATTCATTTTGTTCTAATTTTAAATATTTAAGAGTTTCCTGTGCATGAATATTCAACCAGACATATTTTAGTATTCAAAAAATAAAAAATAAATTAGTTACCCAACGCAAGCTCAGCTATATTTTATTTATTAAGAGTTGTGTCGTTAGAATTAATTTTTGAGAGCAAGCACATTCTCAATTTCAAAAGAAGAAAAATTATAATTTATGCAAGACGTGAAACAAATTTGAACTATCTTTTAGAAATCAGACATAAAAACTAAAGAAAAATGCTTGTCTGGTAATAAGCGCGAAAAATATTCACAGACAATTTTATGATTAACATTATTATGCTAGTAATTGCCAACCATACTTTGCGGGTTTAATATGGCTAGTTGCCATTAAATGCGACGCCTACACACTAAAATAAAAGCTCTTGATAAATTTTCAGAATATTAAAAACCCTTTCAAATTTAAGCGTATAGCTTACATTTTATAATACTGCTATCGTGTTAATGGGGAAAATGTACTGATTTTTTTTTTTACTGTGCGAGATAAAATGATTTAAGTGTTTCATTTTTCCATTGGATTGAATTCCATTGGGCTGGAGCAACTGCCGATTTTTTTTATTAAACTTACATGTTATGCCGAGCTGTAACCAACCCCTACCCAGAATTTTCCCGACAAAGGCAAAAATTGAACGATCAATTAACCGATCACCTGTGTGAACATGTACTTATTCAAGTTGAAGTAAGGCGATATTTGACAGGTTTCATTATATTATCCCATCCTCAATTTTTCCCGGCACAAGTAAAAATTGAAAGATCAATTAACCGATCACCTGTGTGAACATTCACTTATTGAAGTAAGAAGATATTTGACAGGTTTCATCATATCATCACTGCATGTTTCACCTTTGCAGGAATACTTGGTATATGTACGGGAATAAATGTCGAAAATGGTCGAATTTTTGCATTTGGATTTTTGTAAGTTTGAAGCAACGAAGAACACTAATGACATTTTCAGTTTTTATTTTACACCCCCTACAAACCATGGTAATTCAAAAGGAAAGTATTGGTACTGTCGAAAACCCAGACCGTCAGACTCGTCTTAGGACTTGAGCAGCTGTTTGGACGGCCGGAATATTGGTGTCGAAAATTACAACTTGCGTTTTTGACGAATCAAGATGTTTCGAGCACTTTAGCACAAAAAATAACTATTTTCAATGTGACGTATGTGTGTATGCATGTCCAATATAATTGTTCAACTCTTAACCCAGAAACGAATTGATCAGGATTTCATAAAATGTTGTATATAAGTCACTTGTGGGATATATACCCTGGAGCTGATTAGATTGGTATGATTCGAAAAAAAAATGAACCTGCCTTTTTTTACGAAAAGGACAATATATGGAATAAAACACTATATATGCTCAAAAGTATCAAATAAATACTTATTTCAGCGAAAATCGAAATAAGTCATTTTCATAGAAATACTATAGTCATTTTGATATAGTCGTTATAGTCATTTTGATAAAAATACGCGGCTCCATCTACAATTAACTTTCCCCTCTGAGAATTTTTCATACTTTCTTCTTCCTCAATAAAATATTGTGGATACAGGTCCTCTTCAGAGCCCTCCCCCCCCCCCAAAAAAAAAAGAAAAAACACACACACACGACTGGTGTTTGACCACCATTATGGGCGGCTCTGTTTCAGGACATGATATTGTTTAATAAATTCGATCGATAACTCGCCCACATTGGTATTCTGAGTCAGAGAGGCTTGACCAGAATCTAGTATATCCCAGTGGAAAAGCTGACACACACAAGATTACTGATTCGACATATATTGCTCGCAAAGCGTTTCGACAAACGTTTTTAGAATAATTATGGATCTCGAATTTTAATGCGTAACTGAGAGTATTGCGGTTGTCACCATTTCTTTCCCTGCCATACATAATAAATCAGGTATTGAAATGGCAGCGAAAATTGGAATTCGAATTTTCTGTTTATGTATACGGTTCCAACTCTCTAGAATGCGAATAAAATATATTTATCGTGGCGTTCGTGTATTCGTGTGTGTGGTGTGTATGTGTGTTGTGTGTCTTTCTATGTATTTTATGTGTTTACTCCAGCTTAAAACCAGAAGACGACAAAATTTTTCAAAAATTCGTTAGTTTAGTCACTTATGCAGGTGATGATTGAGATTCAGACACGATTACTATCATTTTGACCTGATGGAAAATTAAAACTCGACGTGTTTTAGCACTTTTGAAATGCACTTTCAGCTTCACAAAAACTCAGATAAAAACTATTTAAAAGTGTTAATTAAATGCTGATTTATTATACCTGATTTGTTATCACAAATTGAATAGGACCAGTTCCATTACTGTGGGATAATTTAGATATTTCAGCTCTTTGGAATTTTGATAACTACTTAAAAAATTTTGATAATTACTTAAAAAAAAATTCAAACCAGTGGTAATTTCCAATTTTTTAAATAAAAAGTAATTTCAAATTTTCAGATAAGTCGTGATTTTACTTATTTCGTGCAATATAACTAAAATTTATACATTATGAAAAATATAAATAAAAAAAATGAATTTGGATCGTCTGTAGGATAAACCATGTGCTCCGTATATCAGATTTCTTAAAAACTCAAATATTAATAAAGTCTTTCAAAATACTGTTACTTACTGCTTATATGCTTGTAAATAAGTTTATTACTTACTGCTTTTATGCTTGTAAATTTCATTAACCTAAGCAAATTTGTAACTTATGAAATATATTATTGGGTTTGATATATTAGTTATTTATATATTAACTAGCAGTATACCCGTTCTTCATATGGAATGAGTAATATAAAGAAAATCAAAATTCAGAATTACATGCAAATGTTTTTAGCATTCTAAATTATATTGCTATTCAAAACATTCTAATAAATATTTAATTCCCCTAAAATGTGTAAGAATATGTTTACTCGCAAGACAAAAATATCTTCCCGTGCGGATCTGGATATTAAACTACCCTGGTCCCGTATGTAAACAAATTTATGAAAAATATGAAATTAGATATGCCAAAATAAAAGCGCTAAAATGATATTAGACGATCTACCAGTACTACTTTATTTTACTTCAATCGGCTAAACATAGCATATGAGTTAAACACAATATATGAGTTTGTAAAGTTTGCCAAAATATCTACTTAAAGAATTTATCCTACTTAAAGAGATACATTTATCTTAGATAAATGATTGATTTTCTACTAATAAAAATAGTTCTTGGAATGTACAATAGATGGCATTGGTGAAAAGTCAATAAATAGACAGCGTCATCTATTTCTCATCTCAGGAACTATTTCTCTTAGAATTATTTGTTTCTAACAGAAATAGTTCAGGGAATGTGCGAGTCTGAAAAGTTACCGTCAGCGCCTTCTACTGCTCATCTTGCAAACTATTTCTCTTAGTTACAAATCAATCATTTACGTCCTAAGACAGAATGAATTTTAGTGTTTTCGTTGCAGCCCATAAAAACTAATACTTGTACATTTTGTGACATTCCATTGTACAACGGTCAAATACTTAATCTGGGATTAACAAAGTGGTAAACTTATGCACATGCAGTTTATAAAAGGATTCTTTTCTTTTACACAAATGGAGAAAACTAAAATTGTTTCATGTCCACAGAGTTAAAATGTCCACAGAGTGAAAATTAAAATTTTGTATGGAGATGCTTTAGTAAGACGATGATCTTAGTAATTGGGAAACTTACTAAGTATATTGAAATATAAAAAATTGATGTTGACAGCACATGACATTCCATATTTAATGCAATGAATTTAATTCTTTCATAGTGAAAAAATGACGAGATCCACGGCACAGGTTTTTAACGTTGCATTGTACATTTACCGCTTTTCCGGATGACAACATTTAAAACTATTTTGAAGTACCCAATTAACTTATATTTCACACAGGTCTAAATTGACAAAGATCATGTATAGATGGTATGTCCCTTGTATGACCAAATGCAAAATTTGCAAAATATTATTTCTCATTACCGTCATTATTAACCACTTTCCTCATTTTCCTCAATTGGACAACATTTACAAAAGTCACCAAGATGGCGATATACCGATAAATTCGTCGCAAAAATGTTTGTCAAGCTTTACGTACGGAAGGGCAGAAAAATGGGTTATTCTTATATAAAATCCTTATATTCTTTCACGAATATTGAATTTTCATGAATTATTCATTATTTTCATTGATTTTTAGCCGTTCTTTATATTAAATCGCCTACAATTTTATAAATTTGGCAACATATTCCTCAATTTCGCAACATTAAGGGGGCATAGGACCTTTAAACCTTCAAAAAATCGATTTTTCAATTTTATTTTATTCTGAATATTTGAACATTTCTGAACACTGTGCAAAAAACCGCATTCAAAAATTCGCATTATTTCGAAAGTTATGAGCTTTTATGCAACATACACTTTTGAAAATTTTTTCATGTCAGCCATCGCCGCCATTTTTAAAGGGACATCACTGTTTGTTTATGTTTGCAGTTTGCTGATGTGTCACGTAAATCTCATACTTTTTCCACCACCATGTCTTAATTATTTATTTAATTATTTCTACAGCAGTAGGAAGGCAACTACTCACCTATACTGAACTGCTCAGCCCAGTTTGTTTATATTCTAGCGCTGTTAACCTGTTTACAACGTGGAGAATTTCTTCTGAGTTTCGCAATTTCTTTTCATTATATTTTCTTACTTTTTACGATCGATTTTCTGCATTTATGTTGTTTAAGCATAAGAACTTTGAACTAAAATACAGTTAATCTATTTTATAAGTATACATTACAAACTTCTTCACGTTTGCATATTTATTTGTGTAAACTTCAACGTACAAGACTGTTTGGTGCAATTTTTTAATATAAACTTTTTGCTTTTTGCTTTCTAATAATGGATACACCGGCAACTAAATCTCGTTCTGGTAAAAGAACGAAAAGAAGGCGCTTTCAAGGAAATATGTATGTAATTAAAAACAAAAACAATCCGAAAGTGTTCGAACGGCAAAATGTTGATTCTATGCCTAAGCTAAGTGCTTCAAGTAAAAAACTGTTCAGCTCAAAAGATGAACTTTCAGTTGATAAGTCGTATATTTCATCTGAAGAACATGAATATAGAATGGTTAATATATCAGTACTTTTCAAGGAGCTTACAAATGTTTTGTGCTGTAAAATATGTCATGGAACAATAAATATACTTGAAAAATCTTCAATGGGTTTAGCATCCACATTTCTTGTATATTGTGATAGCTGTGATGAACTAAAGTCTGTGAAAAATACAAAAATGCTTGGTGTTAAGAAAAATATTCCAGAAATAAACAGAAGAGCTGTGTTTTCTATGCGATGTATAGGACAGGGTTTATCGGAAAAGTGGAAAAAGAATCATAAAATAGTGTGTTCAAAAAACCATTCGGGTAGTGCCGGAAAAATGGAATGTTACGCATATTCAACAGATCAATTGAAGACCATGGTGTTCGGTACAAATTTTATATTGGTGATGGTGATACGAAAGCATTTTCACAAATATCGAATAGCAAACCATATGGAAATGAAATAGCGGTTGAAAAACTTGAATGCACAGGTCACATTTAAAAAAGAATGGGAACTCGTTTGAGAAAGCTGAAAACCCAGAGTGATAAGAAAAAGATACACGAAGCAGATTTTCGAGCCTCTAGCAGTACATATGAAGTTCGAAAAGCTCGTAAAAGCAGAAAACATTTGATTTTCAACGACAAGAGGAAGAGGAAGGAATTACTTATGCGTCTGGTGCATTTTGATGCTACATTAGATATAACGCAGGATGTATTATAAACTACAGCCAAACATTAATTAGCCGAACTGCGATAACTCTGAATATATACATGAATATAACTGTGAATATATTTTTAAACTTAAAAGCGGGTTTCTCAGATATGTGATTTTAACTCTTGCGCGCAATATATTTTAAAATATATGTAACCAATCACTTTCAAATTTTTTGCTCTTACTTGTTTCAACTATATACATAATTTATAGATAAAAAATCCTCATAAATAAGTAAAAATTTAGTAAACGTTCTTCATCTGACTGACAAGAAACGACTGCACGAAACGTCTGTTCGAGTTTCCGAAGCAACATATAGAGCTCAAGTAGCCCCTAAAAGGAAGAAAATTTTTGATTTTTCTTACATAATAGACATAGGAAGGTGCTAATTATGAACCAAAGGCATTTTAAGGTACAAAGTAAGATAATAAGTAACATTGAAGTATTTTTAAATTTTAAAACTGTTTTTCTCAGATATGTGATTTTAACAATTGCGCGCAATATATTTTAAAATATATGTAACCAATCACTTTCAAATTTTTTGCTCTTACTTGTTTCATCTATATACATAATTTATAGATAAAAATTCCTCATAAATATGTAAAAATTTAGTAAACGTTCTTCATCTGACTAACAAGAAACGACTGCGCGAAATGTCTGTTCGATTTTCCGAAGCAACATATAGAGCTCAAGTAGCCCCTAAAAAGAAGAAAATTTTTGATTTTTCTTACATAACAGACATAGGAAGGTGCTAATTATGAACTAAAGGCATTTTGGTACAAAATAAGATAATAAGTAACATTGAAGCATTTTTAAATTCTAAAGCTGTTTTTCTCAGATATGTGATTTTAACACTTGCGCGCAATATATTTTAAAATATATGTAACCAATCACTTTCAAATTTTTTGCTCTTACTTGTTTCATCTATATACATAATTTATAGATAAAAATCCTCATAAATAAGTAAAAATGTAGTAAACGTTCTTCATCTGACTAACAAGAAACGACTGCGCGAAACGTCTGTTCGAGTTTCCGAAGCAACCTATAGAGCTCAAGTAGCCCCTAAAAGGCAGAAATTTTTTGATTTTTCTTACATAACAGACATAGGAAGGTGCTAATTATGAACCAAAGGCATTTTAAGGTACAAAATAAGATAATAAGTAACATTGAAGCATTTTTAAATTCTAAAGCTGTTTTTCTCAGATATGTGATTTTAACACTTGCGCGCAATATATTTTAAAATATATGTAACCAATCACTTTCAAATTTTTGCTCTTACTTGTTTCATCTATATACATAATTTATAGATAAAAATTCCTCATAAATAAGTAAAAATTTAGTAAACGTGCTTCATCTGACTAACAAGAAACTACTGCGCGAAACGTCTGTTCGAGTTTCCGAAGCAACATATAGAGCTCAAGTAGCCCCTAAAAGGCAGAAAATTTTTGATTTTTCTTACATAACAGACATAGGAAGGTGCTAATTATGAACTAAAGGCATTTTAAGGTACAAAATAAGATAATAAGTAACATTGAAGCATTTTTAAATTATAAAGCTGTTTTTCTCAGATATGTGATTTTAACACTTGCGCGCAATATATTTTAAAATATATGTAACCAATCACTTTCAAATTTTTTGCTCCTACTTGTTTCATCTATATACATAATTTATAGATAAAAATTCCTCATAAATAAGTAAAAATTTAGTAAACGTGCTTCATCTGACTAACAAGAAACTACTGCGCAAAACGTCCGTTCGAGTTTCCGAAGCAACATATAGAGCTCAAGTAGCCCCTAAAAGGCAGAAAATTTTTGATTTTTCTTACATAACAGACATAGGAAGGTGCTATTTATGAACTAAAGGCATTTTAAGGTGTAAAATAAGATAATAAGTAACACTGAATGTATTTTTAAACTTTAAAGCTGTTTTTCTCAGATATGTGATTTTAGCCCTTGCGCGCAACATATCTTAAAATATATTTAACCAATCACTTTCAAATTTTTTGGACTTACTTGTTTCATCCATATATATAATTTGTACTTCAAAAATTCACCATAAATAGTAAAAAAAGAATTGTGAAGAGGTTTATTTCATGTTTTTTAACACTGAAAATGAAAATTTCATTTTGTTTAAATTTTAAAAATATTAAATTTATTTCAAAATTTTAAAAAGTGTGTACAAATTAAAGATGTAATAGTTATAAATATATTATTATCAAATTGAAGTCCATAAGTATAATATTATTTGAAATATCCTGCGCGCGGCTGCTACATACACCATTATGTCTGTCAAAATTGTATAAATTTTAAAAAACAATATAAAATGTACATATAATTATATGACTTCAGTAAAATTTGTGTAGTGAGAAAGGTTTTCTATATGCTTAGAGAAAAAAATTTGAACATCTGGGATACACCTGGTTGAAATTAAAAAATTGTAAAGATAGCTCTATTTTCAATGAATTTCGACTGTTTAAAGGTCCTATGCCCCCTTAAAAAACCCGCCATGTTAGCGGTATTTTACCAATTATGTCGCCAAAATTATCCCAAACATTACGGACTGAGAAATAGGTTATTCTTATAGAAGATATTATTTTCAAGATATTAAATGATTTCCAAGATATTGAATTTTTATCAATTAGTCGTCATTCCATTTATTTAGCGTCATTTTTATCAATTTGGCCTTATTTTGGTCAGTTTTTCATTTCTTTACAGAAAAGCCTCCAAGTTGGCGATATTCCGCCAACTTAGTCGCCAAAATTTCAGCAAGCGTTACGAACGGAGAAAAAAGTTACTCTTATAGTGGATAAATAACTATTGTGGATAAATAACTATAGTGGATAAATAACATAATTAATATGGCCGAATATCGTAAATCGTGCAACTCATTAAAACGCATTGTGTTGTGCGCCGTTTAAACCCATCATATTAATCTTCAGCGCGAGTTACTCTAGTAGAATATTTATTAACATAATGCTACTCAATTAATTGCACCATTTTTTAACTTTAAAAATAAAATTATTTATTAACAACATTTGGTTAATTATTAAATTAATTACAAGAATTATCATATTATTCGCGGATGAGCTTGGACATGTGAGATTGGACATGTGAGACCAGTAAGTTATTATTATCGAGATGTTCTATGACCTGCTACAATAATTAATGCGCTTATACCTTCACTGTCGTCTTTGGCCATTAACCACAACTATTGCATCAGTGTATATCGTACTGGCACTAACTCTAAGTATTGCGCTCTTACTCGTACTGAATCTGCTCATTTCGTTACAATATATATCAGGACATTTTTTGTGGAATTTCTGTTAAATAAACTCTTACGGAGTCAACATGGCATTCTCTACTGAATTTCCCCTCTAATCTTTTTCTGTGACTACCCTAATCTTTGCGGATATGAATCTGATGTCGAATTGCTCGAAATCTCTGGGTAATCTCTACATGAATCTGTCGTAGAAGTCATGTATATCCTTTTTTAGCATCTTCCAGTTGCCACACCCTTTGCCTGAGGTCTGTAACGCCCATTCGGCTACACTGACCTTAGGGCATCGTGATCAAACGTCATCCATATTGGTCAACGTTTTTAGCCAATCTCGTGGCTACTTTTAGCCTTTTGGGTTTATGGCCTAATTGACCCCTTGGATCAAAGTGTTGTAAAAACAGGCGTCCTTACATCTGCTGCCGTTATCCAACATTACAGTCTTAATAAATAAAGAACATAAAACTGTCTCACGTATTCCTAGTCTTAATCTGGTCTGACACAAAGATTACCATTTAAAAGAAAATTGTTTAAAATTTCAAAATGTTCTATCTCAAACCCTAATTAATCTTAATGTTCTATCCTTAAATCTTAATGTTCTATTTTAAACCTTAATTACATTGAATTTAAATTTGGAACTATTTAAGAATTCAATGCCTAAGAATACAAAGTTTTAAGTTTAGCTTTACACAGTAAGCATCTAAATAATTTTTTATTTTGGATTTTCTTAATGATTATAGAGTCTACACCATAGTTCCCTATAATCAAGCCACGTTTGACTTTGTTCAGAATCTCTAATTAATTTAAGTCCATATAATTACGTCTTGCTGAAAATCTAAAGGCTTCCTATAATTGCCAATTGAAGCACTTTTACCAAAATGTCACTCCAATTACTATTTTTCGGAAAACGAATCCTACCAAGGCCTACATTTTAAGAAAATCAATTGCTCTTAAATATTTGCCAGCTTAATTAATTGGTTTATTTTTTAGAGTAGTTTGATTTAATAATGATGTAGTGTGTTTATAAACCCAATGACATAGTTATAGATTCAGATATATCCCAAATTAATAATTTTTATTTAAATTTGAAAGTCAATTATTTTCTCGTCATGACTATAATCTGTATAATAATTGTCTAATATATTTTTGCCTTTCCAAACCCTACAGCAACCCTTGGTGACCTAGAAGGTTGGATCTTTGCACACTTCAAATAATGAATACGTGAATAATGAATAGTATGAATTACGTGACGGAACACAACGGAGCCGGATTGTTTTAGACTTTCCCGCGGAGACGGAGAAAATTGAATTTTGGGGGAAATCTTTCCAGGTCCTCCCGATGCCCACCCTGTGACATAGAAGATATAATCTTTGCAAGCTTATAGCTTGAACCACGGTGCAGAACGCGACGAAACTGGATGTTCGATTTCATCCTCGTGAGTTGCGAAAATGAGTTTATGTCCAAAATGTCCTTCAGGTCTTAGAGGGTATTTTCAGTACCCTCCAGAAGTCCACCTGATGATCTGGAAGGCTGAATCTTTTTTATAGCATTTTATAATAGAATCATAGCAATAATCACTGAATATAAACAATTGAAACTAGATTTTCAATTTTCCCTGGGAACTGAGATAATATTACATATATAATATTAACTACGGAACAGAACGTTGCTGAGCCAGGTATTTATATATCACGAGTATTTTCAAACTTATTAAAAATAACTTTTTTAAATGCTTAATAATATTTTTGAAACATAATATACAAAAACTTATCAAAAACATTTTAACCTATTTTTTAGAATGTTAGTGCCTCTGTATCTGATTGGTTTAAATATTAGTTTATAAATACAAAATTCTACATTAGTAGTTGCATAAACAGTAGATTAAAATGAATCAACAGGTTAAAAAAGCAAAAATCACTTTGTTAATCAGGCTAATTAAGACAAAGCAATTAATACAAGAAAGGTTGGAATAGTTGTTGATTGCAATGTTATGACTTCAATCCGAACGTACTTGATATTGCAAGACATGCCAGTATGTCTGTCCTTCATTATATATATTTTTAGTGACAAACATGTAAAGTTTATTTATACGGATTCTATTTTAAGTTACTTTCTACGGATAGTGTATATGGCATAGACCTTTCGAAATGAACTATAATCTGAGATAAAATTTAAATTGCAAGAAAAAATACAGGCAATGATATGCGCTAATATTCAAATAATTATTTTTACTAAATGTTGTAACCCGTTTCTTATAAAAACAGCTGTTAATGAAAATGTATTTTACTCACATCAAAACTTATATATTCAAAGATCATTATCATATACACATTTAGACTAAAGTAAATATAATATTCTTACATTACAATTTTGTAAGCAGTGTTAGCCACTCTCTTTAAATTTCACTAAATTTTTCTGAAATTGTCCAATTTATAAAAGAAAATTATACATAAAGCTGTACTTTTAAGAGATTCTAATGTTTTTTCCACATTTTACCTAAAAACAGTAAAAACTGTAAAAAATAATTATATTTGAAATAAGGCTTAATTATCCTTAAGTATATCTTAAGCATCCCCAAAATTTCAAGATATGAAGTCCCTGAGTGAATATGTCACGCACCAAGATAGCAGCAGCAGGCACCACCCGTATTACCGAAGACTCATCAGACGTCCTAGCAACTTAATTGGGCAATAGCAATTAACAAAGCTAGAGGTGAACAAAAACAATAAGGTAAACTCAGACAACGAACACAGTAAGGCAGATATAAGTTACAGGCAGATGCAGCGTGAAACATAAAATAACTCTTAC
Organism: Amaurobius ferox; assembly: GCA_951213105.1. NCBI lineage: Eukaryota > Metazoa > Arthropoda > Arachnida > Araneae > Amaurobiidae > Amaurobius > Amaurobius ferox. The sequence continues at coordinate 114,779,337 of OX578146.1, forward strand.
AACAGTCACAGCTAAATAGCAGCAACAACAACACAACTACCATACAAACTACATAAAGCAATCAAGTATTAGAATCACGTAAAATAGCATAATGGATAAAACAATACACGAGCAAAGAGCCAATCCAAATTACAGAATAAAATTATTGCAGCAGTATACACTTAGAATCTAGTAATCACATAAAACTAGATACAGAGAAACAAAGCCTTCCAAATAAAAAAAAAGAACAATATAAGGAGCATACAAATCCAATAATTTTACAAAAGCCATCAATACATAAAAACATTGCACAAACAATGAATCAACCCAATTTACATAATACAATTAAAGCATCAACAATCACATAAAATCCTGCAATCACATAAAATAAAAAACATAATCAGTTCAAGAACCATAGAAAACATAATACAGAGAACGCATAAAGCCAAGTAATTTTATGAAAATCAGCAATGCATAATAAAACTTTACAGAACAAAGAGCCAATCCAATAAACACAATACAATTAGATAAACAGTGATATCATAGAAAATGCAATCACATAAAATTAAAAACCAATACTGAGCCACTCCAGGGAATTAAGAGTTCACTTTCCAAGTCAGGAGCTGTAAGATGAGCTGGGTGTCATCTCTAGCTTTACTATTAGCAATTAGATTCAACAAATCAAGATTCTTAAAGTTTTTCGGAAAGTGCTTGTTTCTAATATCGCTACATAAATCACACTCACAAAAACTATGTGTCATAATTCCATTGGTCGTATAACAAAGTTTAATTTTACTACCATACAAACTACATAAAGCAATCAAGTATTAGAATCACGTAAAATAGCATAATGGATAAAACAATACACGAGCAAAGAGCCAATCCAAATTACAGAATAAAATTATTGCAGCAGTATGCACTTAGAATCTAGTAATCACATAAAACTAGATACAGAGAAACAAAGCCTTCCAAATAAAAAAAAAGAACAATATAAGGAGCATACAAATCCAATAATTTTACAAAAGCCATCAATACATAAAAACATTGCACAAACAATGAATCAACCCAATTTACATAATACAATTAAAGCATCAACAATCACATAAAATCCTGCAATCACATAAAATAAAAAACATAATCAGTTCAAGAACCATAGAAAACATAATACAGAGAACGCATAAAGCCAAGTAATTTTATGAAAATCAGCAATGCATAATAAAACTTTACAGAACAAAGAGCCAATCCAATAAACACAATACAATTAGATAAACAGTGATATCATAGAAAATGCAATCACATAAAATTAAAAACCAATACTGAGCCACTCCAGGGAATTAAGAGTTCACTTTCCAAGTCAGGAGCTGTAAGATGAGCTGGGTGTCATCTCTAGCTTTACTATTAGCAATTAGATTCAACAAATCAAGATTCTTAAAGTTTTTCGGAAAGTGCTTGTTTCTAATATCGCTACATAAATCACACTCACAAAAACTATGTGTCATAATTCCATTGGTCGTATAACAAAGTCTAATTTTACTCAAATGATAATTATAATATTTTTAGTGTTCTTCAGCACCTGATTGATATCGCCTGATTGAATCGCCCTTTCAGACTTTCGTGCCAACCATGGGAATCGGATCATAAAAGGATTTGTCTCAGTCATTTTCATCCCAACGATTTTGCCAATCTACAGAATCGTTAGAAACATGTCTGTCAATATGTTGCAACATAAATTGAATAAAGCTCAATCGAATAAAGGTGATTTTAGCTCCCCCTAGCAGAGAATTGCAGAAGTTAATACCATTCCCAAAGGGGATTCTGATATTTTTTTAACACTCCGTGTTCCTTGATTAATGAAGAAATCGCTCATGCAGACTTTTGTGCTGACCATAAGAATCAGGTCATAAAGAGATTTGCCACGGATCTTCTGATCCCAACTATTCTGCCAAACTACAGAATCGTTGGAAACCAGTCTGTATGCATTTAGTAAAATAAATAGAATGAAGTCCAATCGAATGAAGGCGATTTTCAGCTCCCCTAGCGGAGAATTGTTAAATACACAAATTGGCCAATAAAGCGAGTTAAAAGAGAAATATCAATTTAAATGACGCTTAGATTGTATGTCGCATTATTTAATTCTAAGAGTTGCCACTAAAGTGATTACAGGAAGCAATATGTTTATAGGTAAATAGATGTTATATTCAGAAATAATACAATAAACATAACTGGCACTTAGAGTGATTTAGAGTAGAACCTGTTCAAAATACATTCCGCCATCAATAATGCACATTTGAATTCGAGAAGCAATATTACACTATAATTATTTATAATTATTGACTGCACATACAGCATACAGATTGACAGGTATTTGTTGCTTTCTCATATACGCATTTCGTGTATTATTAATGTCGATTCATACGAATTATGCAATGCTCTACAACTATGCAAGTACCCCTTTTTTTCAAACTCGCTTTGTTGGCTAGTTCGTATCCCTAACTTCCGCTAAGTGCGTAGTGAATACTTTTATTCGATCATGCATGGATACTTTACTGCATGGATATTTCGGCGCAGAATGAAAAATATAAGGGACACACAACCATGAAATTCGTTATAGGGGTACCCAATGTCAGGCGGTGTTTCTCGGAGTTTTTTTAATTCAATTCCAATTTGTTTCCCAGTGATTTAATGTCAAAGGGGAATTTTGAAAAAAAACTTACACCAATGGGTTTTTCAAGGGGTGGAGCAGCCCAGTGGTTACAACGCGGAGATTGCACTCGAAGGACCCTATTCCCGGTTCTTCGAAAAGTGTCTCCGTATTCACGCAGAGTACGGTACGTTAAATATGTTGGTTTGAAAGTCCTTTCAAGAGGTTGGTGGTAGAGGAAGGAGGGCACGGTCTTTGTGGATATCGCCTTCACTGGGTACCGATCTAAATAGAGGGGTTCTATCCCCACCATCCAAATAGATATCTTAGACTTCCGGGTAGGTCGAATGGTTTAGATCGAAAGAAAGAGAAATAGACCTAACATTTAGACTTAGAGACCTTTTCCCGGAGTTGTTGGGATGCTTAAGGAAATTCTTAGGAGCCCTATATTATGCAGTTTGTAGAAATTAAGAATATATGAGTTTATTGCAAGTAAGTATCGACATTATCTTCGGCTCGAGAACGAAACAAATACAAATACTGTTATAAGAGGGGAAATACTTTTTTGAATACATAATTTTAATGTTTGCGTTATGATGACAAATATTTGTTCTAAAAATATTTCTTAAACAAACATTCGATATTAACATTTACGTACGCATATACGCCTACGGCATTATGGAAATGGAATACTTCCAATGAGAAAGATCTAAATTGTGAACATATCCGATTTAAAAACACTCATCTAACTATGTATTCTGCATACTTAAGATTATTAAGAGACGTTTCGCCTTTAGCCATGCACAGAAGTAAAATAGAAATCAACGTTTAAAAATATTTGTAAATAAAGTGGTACATTAACAAGTCATTCATTTTGTTAGAAATTAATAAATTTAAATTTTTAATTTTGATTCTATGTTCAAACAGCAATGTGTTTGCCCTCTGTCTAAAGGTGTTAAGGAAGAGCAATGGACAGGTGTGTGTTACATCTACTGAAGAATGTATAACATTTTTTTTTTATAAAAGGCGTTGTGTTTATATGTACATATCGTGGTAAACTAAAAACGACTAGTACATTCAGAGTGTTAATACCTTACATGTTTCCCAACTAGAGACTAATATTAAAAGTGAAAAATGTATGTATTATTTTAATTATATATATATATATATATATATATATACAGGGTGATCCAAAAGTCAGGAAAAACTAAAGATTAATAATTCATGACGATAAATAGATGTTGTTTGCACAAAAAGAATGGAAATAAAGCCGGATTTTTTGACAAATTATTGTTAGTATAACTTACATTTCTACCAAAACATCGCGCTGTATTAGGTACGTAGTTTACATTACATAGGATAAGATACATTACATAGAACAGATCGACTACCACTATTATATGCTTTGAGAATGGCGTTATCAGCTGCTCTTTTTATACCGTCTGATAATTTGCATAATCTCATATTTGTACCTAATAACAGTACCATCTGTTGTTAGAAATGTAAATTATACAAATAATAATTTTTTTTCTTGACAAAAGATCCGGCTTCATTTCCATTCTTTCTGTGCAAACGGCATCTATTTTAGTTCATGAATTATTAATTTTTGAAGTTTTTCGTGACTTTTCAATCACCCTATATATATATATATATATATATATATATATATAATAAAAAAGATAGAAATAAATAAATATAAGTAAGACTAATAATATAGTAAGACTAATTTAAACATGATCAGTGTCATACTCTGGTTCAAAAACAATACGGAGGGAAAAAAAAGTAAAGATGATAAGAATGGAAATATCAGACATAAGGAAAACAATGCTTCCATATACATAGACACAAAATGCGAAGAGGTAAATTGAACACAGGATAGACAAGGATTACTTGCAGAAAATTCGATCACCCTATATATATATATATATATATATATATATATATATATATATATATATATATAATAAGAAAGATAAAAATAAATAAATAAAAATAGTAAGACTAATTTAAACATGATCAGTGTCATACCCTGGTTCAAAAACAATACGAAGGGAAAAAAAAGTAAAGATGATATGAATGGAAATATCAGACATAAGGAAAAGAATGCTGCCATATACATGGAGGCAAAATGCGAAGAGGTAAATTGAACACAGGATAGACAAGGATTACTTGCAGAACATTATGAATTAACTCAACCTTCAATGTCAAACATTAAAAATATGAAATGTAAGAAACAGATAATATAATAAAGGATTACATAGAATTTTGAAGATAATTAAAGCAGAATTCAAAAGTCACATAAAACTATTAAAAAGAATTTATATACTCTAACCATTAACATGCGCATGTGCACCATAAATTAATGAAAGATTGTAAATTATTGTAATAACAGTTAATAACTACAGTTCTATAGATTCAATTTAGATCTAACATTTGTAAGTTTGCGCATATGCAGCAAATATTTTACAATGTGTCAATAATAATAAAAAAGATAAAAATAAATAAATATATATATATATATATATATATATATATATTTGTATGTGACGGGGTCAAAAATTTGATTTCGAGTTTTCGGCGGATGTGTTTGTTTCAAATATTTTTCTGATCTTGAATCGAACATGATTAATCTGATTTCGGGGTATGTGTGAATGTGTGTATTCATTCATGCGTGCGTGTGTGTGTGTGTGCGTGTGCGTGTGTATGTATCCTTAATTGAGTACACCCATTACGTTCCGTGTTTACTATAACCCTATTGATTTTAAATGCAACTGATCTTTCGAAAGCTTCTTCCCAAATTTTTGAATGAATTTTTGAAAAATCCAAAAATATGAGGATCTTTAATTATGTTACATCATTTTGCACGATGCTTTTATTCTAAAACAATGATATAAATAAACTCTAGATCACTACATTGAACCGTTCACGAGGTATTGCACATTTTTCCAATAAATGTATCTAAAATAATACATACAGTATGTCTCAATATAAACAGAAAGGCGTAAAATTGCATTGGCAAAAGCAACAGAGTAATTACGACTATATGAAATGCAATAGTATTTATGACATTGGCAATTTTATTCGATTTTACTGCAAAAAATTGGACAAAATTTGCAAAATACCATATTTATTTGGAGAACATTAAAATTGAGGGGGGGGGGGCAAATGTGTAGAGAATATAATGCAAACCCTTTCAAAGTATGTTTCTGTGAATATTATCAGAGATTTGGAATTGTTCGTTTATCACGTTCAAAGAAATTTAGGAATGATTTTTTTAAATTCGAATTAGTTTTTAAGTAATTTTATGTTAATGCGCAAAGTGAGTTTTTCTTAGCGATCAAAAATATTATCACAAATTTTCTATCTTGATACCAGCAAAAGACTAAATAAAAGTCTTTCCAACGAGCTTTAAACCAAATCATTAAATCGATTTCTACATATTTAAAAAAAATGAAAACTCATCGAAATTTCCGTAATTTATGCAAATTTATTTTTACTTTTGCTCATCAAAGAAATTAAGATTACAAAATTCTAATTTTAGATATGTCTGTGAAGTGATATCTACGTATTCTAATAAAAAACATTTTTTTCAATTACTCTGTTTCTGAATTTTGGGAACAGTTTGTGGAACAAATAATTTTGTAAAACTAGACAACCAAAATAAATATTTTCAAATTAAATATATTTTATTCATAACGTATGCAAACAAAAAAAATGTATTCAAATTTATTATTTAAAGCAATATATTCCCTTTTAACTTCCATAACAACTTTTAATTGAATTTCGAATTTTTTACTCCTTCAATAGAATGTTTACATATTTCTTCCCTTACAACATTAATTATGTTTTAACTTCAAAGTTGGTTCATGGGAATTAAATTTTAAAAGTTAAATTGAGTTTTATAAGAAAAGACAACACACTTTTCAGTTCAACTTCTAGCAATTTTAAGATTTAATAAGTTACTGCATTGTACTGTGAGTTTGTTTTTAAACTAAAACCTTTCGGGTTCAACATATATTTTTTTTCTACATATTATCGAATTTAGATATCATGTAGAAGGATACGCGCTTTAAACCTTTTTTTCTAAATCTATTTTATTCAAAATCAATAAGCTTTGTACTATAGATCAAAATAAGGCAGACAAATTTTATGAAAATTGTTTAATTTGTTTTGGTGTGTATGTAGGGGGATAGAGGCATATCGTTCAATTTAGGGAAAGGAGAATTTTTTAATATCTTGAGTACAGCGTTTTTATTAATTTTCCAATTAGCACTTGCATATCATTGCTAATTTGATAATCGGCCAACTGGCTTTAGTTATTTATGAATTTTCAATTTTTTATTCAGAGACGTGCAGTATCTTGAAAATGGCACATATAAATAGTAATTAATAATAGTAATAACTGCAATTTTATAGATAATAATAGGAATTCATTATTATCAACTTTTAGTAATAATATTAATAATTGTAATAATAGTCATTTTTTGAAATGTTATATACACTCTATAACAAAAAATTGACGCACCAAGGAGTTGTCCGATTGTGATAAAAATTGGTGAATGTGAAGAACATACATAGAAAAAGAAACGATTAAGATTTCAGAACAATTTAATAATTTAGAGTTTGACCGTATACAAAGAGAAGAAGTCAGTAAGGCGTTGGTTCACTTCTAGCCTGGATACAAGATGTCACCGGGCGTGGCATAGACTGATAAAGTTCACGAATGGTGTCCTGCGGAAGGTCTTGCCAAATTGTCTCCAACTGTCGGGGTAAATCTTCAACATTCCGAGATGGCTGCAATCGCCTTCCAATAGTGTCCCAAATGTGCTCTATGAGAGAGAGATCAGGAGACCTAGCTGGCCAAGGAAGTGTTGGACAAGCTTGAAGACAATTCATAGCTACACGTGCCCTGTGCGGCCGGGCATTATCTTGTTGAAAAGTAAATCCGGAGTGTCGCAAAAGGAAGCACAACCGATCGTAGAATGTTTTCTACGTACCGCTGTGCTGTCAGTGTGCCAGAAATGACTACCAAAGGGGTCCGGCTATCAAAGGAGATGGCGCCCCAGACCATACCTACCTGCCCAGATATGCACCTGCTGAATGCGCAGTCCCGATGCGCTGGAGCTCCCACAATTTATTCATTGGACACCAAATTTGATTCATTTGCATGTTCTCTCAAAATGTCTCTGCATACGAAATTTCATTACAATTGGACAACTTTTTGGTGCGTCGATTTTTTTGTTATATAGTATAGGTGAAGTGGGGTATCACTGTCTTTCAAACCACTTGGCTATAAAATCTGAGCTCGAATGTTCAGTTGTCCAACGAACGAACTTTGAACGAGGATAATGCTTAGATAGTATATTTAAAATTAACTAAATTACTGAAATATGTCTAAAAAATGAACAAATATTGATACATTAATGAAGCATAAGTATAATACAATGTGATGCAATTACTGAAATTAAAATTCATGCATTTCAAAATATTTTGATTGAACATTTTATTCTGTACTAGCCGCCTTTGGCGACCAGCCTGTTCAACCCTTGAAAATGCTGATCGTGGCAAATTCCAACCGTGGCAAACTCGTTGGCGCGACCTACCAGAAAGGTGTAAGGTAACTGGTTGGACGGCCAGGATGTGCCACCCAATTTAGACCGGAACCCAGTGGGGGAGGCATCCACAGGGAACGTACCCTCCTTCCCCTACCACCAACCTCTCGGAAAAACATACGGAACCATATGTTTAACGTGATCGTACTCCGTGTCAGTGGCGGAAATCGAACCCGGGCCTACCGAGTGCAATTCTCGCGCGCTAGTGCAAATCCCGCGCGCTAACCACTGAGGTACTTCGCTCCACGCGACATTTTCCATAACTTTCTTTTTATTCACCGAATTTAGACCGGAACCAGTGGGAGAGGCACCCACGGGGACCGTACCCTCCTTCCCCAACCACCAACCTCTCGAAAGGACTTACAGACCCACATGTTTATTCCGCGTGATCGTACTCCGCGTGAACACGGCGGCAATTTTGGAAATCGAACCCGGGCCTACCGCGTGCAATTCCCGCGCGCTAACCACTGTGCTACTTCGCCCTCCGCGACAATCTCCATAACTTTCTTTTTATTCACCCAATTTAGACCGTACCCTCCTTCCCCTACCAGCAACCTCTCGGAAGGACTCACGAACCCACATGTTTAGCGTGATCGTACTCTGCGTGAACGTGGCGTAAGTTTTGGCAGTGGCGGGAATCGAACCCGGGCCTACTGAGTGCAATTCCCGCGCGCTAACCACTGGGCTGCTGCACCCTCCGCGACAATCTCCATAACTTTCTATATATTCACCCAATTTAGACGGGAACCCACCTCCACAGGGGCCGTATCCTCCTTCCCCTACCACCAACCTCTCGGAAGAACTTACGGACCCACATATTTAACGTGATCGTATTCCACGTAAACACGGCGGCATTTTTGGCAGTGCCGGGAATCGAACCCGGGCCTACCGCTAACTTCCCGCGCGCTAATTTGCAATTTAAAATGACCATATGCTTAATTCCATCATCCTCATTCCATTGTTTCATTGTTCCATCATTTAAAATATCCATAAAATTAAAATATCCATTTAAAATATCCAAAATTTAAAATATACATTTAAAAAATCCATATCGTTCCATCATTTAAAATATAAATATAATAATTTATATGGAGTAAAGGAGCTCTATTCAGAACCGTGACGTCACCTCCACCTTGACGTCCCTACCCACCACCTTCCCTCCTTCTTCGGGGGAGAAACGCCGGTTAAGAAGCGGCACGCCGAGCGGAACGCCGAGAAATTGAAATTCGGAAACTTTTAAAATCCCGATCCTGTGGGCAATACGGAATATTTCCTGACCAGATTGGACTTGTAAGAATGCCAGATGTTTGACCTTTCTAAAAATGTAAATTATTAGTCGAAATTATGAGTACTTCTTACTATGCGAGAATTTAAAAACCAAAAATCGTTTTTTTGAGCCAAAAGTGACTTTTGTTTTAAAATCTTTAAAAAATATTAGAAATCGAAATTCAGATTTGAAATTGATATATTTTTACTCACAATTGTCTGCTCTTTCCGATGGTGTGATTTGTTTTTTTCTACGACGTCTGGATCGTGGAGAAAAAAGGGCAAAAAACGGTCGAAATCGCATAAAACATTAAATAAATAAAAAAATAATTAGAATTTTGAAAATCGGTTTTCACGTGTCCCCTTCTCTCCCCCCAGGTCTCCGATTGCCAAATTTCGTAGCTCTCCGACGCGCGGTCGCGAAACGTATAGTGTATAAGACAGACACACACACACACATACATTGCCTTTTATTATTTACTAGCCGCCTTTGGCGACCAGCCTGTTCGCCACCCCTGAAAATTCTGACCGTGGCAAATTCTGACCGTTGCAAACTCGCTGGCGCGAACTACCAGAAAGGTGTAAGGTAACTGTTTGGACGGCCAGGAAGTTCCACCCAATTTAGACCGGAACTCATTGGGGGAGGCATCCACAGGAACCGTACCCTCCTTCCTCTACCACCAACCTCTTGGAATTACTTACGGTCCCACATGTTTAACGTGATCGTACTCCGCGTGAACACGGCGGCAGTTTCGGCAGTGGCGAGAGTCGAACCCGGGCCTACCGAGTGCAATTCATGCGCGTAACCACTTGGCTACAATGCCCTCCGCAACAAACTCCATAACTATCTTTTTATTTACCCAATTTAGACCGGAACCCAGAGGGGAAGGAATCCATAGGGACCGTACCCTCCTTCCCTACCACCAACCTCTCGCAAGGACTTACGGACCCACATGTTTACCGTGATCTTACTTCGCCTGAACACGGCGGCAGTTTAGGCAGTGGCGGGAACCGCTAACCACTGGGCTACAGCGCCCTCCGCGACAATCTCCTTAACTTTCTTTTTTTCCAATGTAAATTTGTTTTGGTCCGTGAGTCATCGGAAGGACATACGGACGTGAACATGGCGGCAATTTTGGGAATCGAACCCGGGCCTACCAAGTGCAAATCCCGCGCGCTAACCACAGGGGTTCTTCGCCCTCCGCGACATTCTCCATAACTTTCTTTTTATTCACCCAATTTAGACCGGAACGCAGTGGGAGAGGTATCCACAGGAACCGTACCCTCCTTCCCCTACCACCAACCACTCGGGAGGAATTACGGACCCATATGTTTAACGTGATCGTACTCCGCGTGAACACGGCAGCAGTTTTGGCAGTGGCGGGAATCGAACCCGGGCCTACCGAGTGAAATTCCCGCACGCTAACCACTGGGCTACCACGCTCTCCTTGACAATTTCCATAACTTTCTTTTTATTCACCCAGTTTAGACCGGAAGCCAGTGGGGGAGGCATCCACAGGGACCGTACCATCCTTCCCTACCCACAAAACTCTCGGAAGGACTTACGGACCCACATGTTTAACGTGATCGTACTCCCCGTGAACACGGCAGCAGTTTTGGCAGTGGCGAGAATCGAACCCGGACCTACCGAGTGCAATTCCCGCGCTCTAACCACTGGGATACTGCGGCTTCGCGACAATCTTCATAACTTTCTTTTTATTCACCCAATTTAGACTGGGACCCAGTGGGGGAGGCATCCACAGGGACCGTACCCTCCTTCCCCTACCAACAACTTTTCGGAAGGACTTACGGACCTACATGTTTAATGTGATCGTACTCCTCCTGAACACTGAGGCAGTTTAGGCAGTGGCGGGAATCGAACCCGTGCCTACCGAGTGCAATTCCCGTGCGCTAATTTAAATTTTATAATGACCATATGCTTAGCTCTTAATTTCATCATCCTCATTCCAGCGTACTATCATTTAAAATTATTATTTATACATATTATTATTATTATTATTTATTCATATTATTATTATTTATCATTATTATTTATCATTATTATTTATCCATTAATTTAAAATATCCATCGTTCCATCATTTAAAATATTCATAAATTAAAACGTTCCATCAATCATCCATATTGTTTTACAAATACATAAATATAATAATTTCAAATACATCATCACAATTCAATCCACCATAATTCAATCATTTAAATTATTTAAAATATCCATAAATTAAAATATCATATAAATATAATCATTTCACCCGCTGTATACAACACATTTCTTCATTCATTTAAAACCGGAAGGGCGGTCGGTCTCCATGGAAACGGGGAAATAATTCAACGGGTGAAAACGCGGTTGGCCGAGAAATTGAAAATCTTTAGGTCATTAAAATCGCGATCCTGTGAATATTTATAATTATTTCTTAACCAGATTGGACTTGTAAGAATGCCAGATGTTTGACCTTTCTAAAAATGTAAATTATTAGTCGAAATTATGAGTACTTTTTACTATGTGAGAATTTAAAAACAAAAAATCGTTTTCTTGAGCAAAAAGTGACTTTTGTTTTAAAATCTTTAAAAAATATTAGAAATCGAAATTCAGATTTTAAATTGATACATTTTTACTTGCAATTGTCTGCTCTTTCCGATGGTGTGATTTGCTTTTTTCTACGACGTCTGGATCGTGGAGAAAAAAGGGCAAAAAGGCAAAAAACGGTCGAAATCGCATAAAACATTAAATAAATAAAAAAAAAATTAAAATTTTAAAAATCGGTTTTCACGTGTCCCCTTCCCTCCCCCCCAGGTCTCCGATTGCCAAATTTCGTAGCTCTCCGACGCGCGGTCGCGAAACGTATAGTGTATAAGGCAGACACACAGACACACAGACACACATACACACACACAGACATTGCCTTTTATTATATAGACTAGCCGCCTTTGGCGACCAGCCTGTTCGCTACCCTTGAAAATTCTGACCGTGGCAAATTGTAACCGTGGCACACTCGCTGGCGCGACCTTACCAGAAGGTGTAAGGTAACTGTTTGGACGGACAGGAAGTGCCACCCAATTTAGACCGGAACCCTACCACCAACCTTTCGGAAGGCCTTACGATCCCACATGTTTAACGTGATCGTACTCCGCGTGAACGCGGCTGCAGTTTTGGCAGTGGCGGGAATCGAACCCGGGCCTACCCAGTGAAATTCCCGCACGCCAACCACTGGTGTACTTCGCCCTCCGCGACATTTTCCATAACTTTCTTTTTATTCACCGAATTTAGACCGGAACCCAGTGGGAGAGGCATCCACGGGGACCGTACCCTCCTTCCCCAACCACCAACCTCTCGAAAGGACTTACAGACACACATGTTTATTCCGCGTGATCGTACTCCGCGTGAACACGGCGGCAATTTTGGAAATCGAACCCGGGCCTACCGCGTGCAATTCCCGCGCGCTAACCACTGGGCTACTTCGCCCTCCGCGACAATCTCCATAACTTTCTTTTTATTCACCCAATTTAGGCCGTAACCTCCTTCCCCTACCACAAACCTCTCAGAAGGACTCACGAACCCACATGTTTAACGTGATCGTACTCTGCGTGAACGTGGCGTAAGTTTTGGCAGTGGCGGGAATCGAACCCGGACCTACTGAGTGCAATTCCCGAGCGCTAACCACTGGGCTGCCGCGCCCTCCGCGACAATCTCCATAACTTTCTATATATTCATCCAATTTAGACGGGAACCCAGTGGGGGAGGGATCCACAGGGGCCGTATCCTCCTTCCCTTACCACCAACCTCTCGGAAGAACTTACGGACCCACATATTTAACGTGATCGTATTCCACGTAAACAAGGCGGCAGTTTTGGCAGTGGCGGGTATCGAACCCGGGCCTACCGCTAACTTCCCGCGCGCTAATTTGCAATTTAAAATGACCATATGCTTAATTCCATCATCCTCATTCCATTGTTTCATTGTTCCATCATTTAAAATATCCATAAAATTAAAATATCCATTTAAAATATCCAAAAGTTAAAATATACATTTAAAAAATCCATATCGACCCATCATTTAAAATATAAATATAATAATTTATATAGAGCAAAGGAGCTCTATTCAGAACCGTGACGTCACCTCCACCTTGACGTCCCCACCACCACCTTCCCTCCTTCAGCGGGGGAGAAACGAAGCGGCACGCCGAGCGGAACGCCGAGAAATTGAAATTCGGAAACTTTTAAAATCCCGATCCTGTGGGCAATACGGAATATTTCTTGACCAGATTGGACTTGTAAGAATGCCAGATGTTTGACCTTTCTAAAAATGTAAATTATTAGTCGAAATTCTGAGTACTTTTTACTATGCGAGAATTTAAAAACCAAAAATCGTTTTTTTGAGTCAAAAGTGACTTTTGTTTTAAAATCATAAAAAAATATTAGAATTTGTCCCTGAGATTTGAAATTGATATATTTTTACTCGAAATTCTCTGCTCTTTCCGATGGTGTGATTTGTTTTTTTCTACGATGTCCGGATCGTGGAGAAAAAAGAGCAAAAATGTCAAAAAACGGTCGAAATCGCATAAAACATTAAATAACAAAAAAAATAATTAAAATTTTAAAAATCGGTTTTCACCTGTCCCCTTTTCACCCCCCAGGGTCTCCGATTGCAAAATTTCGTAGCTCTCCGACGCGCGGTCGCGAAACGTATAGTGTATAAGACAGACAGACACACAGACACACAGACAGACATTGCCTTTTATTATTTAAGATTTTATAGAAGTTGAATAGCATTGTGGCAACCTTAAAAAGTAAAAACAGAAAACATGTTACATATGGTTGTTTATGTCACTGCCTATTTTTTTTTCTTTTATGAGATGAATGATTAATATATACATAGAAACTTACTGTGCATTTTAAGTAAATAAAATGAATTAAATTACATGAAATTTTATTTTTTCCTGTACTTTTTACTATCAATAAAACATTTATGTATATTAGAATGAAAAAATTTAATCTTTATGAAATTAATATATCAGCTTTAGACGAACATAGCAACTCTGAAAAATATTGAATAAAAATGCCGTTTTTTACAGTTCACAATTTCCAGTCTCGTTCTGAACAAATTATGGGCTGCTACATGTTAAAAAAAAACCTGCTAGACAGACTAATAGGAGTATATATCCCTTACGACATTTCTTCGTTCATGGATCAGCGCTTTACAGCAAATTGTAATAGTTTTATAAAGCAAGTAGCTATATTAATTCATATTAAAGTCAATTTCTTATAATAATAAAATGTTTTGTACATTAAGTGATATATGTTTAGAACATTGTTTTTATCTTTTTAGAAAACCTAGACAGGTAAATTCAAACAAAACTACCCACTTTGGAAAAAGCATTTACAGAAAGATATCCACAACAAAAATTGGATATTTTTCTCCTTACGTCACGTATAGAATCTAAGCTTTAACTATTCTCAAAATATTCTGACAAGGTGAGCGTAATAATGTCAGCATTCAGTCTGCAGATTTTGGCATTGCCCTAAAATAAATATAGCCTTTTATTATAATAGATATTTCGATCATAGATATTACGATTAAATCATATGCCATTTTATATGAAAATCGAAACTTGTAAAAGAAAAATAGAGTCATTTCAAGAAAGTCAAATATCCTTTTATTATGTAAATATAACGAATTTCTTAAATTATTGAGTGTTGATTCTAGATTTATCTCTCTATATTAAAAAAAAAGTTGCCCCCGCCGCCGCTGTTTGACAAATTTCTCGTTTCCCGAGATTCTTTGCTTCGTATCGCAAAAACTATTGCATATAAAAATATGAAATTTGGTACACTTGTAGAAAAAGCTTTGGGAAAGACGTTGAAATAAACCGTTTTTTGATATATATTGTAGTTTAAGAAATATTTAATGTCAAAAACAAAATATTTGAGTTGAGAATTCGCGTCCTGGATAAATTAACAATAGCAAGACTACGAATTTTTCCAGGCAGTTACACCTACATGGGTGATGATGTTTCGCAGGATGTATCCCTTTTTTTAGTTCGATGTAATTTTTGAGATATTTTACTTTTTATGCACTTCTGAAGTGAACTTTTTGTTTCGTATCGACACGTCTAGCTATTGCTCTGTCTCGTACTGTAAAAACTATAGCATACAAAAAATGAAATATGGTACATTTATGGAGAAATAATAGGGTAACACGATGAATTAAACTGTTTATCGTATTAATCTCTATTTTGGCATGAAATAACTCGCGAAGCGAACTCATGATTAAGGAATTCAATTTTTGGATTCCCTGGGCTAAGAAAAATCCCTGCTGTTCCATCCTGCGAAAAATAGGCAGGGAATGAGAAGAGATTTTTAAAAGTAGAATATTTTGAAAAGATACATATGAAGCGAGCGCAGCGAGTAGGAGGCAAAACCTCCCGAAGGGGGTTGAGCGAGCGGAGCGAGTAGGAGGCAGAGCCCCCTAGTTTAATAAAATGTAGTTATATTCTAATGCGCATGATTTCTCAGTAGATTCAGTGAGTTACATCTTACAGTCTGAGAATTTTAATAACATATTGATAAAAATATATTTGAAGAATATAAAATATTCAGTGTCTAATATTTGCAATTTTATGTTTTTTTAGTTAAATAAGAAAAGTATAAACATCAAATCCCCTTATTCATTTCCTTAAAAATTTTTGAATGAACAATTATGTCTAATATGTGCAAGAATAATGTCTCTCCATGAAATTGGTCAAATTATGCTTTATTTGCAAGGTCTACTTCAAATGCAGAAATAATGTTAATCGTCTGAGTATCTTGAAGAACAAAGCGGTGACAAGCCAAACAGAGATTGGCGGCTGAGACATGCTTATCTTTACATTTGTGCCCGGACAAATTAACTATTCAAGTTAGATATAGGGGAAGACTATCGTGTTAATTATATCTAATTTAAATTTCCCCCGGACATTACGGTTTTAGGTAGCGTCTCCAATTCACTGACGGTAATAATGTACAGTATACAATTATCAACATCAAAGATGATCAGATTTTTAAAAATAGGATATAATTTTTTTTTCCAATGGCCAGGCATTGACTCTTTCATCTTCGCCTATACATCGGCCAGAACAGTGAACCTCTTAGCCGTCAAATGACGTTGCCCCAGCGCACCAGTGGGGGTGGGGACACATTGCGCCCAACAACACAAACATGCATGTCTCACGTGGGACTCGAACCCACAATGTGGCGGCCGATCAATCGCTGGAAACGCTCGCCTTGACCGTTCGGCCACCACGTCGACTGAAATGAGCCAACAGTACGCTGTGTCCCCAGATGGTCATCCACCCAAGTACTAACCGCGCCCGATGCTGCTTAACTTCGGTGATCTAACGGGGACCGGTGTTTTCAATCTGCTAAGTTGCTTTTTACTTTCCATTTTATCTAATAACTTTTATGTAATTTTTTATCTTTCACTTTTATTTTATTTTCTTTTAGTTTTACTTTAATCTTCATTTGTAATATGGAATTACAGCATTTGTGAAAAAATCGCTCTTGGGGGGCGAATTTCAGCCCAAATCGTTTTGAATCGGGATAAAGCATAAAATAACTTTGGAAATTTTAAAAACGTACGTAGATAAGTATCTGTGTATCAAATTTCATGATCATACGACGCTTAGATATCGAACTATGGACTGCTCACACAGACAAAAGCACACATAAATATCTTTTTTTATTAAGTAAGATGTAGAAAATATAAAAATGCTTAAAATATTGTGAATTGGATTGCCTAATGCTGCAAAGCTGAGTTTTCAGGTCCAAAAGTGCTGCTTGGACCTGAAACACACAAAAGTTATATAAAAACAAAAGTTATATAAAAATATTATATAAAATGTGGATTGGGGTAAGGATAATAAGTCTCTTAATAATGGCAATCCTCAAGCATTAGCTTACTTTGCCTGCTTGGCTTATGGTAAAAAACTATATATTTTTTATTTTTCGTTGTAAACTGAGAATACGATCTTCTTTGTGAATTAGTTCAGTATTCATCATTGGCGAATCCCTTGAGCTCAGGCAGCAAAATTGCTTGCTATCGTTATCTTTTGCTGCTGAAAATTGTTTACTAAAATCACACCTACATAATGGTTGACAGAAATTTGACTGCTATTTGCGGGAACCATAGCTGGTAAATACTACAATATGTTTCTAGTGTAGATTAGAGGGAAAATTAAATAAATGATGTAAGTCTGAAAAAATGTCATAAAAATTTTAGAAATATTAATTACAATTAAGAAACATGCCAGCATGCCTCTGGTGAAAGTCACTGCCAAATATCATTACTTTATGTTAGAAATTGTAAAAAAAAATGAAATAATTAAATTTGATTAAAATATTTACTTCACGGATTACAAAATAATTTTTAAGTCCTACTTCGGCTCTCAAGTCTGTACGTACATAATCAGATGATATTTACAGCTTTTTATAAAATAGCGAAGTAGCTGTAGAAATTGCTCAAAATTGACATCCTCGAAATTTTCATGGCACAAAATGCGTTTACGCGCAACTAGCCAATATTGTGGTGTAGCGTTTATATAACTATTTATCTGTTTATTGGCTGCTGCCTAATTGGCCGCAGCTTTCTGGATTGCTGGTCTGTTATACTTGATAACGGCTAAAACGAAATAATTTTTTATATAAAATGTACTTTTAAATTATTAGCGACATATGAAAACGGTATACACAATATTATTTCATTTTCACAATTTTGTCAATCTCGTAAATATAGAATAATGATATTCATTTTGGCTTAACTAGATGCTGTCCAAATGACTACCGTCGAAACATTTACCCATGATCAATTGGGCTATAAATAAAATAAAATGAAATTTTGACTTGAAATGGTAGAATTAATGTTAATAAGAAATTCGTACACAAAGTTTATTTCAATTTCCGTAATTTTCCACAGTACTTTCTGCAGCTGCAAAAACAGTGATTTAAAATGAAACCACCTGTTTAATAACTACCCCTTTTGTATATTTATTTAAAAAAAATAACATTATTTCAATAACACCACGAAACTGGAAATGCAAAAAATGGGCGTGAACAAATGTGGGCGTGGCCATATACACAACAGATAAATATACATGCTATTCACGATTAAATATTGTAAATATTTTCTAAATAATGCTCATTTTCTATAATTGAACATAAATGTTAGAATATTCAATTTATTTAATTTCTCGTAGGACGCAGGACCGCCGTAGTCCATGCATAGGTTCCAATATAAAAGAAAGGTACAATGTCTTGTTTATAAATATTGAAAAGGAAATTTACACTACCATACGAAAGTTCACAAAATGATAAATTGGAAGGAAGTTCTACACTGATCTGCTCTAAATGTCATAGGAAAATACTCAGTACATAGGAGTTATTCAGTAATACAAACATCAATGTGACTTGTACAATCGTAAAAGTAAATAAATAAATAAAATAAACACCTGGCCGCAGTTGCAATTTACACATCTCAGAACAAAACGGATGATATCATTCGATACGGATTAAAGTATTCTACAAAGATCTATATTTAAAATTTGCTTAAGTTTCTGCTTTTACAGTTATTTCGACACTGACTCTGAAGTTTACAAGGGCAACCCCCATTGACCATTAGACATTCAGATTCTATAGAAAATTTCAAGCAGAATTTTAAAAAGTTTACTATTTCTAAAGGATTAAAAGATTATACATTTATTTTTAAGAATTTGAAATTTGCTGATCCAAATGTTAAATGGGTTTGCAGTTTTGGGGATAAATTCGCGATAACTCAATATTACAAGAAAATAATTTTCGCATACTATACTAATAAAAAACCCATACAAAATTCATATAAAGGTTAATATTCAAACACATTTGAAACATTTATTATTAATTATGAAATTAATGGCACTCCTTTATTATATCCCGCAATTATGATTACGCTAATGTCAGGAACATTAACCAAAAAGCAATATGACGATAATATAAACACGTGCTGTTTCTCTAGGATTGCAAACGCTTGGCGAGATTTTACAACCTACCTTGGCGATACATCTCAGTCGCTTGGCGATTCATCTTCGGGGCCGCTATAATAAGGAAGTACTAAATTAATATTCATAAAAATTGTGAATAGAAAAATTGGTTAATTTTGACACTATTCAATGCAATTTCTTTATAAATATCGGTACAAAATTTCAGTTTTATCCTTGCAATATTGAGTGTGCTATCAAATTTTAATCAAAATTTGATGACGTTTACGCTTATCAGGGACCATTCCCAAAGTGTCGAAAGAAATTGTTCGTAAAGATAAAATACTAAATTGATAAATTGAACCGAATGAAATATAAGTTTAGGTGTTTTGCATATTTTGCAATGTTTTTGTATTTTACCTTGATTTTGTATCAAGAAATCATCGCTTTCAGGACAGTGAAATTTTATATTCAATTTTATTTTGGCACATTCGGTTTCTTACTTTCTGTGGCTGTCTTAGTCACTTACATTTAGAGATCTATATTCTCCTCCGTTAAGTATAAGGAACTAGGAAGTGGACCCGCGGCTAGGTGTTAGGGGCGTACATTTTGTGGAAAAGAGGGCGCCAAACTCTGGTATTGGTCCCAGTGGCGCACCCACGGGGGGGGCCGAGGGGGCCCTGGCCCCCCCCTTGGGCTGACAAAGCAAAACGCGAAGGGCGCTGTCAGCACAAGGGAGAATTAGGTCTGCCTTCGAGAAAGTATAAAAAAAAACATTTACAACCATTATTGTAATAAATAATTTTAATCGTTGTGAAGAAAACAATTCCAGCATATCCCAACACTTACACTGAATGTAATTATACATATAAAGCTCTTTATCGTACTGTACAAATTATAAATTAATTCGCACTAAAGGCGCCAATTCTGGAAACCCGTTCTTCTTAAGACGTTTCTACCTGTGATTGAATTTAACTAATGGACTCGTCCAAAATCACGTGACCCAAATGCCTTCTCGCTGGAGTCGTACTATACCAGTGCTGTGTAGAGTGACGTCACAGGCGCCTCCGTGGCCCTATATAAAGAGTGAACGGCGGGGAAGCGGCTGTTCGCTCGAAAACTCGAG
Source organism: Amaurobius ferox (assembly GCA_951213105.1). Taxonomy (NCBI): domain Eukaryota; kingdom Metazoa; phylum Arthropoda; class Arachnida; order Araneae; family Amaurobiidae; genus Amaurobius; species Amaurobius ferox. The sequence goes on from OX578146.1 coordinate 114,799,963, forward strand.
GATTTCGTTTACCCAGTGAGAAAATTGTGGAAGTGAATAAATAGATCGTGCCAACGCTTCGCGAATTAAGTGTTGCTGTGAGTTGAAATAAAGTGCGACGTTACGACACAAGGTGATAACAGTGAATTGGTAGTTTCGGAACGAGGGCCTGCGTGGTGAATAGCTGAATTTAATAATGGTCCTGAACTTTCAACTGATCTTACAGTGAAATGCATCTTTAACGATCAGTGTGTGTGTTTATGTGCGTATTTCGGCTATATAGCAAATTTTGTTCTTGAATAACTGAGGAGCAAGGTAAAAAAAAAGACAATGAGTGAAAAACGAAAAGGGCTAGGTCAACAGACACTGGGAAATTATTTAAAAAAAAAAAGTAAGATTGAAAATAGTGACGTTCCCAACGACGTTTCCCTGAGCTCTTGTTACATTGATGAGGCTGCAGTCGAAGCAAGCAACAGCCGTGACCCTGGGCTGTCTTCAAACGCTTGTGAGGAGGTAAAGGTAGGACAAAACACAATACCAAACACAGTTGAAATAGAAATTCTGGCTGCAGATATTTCTAATTATGTCAAGAAATCTAACCTCACAGATGAAGATAGGATAACAGCGTTAAAAAATCTTTGGGAACCATATGCAAATTACAGTTTTCCTGCTACTGTCACTAGTGCTGTATCAAGTCAAGGAAAACCTCACCACACTCGGAAGTTCTGCTCATCTTGGCTGAGTAAGCATAACTGGCTAGCTTACTCAAAGGCAGAGGACAGTGCCTATTGCAAATTTTGTGTTCTCTTTGCACCCCATGAAGTCGGTTTAAGATCCACACAAGCTACAGGTCAACTTGTTTCAAAAGGATTTAATAATTGGAAGAAGGCCTTGGAGAAGTTCAGTCAACATGAAAATTTTTTCTATCATAAGGATTCAGTTCTCAAAGCCGATGAGTTCTTAAGGGTCACGGAAGGAAAAACGGTTCCTGTGGATCAAGTAATGGACAGAGGAAAGCAAAAACAAGTTTTGCAGAATAGGGCTATTCTTAAACCTATTATCAAAACAGTGATTTTTTGTGGAAGGCAAGGGCTGGCCATGAGAGGGCATAGAGACTGTGGGGATTTGGACGTATTGTCATAACCATGCCAAGGCGAAGGAAATTTTAGAGCCCTTTTGCGACTCCGAGTTGATGCAGGAGAAGAAATACTGAAAACTCATCTACAAGGTTGTGCAAAAAATGCAACTTACATAAGTTGGAATATACAAAATGAGATTATTTCAGCATGCAATGATTCCACTGTGAAGCACATAGCAACTGAGGTGAATGAGCCCAAATGTTTTGCGGTTTTATGTGACGAAACCACAGATATTGCAACGGTAGAGCAAATGACACTTTGCGTTCGTTATTTGAAACGGTTTGAAACAAATGATAAGTATAAAATTGAATTTAAGATAGTGGAGAACTTCCTTAAGTTTGTGCCCCTGACTGAAACTACAGGTCGAGCAATTGCAGATGCTATTCTTAAAGGCCTTGCAGACTGCAACATTGATACGTCTTTCCTCCGTGGACAAGGGTTCGATGGAGCTTCTGCAATGAGTGGAGAGTACAATGGCGCCCAAGCAATTATATATGAGCAACACCCCAAAGCCCCCTACGTTCATTGTGCATCACACTGTTTGAACTTAGCCATAACTTATTCATCTAGAGTTCCGGATATCCGAAACAGCTTTGGAATAATAGGGAAAATCTCTAGTTTTTTCAACACACCAAAACGAAACCTTGTTCTCACCAGCAAAATTAATGCAGCTAATCAGGGAGAGACAGAAATCAGTGCCAAAAAACTGAAGAAATTATGCCCTACTCGTTGGGTGGAGAGACATGATGCCGTCACAGTTATGGTTTCATTGTTTGATCAAGTAATCGAGGCTCTGGAGGAGATTACTACCTCGAATGACAAGGAGACATCAACAGAGGCTCATACCTTGTTATGTTCAATGTTAACATCACAGTTTGTCATAGCACTTGTTTCAGCTGACAGATTACTCAGCTACAGTGTTCGTCTGAGTGAAAAGCTGCAGGAAGTTAACCTTGATCTGGCAACTGCTGTGAGTGACGTAGAAGACGTTTTGAAAGCTATATCTATAATTCGAGAGAACGAAGAGAACGAGTTTCACCATCTGTTTGAACAAGCTGTTAAGAAGCTGGAACAGCATGGAGAAAACATTACTCTACCACGCCGTGCCACCAGACAAATTTATAGATCAAATTTCAACGTACAGACTCCTGAAGAATACTACAGACTTTCTATTTTCATTCCATGGATTGATAATTTCATCACTCACCTCCATGAAAAATTTCTCAAACATAAGGAATTTCTACAAAGTTTTGCATCTGTCATTCCGAATGGAAGGCAGCCGACACTGGAAGAAAACGAGAGATTTGTTGCCTTATCAAGGAAATTTGCAGATGATTTAGGACCCAGATCAGATAATACTCTAAAAGATGAACTACATCTGTGGTACATGAAGGTCTTTGCATTGAACAAAAAAACTAAAAGCCCAATCGAACTGCTTAACTTTTGTGACCAAAGGACTTTTCCAACTGTGTTTGAACTTTTAAAAGTGTATGCCACCCTCCCAGTATCAACAAGCAGTGCTGAGAGGTCATTCTCCACAATGAAGAGGTTGAAAACTTACTTGAGAAACAGTATGAGTGAAACCAGACTGAATGGACTTGCGTCAGTGAACATTCACCGTGAAGTGGAAATTGATCCAGACCAGATAATTAATGCTCTGGCTACAAAGAAAAACAGGAGGCTGGACTTCGTTTTATGAATATGTATAGATCATAATTGAATAATATAACAATATGTAATCATGAGAGAGTGGTTGAAAACAAGTATACAGTATAAGCAGACCAGAACAAATAATTTTATCTTCATCTATTTCTTAATTTGTGTTGTTTTGTATAAATATCTACTACTACTTCTTCTAATCATTCAATTCTCTTGCACTGCACTAAAGAATTGTTAGTAATTTGATAAAAATAAATGTACAAAAAAAGACAACCGCCTTGTTAATTGATATGGCCTCTGATCATTTTTTCTCGGAAAATTTATCGAGGAGTCATCCTCCTTCATAAAAATTTTGTGCACCAATGGCCCCCCCCTTAGGAATATTCTGGGTGCGCCACTGATTGGTCCTGGTCAAAAAAATCCAAATGAAATGGTCAAATAAAATGTTGTAAAGCTGCAGAAGCAGGGTCTAATAATAGAAAACGACTGTGCGATATAGATTTAGAAAGTTATCAGTTCCTCTAGTGGCGAATTGAAGAAAATAGAATTCATATCTTGAAAGAGAATCAAGATAGGCGAAAATGTTCAATTGCAAAGCTATTAAGCATTATCTTTTTAGTACAGAAAGACTTGCGATTTGGACATAAAAGGTACAGATCTGATAAAGCCAACGAAAAACTGTTATTACGCAAATGCATCGTTTGAGTAAAGTACTTCAGAAGGATATGGCAAGAAGTACGCATGAAATAATATTAATACGTGAAAAGAACTAAATCTAATTTATTGAAAATCATCCTATTTTTAGTAAAATTTGAATATTGCATAAAAGTTCCAGATAAATGATACAATTCGATAATTATACATCTTTGTTGCTAACAGCATTTTTAATTGTCTGTGTACATTCTATGAGCAAACCACATACTTTTTATGCTAAATAAATAACGTTCTATAACTTTTGCAATTAAAATATTTTGCATACCTTGCTTCGTTTTTAAGATAGGAATTTTAATTTCTTCATTTCACCACTGGGGGCATTGCGAACGATTCAATCGATCGATAACGCATCAATCGATAACGTATTCGATAACGTGTAGTCGCTTGTCTTCTAGTAGACCCGGCTTCTAAAGCCCTAGAAAACTTGAATCGAAATTCAAATGGATCTATAAGGAGTTTAAAAAGAAATCTATATACTAAAGACGTTGTTGTGCCATCTCTCATTGTAAGAAAGGAAGAAAACGTGGGTTAATCTCAGAAATTCGATTTCTAAATTTTCTCAAAGTGCAAAAACTCGGTTTATGTTATTTTCTTTCCGACACATCTTAAGATGTCTATCGAAATATTACGGTTGTTCTTTTATTCACTATATGCAATAATGATGAATAATTTGATGAATGGGGGCTTTAATACAGTGCTGATTTCCAGTTTGAGACAAATTTCAAAAAATTTTAAGAAAAGCGTTCTGAAAGTTTTCGGATTTATTCCTGGTATTTTTACTTTCACGGCAATACTTAATATATTCTTATTCATTAAGTTTGGGTCATAGGCCACATGGATTTGAGTGAATTTGTGATTACCATTTGTGCAGCTCTGAATGAGATTTAATTAATTTTGAGTACTGTTTGTACATATAAACTTTGTGTATACCCTACATATAGGAGAAATGAATAATTAAAATCAAATCTGGTATACTGTTTTAAATTGGAAAATACAAAAAAGTTATATTTTAGATACAGAAATTGTCTAAATCAATTTTTCCTTATTTAGATAACTAGTAGCTGAAACATTTTTAATAAAGGTGGTCCCGAAAAATATATGTTTTTTAAAACTATATTTCTTTTACATTTATTGAGACAGCAAAATGAAGATATGCTTTAACTCCAAAAATATATGCAAAATCATATACGCATTGTTTTTCTGGTGAATGATGCGGTATTTTGTCACCAATTATCCAATTGCTTCTTTCGATAATCTTCATCGCTGAAATTGTCTCAATTCAAATTTCTATTTTCGCGAAATCAGAACATTACTCATTTTTTTAAAAGCATGTTTCTTAAATAGAAAGAAAATTTACAATATATATATATATATATATATATATATATATATATATAAATGTGAGCAATGTGATTCGATATCACTCGAAAGTGAAAGACGGATAAGTTAGATTGTATCACATCAAATTGAGCATTTATGTGGATGTCAATAAAAAAGCAAACACTTTTGTTCTGGTTGGACCCATAAAGTCATAGAAAACTACTACTTTTAAATAAAAGTATTGAATAAAAGGCTTTAAGATACGGTTAATGAAAAATATGTATCTTAACGCAAACCTGTTGTAAAATTTTATTTCCTACATTCTGGTCATTTTGATTGCTTTAAAATCGAAAACAGTACAGTATGTTTAGTTGATTAGAAAATTCATTTAGAGAATAAACATTCTTGCGAATATTCGAATAATTTAAAATTTTAAGAGACTTTTTCACCGCTCATGCATCCACGAAATATTCATACCCATATAAAATATTTTTTTAAAACATTAAATATTCTTACGAATGTCTAAAATATTTATTTCATTGGTACGTTGCATCTTCTCAAGAAAACAACTTTACGGGTTATTGTGTAAAGATGCGGATTACTTGACCTTAGCGACATTCGTTAACTCTTCTATCATCGATTCTTGTACGACTTGTATTGCTTCTAGTTCAGCTTTTTATCTCTTCTTCCCTCACTCCTTGTCATGTTTCATCTGCTCATTCATCACTTCTGCCCGCACTTCTTGTCCTGCTTTTATCTGTGCTTTCATTTCTTTTTCCATCGTCTTGCCGCCATCACTTGTTTCATCGTTTATTAACCAGCTTTTATTTTTTCCTTCATATATTCTTGACAGGCTTTCATGTTTTCTTTCATATATTCTTAAACGAATTTCATCTTTTCCTTAATATCTTCTTGCCCGGCTTTCTCTGCCTCTTGTATTGTTTTCATTAAATATATCATCTCGTTTAACTGTTTATTCATCTTTTTAACACTTTACAACAAAGTTGAAAAGTGTTTATGACTTTGTTCATTCTGTCTGTCTGTCTGTCTGTCCGTTAGCACGATAACTGCCGTAAAAATGACTTAATCAATATGAAATTTTAGTATGTTGTTCAGACGGTCTGTAGGACCTATGGGAATATAAATGAATAATATCACCCAATTAGTTTTGGATTGAACCCGGGTTGAAAACATGAAATACATTGAGCCCTATGGGACCTAATTCTTCAAACTTTTTTTAAGCGGATTTAAAATTAACAAATTGCTTCGAAAATTTTAGGTAATATTCAAATTGTTCCATAAAATATATAAAACAAAATTCAGCGAAATATATTCAGTAGTTTTTTAAATAAAAATTAAAATAATAATTACACCTCTGATATGAAACGATCACGTGACCATGATATGAAAAGATCACTTGACCCACTTCGAAATGATATATGGCATCCATCTTGTTTCAAAATCGTGATTTTTTAAGTTCTTTTTAATTCATATTGAGTGTTGTATCCGTCCTAAAACTACTTTATTTTTGCTTAAATTATGTGCATCTACATACTGAAACAACGCAAATACAATATATTTGAGTTTAAATGATTATCCAAATTTCAGTATTTCTACAACGAAGTCTTTTTTTCACTTATGTAAAATGCAAACAGCAAAATATGTAGAATAAGTTGTATTAGAAGTGCTGTATTTCTTTAACACAAAATAATTTAGCCCATGGAGTCTGCATGGCTGATATGAATGAAATATTAAATGATTTTTAAAGAGAAGGACAATTTTTTTTGATGAAGTTTTATGCATAGACTTTAATTACTTGTAGCTCCATGGTCTTAATTTTTAAATAAAATAAATTATTATAGTATTGTGATGAATGCAATGAATAGGAGAAAGTTATGAATGAAATGCTGTTTTTATAGAGAGATCCAGGCGTGTTATTTTTTCTATGACGTCATTTGAATTAATTTCAGTTGTTTTCGATGAAGTTTTCAAATATAATAAATTATCGTGGTATTATGATAATTCTAAAATTGTTACCGAGGAATGTATAACATTTTAGAGATGTTTAAACCAGGCAATTTATATTTCAATGCCGTCATTTGAATGAAGTTCATTTTTTTCGATGAAGGTTTAAGTTCTCAAATATAATAAATTAATGTAGTATTGTGATAAGTTTTTAAATATTACCGAGGAATGTTTTGCATTTTAGACTTTTATAAATAAAATGTCATTGAATTTGGAAAGTGTTTCATAATCAATGCTTTAAGCATGATTTATCTTTCTTGTTTCTAGTTAACGGAGGTGGCATAACCTCTTGTCAAGTTTTCAAAAATCTTACTTCTGACTCCGAGATGCATCCTCTCAAATCGTGATTGTACTCTCGGGATACAAAAATGTATCAGAATTTCTGCAAAATGAACACTTTTATTTAAAAGCACTAATAAGCATAAACATGAACAATCTAGAGCTAATCAGAAAATAGACATTTCTACTAGCTGAATACCCGTTGAAAATCAACTGTCTCAAAATAAGCAACCCCGAATAATGTCAATTTTGGAATAATTCCCGTTTTACATTTATTCAGCAAATCGAAAATTTTGGTGTGCAGAAACCCCTAAAGAATTAAATATTGCCAAACTCAAATTCAACTTTTTTTTTCTTTCAAATGAATTGTACATCAAATTAAAGTCTCTTATCCCAAAACATGCTATTTTCTCATTTTACCTATCGAATGTTTTTCTGTGGAGCATCCCCTTAAATGAACATTTTTTAAAAATATATTCGTCATGGGAATTTTATCAGACTACTGGCGCATGTTCCAAATATCAAGCCTCAATCAAATTGTAAAGAAGACGCTTATCATTTCTTCGTCAAATCGAAAATGTCAGTGTTCGGCACTCTCTACAATAGCAGATGTTAGAAAACTGAAATTGGACACTTTCTTCCTTTCCAGCTATCTACCCGTACACCAAATTTCAAGTCTCTATCCCATCCCGAAGCTCAGTTTTTCGTCATTTTACCTTTCGAAAGTTTTTCTCTAGAGCACCCTCTGAAACGAACATTTTGAAAAAATTCTTTTGTCTTGGATGTTTTCATCAAATTAGCCCATATACCAAATTTCAAGCCTCTACCAAATTTGAAAGTAGGTGTCTCTCATTTGTTCTGCAAATCGAACATTTTAGTGTGCGGCACCCCCTAAAGTAGCAAATATTGAAAATCTGAAATTGCACATACTCTTCCTTTCGAACGGTTAATCCATGCACCAAACTTAAGTCTCTATCTCATCTCAAAGTATGCTTTCTTATCATTTCACTTTTCAAACGTTTTCGTGGAGCATCCCCTGTACAGAACATATTTAAAAAATTCGATATTTCTAGGGTGGTTTATCGAACAACCAAGCCATGTACCAAATTGCAAGTCTCTGTCTACTTGGGAAGTGTCTACAAAAAGCGTGATAGACAGACAGACATACGTACACTTGACAATTAGTATATATATATAGGCTAGCCGAATACCCGTTGAAAGTCAACTGTCTCGCAATAAGCAACCCCCTGAATAACGCAAATTTTGAATAATTCAAGTTTCACATTTATTCAGCATATCCAATATTTTATTGTGTAGAACGCCCTAAAGAAGAAAATATTGGAAAACTTAAATTGCGCACTTGTTTCCTTCGAATTATCTACCCGTACACCGAATTAAAACCTCTATCTCATATTTTAACACGCAATGTTATCATTTCATCTTCCGAACGTTTTTCTATGGAGCCCACCCATAAATGAAATGTTTTGAAAAACTCTGTTTGTCTAGGGTTTCTTATCAGATGATTGGACATTATACCAAATATCAAGCCCCTATCACATTTAAAATAAAGCGTGTCTCATTTATTCGGAAAATCGAACATATTGGTATGAGGCACCCCCTAGTCTAGCAAATTTCGGAAATCTGAAATTTCACACTTTCTTCCTTTCAAACTATCTACCAGTACATCAAATTTGAAGTCTCTATCCTATCACAAAGCATGTGTTTTCTATCACATCACCTTTCGAACGTTTTTCTGTGAAGTACCCCCTTAAATGAACATTTTTGAAAAACCGTATTCATCTTGGTTTTTTTATCAAATGATTAGCCGATTTGCTAAATTTCTAGCCTCTATCTCATTATAAAGAAAGCGTTTTTCACTTTTTCGGCAAATCGAATATTTTAGTGAGCCGCACCCCTTAAATAGCAAATATAGGAAAACTGAAATTGCACACTTCTTTCCTTTCCAACTATTTACCCGCACACCAAATATGAAGTCTCTACCTCATCGCAAAGCATGCTTTTCCTATCATTTCACCTTTCGAATGTTTTATGTGGCATACCCACCTCCTTAAAAATACATATTTGAAAAACTTCATTTGTCTTGAGTTTTCTATCAGATGATTCGCCCATACACAAAATATCAAGCCTGTATCACGTTTTAAAAGGGGCATTTCTCCTTTATTTCGAAATTCGAATATTTTGGTGTGCGGCAAGGAGAAAATATTGGAAAACTGAAATTGTACACTTTCTTCCTTCCAGATTATCTCTCGGTACACCAAATGTGAAGTCTCTATCCTATCGCGAAGCATTTTCCCCATCACTTCATCTTTTGAACGTTTTTTTTATAAACCACCCCTTTAAACGAACATTTTTGAAAAGGTATATTCGTTTTGGGTGTTTTCATCAAATGATTAGCCCATATACCAAATTCCAAGCTTCTATCAAATTTTAAAGGAGCCTTTTCTCATTTTTTCGGCAATTCGAACATTTTGGTGTGCGGCACCCCCATAAGTAGAAAATATTGGAAATCTGAAATTTCACACTTTCTTTCTTTCGAACAATTTACCCATACATCAAATTTGAAGCCTCTATCTTATCGCAAAGCATGCTTTTCTGTCATTTCACTTTTCGAACGTTTTGGTATAGGGCAACCTCTCTATAGAATATTTTCGAAAAATTCGATTTTTACAGGACTTTTTATCAAACGATTGCCCCGTGTACCAAATTGCATGTCTATCTACTTGGGAAGTGCCTAAAAAATGTGTGACAGACAGACGGACACTTGACAATTAGTATATATAGAAAGACTACCCGAATGCCCGTCGAAAATCAACGGTCTCGCAATAAGCAACCCCTGAATAATGTAAATTAATGAATAATTCGCGTTTCACATTTATTCGGCAAATCGAATATTTTAGTGTGTAGAACCCTTTAAAATAATATTGGGAAACGTAAATTGCGCACTTGTTCCCATCGAACTATCTACCCGTACACCAAATTAAAGTCTCTATCTCATCCCGAAGCATACCATTTCCTCATTTCTTCTTTCGAACGTTTTTTTTTTGTGGAGTACATCCATAAATGAGCATTATTGAAAAATTATGTCCGCTTTGTTTTTTTATCAGATTATTGGCCCATATACCGAATATCAATCTTCCATCACATTTAGAAGGAAGCGTGTTTCATTTATTCGGGAAATCGAACATATTGGTGTGCGGCTTCCCCAAAATTAGCAGATATTGGAAATCTGAAATTCCATACTTTTTTCCTTTCAAACTATCTACCCGTACACCAAATTTGAAGTTTATTCTATTGCGAAGCATGTTTTTTCTATCATTTCAACCTTTCGAATGATTTTTTTTTTAGTACCCCCTTAAATGATCGTTTTTGAAAAACCGTATTCATCTTGGGTTTTTTTATCAAACAATGAGCTCATATACGAGTACTAAATTTCAAGCCCCTGTCGCATTGTAAATGAGGCATTTTTCATTTGATGGTAAAATCGAATATTTTAGTAAGAGGTACACCTTCCATAGAAAATGCTGAAAAACTAAAATTGCACACTTTCTTCCTTTCCAACTAAGTCTCTATCTCATCGCGAGGTATGCTTTCTCTATCATTTCCCCTTTCGGATGTTTTTGTGTAGAATACCCACCCCTTAAATATACATTTTTGGCAAACTCCATTATTCTTGGGGTTTTTTTTTCAGGTGATACGCCCATACACTAAATACCAATCCTCTATCACGTTTCAAAAGGGTCATTTCTCCCCTTATTCACCAAATCGAACATTTTGGTGAGCGGCATCCCCTAAAGTAGAAAACATTGGACAACTGAAATTGTACACTTTCTTCCTTTCAAACTATCTATCCGTACATCAAATTAGAAATCTTTATCTCATCCCGAAGCATGTTTTCGTTATCAATTCAACTTTTGAATATTTTCTCTGGAGCACCCCCTAAAAAGAACCATTTTTGAAAAATATATTCGTCTTTAGTGTTTTCATCAAAAGATTAGCCCATGTACGAAATTTCAAGCCTCTATCACATTTTAAAGAAGCCGTTTCTCATTTATACGATAAATCGAACATTTTGGTGAGCGGTACCCCCATTAAGCAGAAAATATTGGAAATATGAAATTGTACATTTTCTTCCTTTCGAACGGTTTACCCATACACCAAATTTGAAGTCTCTATCTTATCGCAAAGTATGGTTTTCTATCACTTAACTTTTCGAACATTTTGTTGTGGAGAATCCTCTCTTTAGAACATTTTCGAAAAATACGATTTCCCAGGGGTAGGGGGAGGTTATTGAACGATCGACCAGTATAACGAAGTGCAAGTTTCTATCTATTCGGGAAGTGCCTAGAAAAAGCGTGACATGCGGACAGACAGACGGACACTTGGTAATTAGTATACATAGATTCTCAAAATACCGAAGTATCTTACAATTCAAGTTGACTCGTATTACTTCATTTCAGTTCGAAAGAACTATTTCTCCCTTATATAAATTTCATGTAAATAGCAAGTAAGTGGGCGTAAAATGGAACATTCTTTAAAGGTAAGTTTAGTTCCTGTCAAAACTTGCCAAATTTCGCCAAATTGGCGATAATTCGACAAATTTGCCTTCAAATTCGTGAAAAATTTGCCCAAGGTCAAGCAATCAGTCAGTACCTTCATATAATAGTTGCCTGTAAATGTGCGTGTATTTTTCAGCGGGGAGAAGGAAGTACCATGAAGTATTTTACTCATTCGTACATATATATATATATTATATATATATATATATATATATATATATATATATATATATATATATATATATATATATATATACATATATACTATATATAGTATATATTTCGCACTGATTCGACTAAATTTCATATGTTAATTTTATAAACTTCTAGCATGAAAATAATAAAACTTGTAATCTATTTTCAAACTGGAACTATTTCATGTACTCAAGTACTAAAGGAAGTTATTAGTCATAAAAACGTATCGTTGTACATCGATGTTGGTTGTACACTGAGAGTTTGATTCTAAATTTAGGTAACATACTTTATGGTAATATATTCTACTAATGAGCCTGGTGATTATAGCATCATAAAATCTGATCTGTATATGCGATAAATTCGAAGTTGAATAATATATATGCCGTAGAGGTTTGAAAATTTTGGAACATTGCAAGTTTTATTGATTCTAGCGTACATAATGCTACTCGCTGCTGAAGAACACTAAAAGACAAAAAACCAACTACACAGATGTTCTTTGCCTGACTGGAAGAACTATTTGTAACTAGTATTAAAAATGAAAAAAACCTGCTACCTTTTATCTTTTATTCACATGCTTAAAATTTTATTTTGAATTTCGTTTATCGATTCTTCGTCCACTCAGGTGTTAGTGGGCAGAACTAAAAATGTATGCTTTGTTTCCAAATTCGACGTCTTTGAATTTTTCAAAGAGAAGACTGTCGATTTATTTTGTTTTTCTTAAAGAAAGCATTTTAAAGAATATATTGGAACTTATATGGTTGTTACTTTATTTTTGACTGTCCGATACTGATCAATAGTCTGATGCATGGAGTTGTAATACAAAGTGCTGCTTTCAGGTTTGAGACAGATTGGGGAATATTTCGCAAAATAGGCATTTTAAAGTTGTTGTAAAATTTATTTATGAAGCTTTCGAAAACGTTTTTCGAATGTGGAATCTAACATTTAAGTAAATAAGGTGTGATGATATTATTTGTTACATACAATTGTGTGATTTAACAACTTATGGCAAAATAACACTGATACGAAAAATAAATATTTCTTGGAGAAAACAAAATGGCGTAAAGAACTTCATAAGTATGGTAAACACGTCTAAAATATTTCAAATATTTTCCATCAAAGACTATCTGTAAATCTGTTGTCTAACTGTTGGTCTACAGCTACAGATATAATTTAAATATCTGTAAATTATATCTGTAACTGTAGACTAACTTGACGTTCAGGAAAATTTTTACATTTTAAGCCACAGAGCATTTTAAGCCACACATCATTATGTGAATCATCAGTGGCAATGTTAAGAAACATTATGGAACTATTTTTAAGAAATTTGTTCAAAAAATGCACTTTAAAATATTTTCCAAACATATTTATAAAAGAAAAATAAGCTGTTTTACTATTTTAATGCATACATTTTAGGCCTTTTGAGTCTTTTGACGCATACATTTTAGTGGATTAACGTGTACTCGATTCCGAAATTCAATTTCTGCAGATTGTCTGAGTACAAACTACAGATTTAGCTTACATATTTTCTTAGATAAACAACTACATAATTTTAACGAAATTTTATGTCCGATGTTTTGTTCCCTACTATCTCGATGGCAGACACTAATCAAAAGGACAGATGAATGGATTTATAATACTAACTGCTACACCCAAATTTTAGGCAAATTGAAAAATATTTCGCTAAAGGGAGAGTTTAAGATGCTTAAACATTTGTTTCTAGTTTTTGTTAAATTTTAGTGCATAAACTCTGCCCTGCAGGTAAAAAAACGGGCAATAAAACTTAATGTTTGGAATACCTTTCCAATGCTAAGCAGTATCCATGGACCGGTTTTGCGTTTATTATGTATTCGTCAGCATGATATAGATAATATTAGCGATGAAAAATAAATTACGTGTTGCCACTGCAGAAATCACCATATATAAAAACTAAATGTTTTCCATCATGTCGATATTTTTGGTACATTTAACCTGTGTCTATTGTAGTCACAAGTGTGGTTACAATGCACGGACATTTTCTAACACTTTACAACATAGTTGAAAAGTGTTTATGACTTTGTTCATTCTATCTCTCTGTCCGTTAGCACGATAACTGCCGTAAAAATGACTTTATCAAAATGAAATTTTAGTATGTTTTTCAGACGGTCTGAGGGACCTATGGGAATATAAATGAATAATATCACATAATTCGTTTTGGATTGAACTCGGATTGAAGAAATGAAATACAAATTAAATTGAACCCTATGGGACCTAATTTTTCAAACATTTTTTAAGCGAATTTAAAATTCACAAATTGCTTCGAAAATTTTAGGAAATATTCAAATTATCCCATAAAATATATAAAAAAAAATTCAGTAAAATATGGTAAGTAGTTTTTTAAATAAAAAGTATTTAATATAGAGAGAAAAACAAATTCAATTAAATTCTGACTCTTACTATATCCTCCAGAAAGAAAAAAAGAGATTTACTATATAATAAATATCTTTCCAAGAGTTGAATTATTTATACATAAGAGATGTTTGACATATTAAAGTAAATATGGTAGATGACAATTTTTCAAATTTTTAAATAAAATAAATTATTTAAGTACTGTGACGAAAGAAACGATTGAAAAAATATTTATGAATGAAATGCTGCTTTTATAGAGAGGCGATTTATATTTCGATGACGTCATTTGAATAAATTTCATTTGTTTTTGATGAAGTTTTCAAATATAATAAATTATTGTAGTATTATGATAATTTTAAAAATATTACCGAGGAATGTATCGCATTTTAGAGATGTTAAAACCAGGCAATTTATATTTCAATGCCATCACTTGAATGAAGTTCATTTTCTTCGACGAAGTTTTCAAATATAATAAATTTATGTAGTATTGTAATAATTTAAAAAATATTATCGAGTAATGTATCGCATTTCAGAGATGTTTATATAAAATTGCATTGAAGTTGAAAAGTGTTTCATAATCAAAGCTTTATGCATGATTGATCTTTCTTATTAAACTATGCAGTTGGGTTAGCCAGTCCTTCAGTATATTAATCTTGCATAATAAAATAAAATGTATAAAATCTGTGTGTCTATATATTGTTGCAGTAAATCACAGTTATGTGCAACCACTAAATTCAGAGTTGTGATAATTCAGATTATTCTCCGTTATATGTTCGGAGCGTTTTTCAAACATTCAGAATATATTTTTAGTAATTTAATGTAGAATCGGAATTTTGAGCGATTTCTCAATAGTATGCTTGCAACGATGGGTAAAGATTATTTTACCATTTCAAGCATAACATCATTACAAAGTACAAGGAACAATATTTAAAATGACACCCGAAAATCATTCGTAGTATGATTATCTGATTTTATAAAAGAAAGGGAAAATCGTGAAATACGTAATAGATTTTTAAATTCCAACATCAAGGAAACACTTCACAGTTAAATATTCACATTTAATAGGAAACAAATACCTTATTTCACCCTTATTTTAAAAAGGAATGTATGTATTAGATGTTATTGTTTAATTCATTAGTAAATTTTTGAATTCAGCACCACTCTCGCATTAGAATAAAATACTCTAAAATATTTTTTCTTATCTGGAACACATTTACCGGAAAAACGTCAGTTGCTATGAGAAACAGAGTACTATAACGGTTGATTCAAGAACATGTTCCCGTTTTGATGGGGTATTTTCTTTAGAGAGAGGATAGCATGTGTGATGATACGTTATTACATTATGTGCGTTATTGAAGACGCCGAATTATTGTAAACCCCACGTAGCAAGTGGCTGCTACGTGTGGTAGACTGGACGGCTACCATTTTATTTTGGATTCTTGGAAGAGGATATCTAAAAAATTCTTTTAAGATATGATCGCCTGCTACGCGGCCCACACAGCGGCACAAGGTAAGAGCGGGAAACGCTGGTGTTAAAAAACCTTGTCTTGCTTCTATCGTTTCGATTTCATCCAACTTGGTGTGCATATTTATATATCTTTATCAAATCTATCAGCATAACAGACTGGTCGTGTAACGGTCACGTAATGAACTACGTCTTTATACTGAAGGCACATCTTATTTATTTATTTATTTATTTATATATACATCTCAATAGGCACAACATGCCCGATTACTGAGAATGGTAAAATAAAAACATATACATACAAACACACATAAAAAGTACTCAAATAAAAAGCTGATCCTCTATTATTTACATCAAACAAGATCTAGAAACTTTTGGCGGATCTCTAAAAATGCCAAGACTGAAAGTCAACCCATTGACCTCTCTTACGAACTGCTCTAGCGGTTGTTTTTTCAAAAAAAAAATTACCATGAAACCCTTCAAAGAGTACACACCCATTTCTTGTTCTATAAGCAGGTACATAAATATTAATTTCACTTAGCAAGTCCGAATAGACAATATTATTATATATTAACTTATAAAAGAACAACAAAAGCAAAATACAACCGTCTACATTCCAGAGATCTAACACCGTTGTTGGTCCGGAGTAAAGGTAAAATGAAATTTTCAAAAAACAAATTTTTACAGCAATCTGATTGGTCGCCAAAGATGGTTATTAAGATATAATTACCATCTTTAATGATTTAAGATAACTACAATTACACACAATCAGCGATATTTTGTTACATAATATCTAGAATTATCATTTTGTGTTTATTAATATGTAATAAAAGTTATAAACTTTACACCATAATTTTAAATAACATTTCCACCATCCATTACTCTTAGACAATTAACACATCTGCTGGAGAAGACGAGAATCGTCTGCAACAGTCCGGAATTTCTGAGAATTCTCAACAATGTAAAGCTGTCGATTTATATTCCGAAGAAAATAAGAAGTATATCTCAATTTTATTGTCATTGTTTTGTTTACGACAGTCCTCATCTCCGATACTGATCAATAGTGAGATGGATGGAGTTGTAATACAAAATGCTACTTCCCAGTTCTAGATAAAATGGAAAATATTTCGCGAAAGAAGTGCCTTTAGGATATTTTAAAATTTGTTTCTGACACTTCTAAAGATTTTCACATTTTACACGCAATTTGTAGGAAACAAATCAACCGAATACAGAAAATTGATCAGCGTGATTTACATTGTTAACTTGCATTTTTTATTTAAAAATACTTTTCAAATGGGAGCTTAGGAAAATATTCCTTTTTATTTTCATCACATAATCTATATAAATAAAATTGAAAATCTGTCTGTCTGTCTGTCTGTCTGTCTGTCTGTTTGTCCCATCATCACGGGAGAACGGCTGAACCGAATTTGATGAAATTTTGTGCGTAGCCTAGAAATAGCCCCACTTAAAATTTAGTCCATGTTTGGAGTTTCCACAACCAGTGGTTCTCGAGATATTAGTGAAAAACGAATATTTCGTTTGTCTCATCATCACGAGAGAACGGCTGAATCGAATTTAATGAAATTTTGTGAGTAACCTTAAAACAGCCCCCCATAAATTTTGCCCAAGTTTCGAGTGTCTAATACCAGGGGTTGTCGAGATATTAATGAAAAACGGAACTTTATCCGAGGAGATCTACTCTCTAACTCCGTGGTTTATCCAAACGGAAAGGATCAAAATCGTTTGTTTAAAACGTCAACGTGAATTAAAACTTCATTTCTGAGCTTAGTGCAGGATTTTTGCATTAATTAGTCACTATCTGAAAGCATGAATTGTTTGAAACATGAATTTAAATGGAAAATCTAACTCCATGGTCAAGCATTTACTAAACAATGGAAAGTATAAAGAAATCAAAATGGTTATTATTTTTGCATTTTATGGGGAAGAGATCAAAATGGTTATTTAATTTCGCAGTTTATGAGGAAGATTCTTTATTATATTATGTTGCTCAGCAACGCAATTAAATTAAATGTGTTTCTTAATATTTGTTATTATTTTTTCTATTTGAATAATAAATAAATAGATGTATAAATATATTTTGTAAATGAACGGTTTGATTTTTCTTTTAATTATATTAATTACGGACTGCGTACATCACTTTCATTTGACAAAGAGTTTTTTAAGCTCTTATATTGTGTTTAGCTAATAAACTCATATTCTGTTTACCAATAAACTCATTTATCCGATTGTTGAAACAGAAAAAGAGTAGAAAGGGTATATCTTCTAATACAATTTTAGTGTTTGCATTTAGTATATACAAACGGAATCAGGATGTTTCATTCTTCAGATCTGCAATTTCAGAGCTACGAATTTGGCGGAATATCGCTAACTTGGCAATTTTTCTTAAACTTTGCCAAATTGACGGAAATATCGCCAAATTGCTAAAAACGACGCAAATCAATGAAATTAAATTCGTTTTTTTAGAAGACAGTACTGAAATGATGTTTCGGTAGCATTTGTGGGTCAGTCTATCCATCCTACTTAGAAACACATTTATCGAATTTTTAAAATATCACCAAATTGATAAAAATGTTTGTGAATCTATAAAAATGTCATGAAATTGATAAAATTGCGCTTAATAAATGAAATTAATTGTGTTTTGTTAGGGGATAATATCATGATGATGTGTCGTCAATTTGTCGCAAAAAGGGACTATCAGTTTTATAGTCCCACTTGGCGATAAATTTGGCGATTTTTTAAGTTATCTCTAAATTGAAGAAAATATCGCCAAACCTTTCATGGAGATAGCATTATTCAGACGATATGATTTCCATCAAGTTATTTGAAGCAACTGATATCATGTCGTTTAGCAATGGATGTAAATCCAATGTGTTATGTGGCATACGATTTTAATTAAATCTTTTCCGATTTGAATAATAAAGATATGTATATAAAATAAATTTCATTGGCATTGCATTTTTGACTGGATAATATCGATTACGGTCTTCAGGTTACACATTATTATTATTGATATTTTCGGGGATTAATGATTCGGGGATTATTGATATTTTCAAATTATTATACCATTGTTTTATTATGACAAAAATTGTTGAAACTCACATATTGTACGTTGTGCGAGTAATCTTCTATAAATGCACGTGTTATCTTCTAATCTACGAGAATATAAGTAGTACAGGTATATTGGCATATACTTTGATATATATTGGCATATATTCGAATCAATTACGACCTTCTGGTATAAAGATAACGGGGATAATTGAAATTTTCAATTTATAATGTTATCTGTTTTATTTCGGCAACAATTTTTTAGACTCATATTGTAATAAGGGTAATCTTCTACTAACATACAGGCATATTTTCTAATCTGCGACAATATAAGTAGTATGGGTATATATATATATTCCCATATAATTTTAGTGCTTTCATTCTGGCATATATTGGAATCAATTACGGGTTTATTGATATTTTCAATTTATACATGTAATCTACTAATACAGGTTATATCTTCTAATATTCGCGTATATAAGTAGTACGGGTCCTATACAATTTTAATGCTTTCATTTTGCATATATTGATTCAATTCCTTTTTTTTTGTAAATTTGCTTTCGAAAGGGGCCAGGATGTTTTATTCTGCTGATCTGCCCGTGACGATAATTTTGCATGATGAGAACAGATATTCATAAACTTCTCTTTAGGAGCAATAAATTTAATATTTTAACATAATTTGCATATGAATCTGAATTATAAGTTTCTTTATATTTTATACTCCGTACGAAGAACGGGTATGCTGCTAGTATAATATATAGGGAAAGTATTGCGACGGGGTCAAAAATTCGAATTCAAGGGTTCGACGGAGACCACATTTCAAACATTCCAGAACACGAATCGAACGTTTTTGAAGTGGTGTGTGCATATAAGTTTGCGCACGTCTATAAAAGTTTGTGTGCTGGTGTGTGTGTATGCACGTGTGGGTATAAGTATGTGTGGGTATAAGTATGTGTGTTGTGTGGGTATGCGTGTATGTGTGTTGGTATATGGATGCTTGTATGTGTGTTGGTGTGTGTGTGTACGTATGTGCATTGGTGTGTGTGTGTGTGTGTTGGTGTGTGTGCCTTAGTATGTGTGTTGGTGTGTGTGTCTTAGTATGTGTGTTGGTGTTTGTGTGTGTGTGTGTGTTGGTATGCATGCGAACGTGTGTGTTGGTATGCATGCGTACGCTCTTTGTATACAGCTTTTCTTATTTTCATTCATTTTAGTTCTCTTTTATAGTTTAGGTGAGGATTTTTTACTAAAACATATTTAATTGTAATGTCAGATACCAAATATTATTACGCGAGTCACTGGAGTGGCAACTCTTTATTGTGTTCTCAGTATGCTTCGCGATTGTCGAAAGGCAGAGTGATTTCGCCATCAATTTCGTGGAAAAAATTAAAATCAGTTTGTAACATTTGCCAAACAAATTGCAAGATTCTCAATTTTGCATAAGGTGTGCATTTACAATTCAAATGTATTATGTTCTTTAATAATATTTTTTTTCTAAATAATGATGACGTTCTCTTAAAATATTAGCCTAGCATTCGTAACTCTAGCAATGAGTGTATAGAACATGAGTAAGGCAAGTTGCTTTGACTCGCTTACCATTATCACATACACAATCTAGAATGTTGCCCAATATCATTCCGCACAGCATTAAACATAGCAACAGATCTATTGAATAACCGTAATAAATATAATACACGCAAAATATTGTACTTATCCCACCAGAAGTAAAGTTAAAATAAACATCGAACTTACGAGAAGCTATACATCAGTCAAGAACAATATGTACGATAAAAGGCAGTGTTATAAGATGACCTGCATTGCATGTTATTGCTGAGAATTCAAGTGTTTAAAAAATCCAGGAATAACTCCCCCGAAAGCATTGCAAACACACATAACAAAACTCGTGTTTTGACTTAATGAACGTTCAAAATATAAGGCAGTCCTTAGTTACACCCAATTTTTTAATATTGCAAATGTAAGAATTCCATGCTTAAGCTTAGATATTTCCCTCAAAATTTCTTATATGAAGTAGAAATTAGGGAAACTAAACTGTGCTAGTATTTAAAGATAGCTCTTTAATATTTTAAAATATTCTCACATCATCTGTCCCCAGAAGCTTGAACTGCTTTCAGGCACATTTTACAAATTACAAGACACAGGCTAAAAGCAGTCTTTTTTATTCAAAATTGCATTACATACGTATTTTTTGAAAATGTTAAAAAGTTTAAAAAAATATTTTTAATATAATATTTATTTTATTTCTCTGTCGGTAGTTGTTATAAATTGATTAAGATAATTTAATTTTTATAGCTTGATTTAGGATATTCGTGATTCAATAGAAATGCATGTACGAGTATGATACACTTTAATGAAAATACTGCTTGTTGTTTGTTTTATCCAGACAATCCGATCTACTCGAAGGATATGCTGAAAAGTTTTCACTTCGCCACTGATGAAGGAGATGGTGATGCCCGAAAGCACTTTGGCCGTGTAATTTTTGTGAGTCGAAGAAAGTTGATTGTATTAAAGTACTTTTAAACTTATTTATTGGTTGTCTTTGATTTTAAAGTTTAATTAAAGTTGACGTGTATCCATACTATCTATAGTAAACATGGCTCATAAAATCGAAATAATAGGACGAAGTGACAAACGCATGTCATTGGGATGCAATATTGCATATGGAATAGTCTTTCAATCCCAGATAAGGTTCTACTATAAATAGTATCCATGCTAATAAATAGTTATCGTATATATTATATAAATAATATAAATCGTATCCATACCATGTCTACTATAAATAGTAGGCATACTATTTATAGTAGATATGGCTCATAAAATCGAAATAAAAATAGGACGAAGTGACAAACGCATGGCATTGGAATGCAATATTGCATATGGAATATTCTTTCAATCTCAGATAAGTTTCTACTATAAATATTATCCGTGCTACTAAATAGTTATAGTATATATTATATAAATAATATTAGTAGTATCCATACCATGTCTACTATAAATAGTAGGCATACTATTTATAGTAGACATGGCTCATAAAATCGAAATAAAAATAGGACTAAGTGGCAAACGCATGGCATTGGGATGCAACATTGCACATGGAATGTTTTTACAATCTCAGATAAGTTTCTACTATAAATAGTATCCATGCTAATAAATAGTTATCCTATATATATTATATAAGTAATATAAATAGTATCCATACAAAGTCTACTATATATAGTATACATACTATGTATAGTAGACATGGCTCATAAAATCGAAATAAAAATAGGATGAAGTGACAGACGCATGGCATTAGGATGCAACATTGCATATGGAATATTCTTTCAATCTAAGATAAGTTTCTACTATAAATATTATCCATACTAATAAATAGTTATAGTATAGTATATTATATAAGTAATATAAATACTATAAATACTATTTATAGTAGACATGGCTCATAAAAGCGAAATAAAAATAGGCGAAGTGACAAACGCATAACATTGGGATGCAATATTGCATATGGAATGTTCTTTCAATCTCAGATAAGTTTCTACTATAAATAGTTTCCATACTAATAAATAGTTATAGTATATACTATATAAATAGTATCCATACCATGTCTACTGTAAATAGTATCCATTCTATTTATAGTAGACATGGTTTATAAAATCGAAATAAAAATACGACGCGACAAACAAATGTCTTTGAGATGCAATATTGCATATGGGGTGTTATTCCAATCTCAGATAAGTTTATTTATTATTTTCCTTATAAACATATAATGCATAGGCATAGGCTAAGTATTGTGACGGGGTCGAAAATTCGAATTCGAGTTTTCGACGGGAGAGAACGTTTCAAGCATACCTGAACACGAATCAGACGTTTTTGAGGTGGTGTCTGTAAGTGTGTGTGTGTGTGTGTGTCAGTGAGTCTCTGGACACGATAACTCGCGAACGAAGGGAGCGATTCGAATGAAATATTGTACAAAAATTACCTTTCGTGATTACTGGAAGCATATTGTTTTTAAATGCATTCGGATGTTCAGAACCCCCTAAATTTCCGAGGGAAATTTTGAAAGAATCATCAATAAATCAAAACCTTTAATAATGTTACGCACATAGTTAATTCTAATGTAAATTTTCCTTAGAAAACGATTGACATAAACTTTACAACGCTATCATAAAGCGTTCTTGAGATATTGCACATTTTTCAAATAAATTTATCAAAAAATACCATAAATTAAAAAAAATACTAACTGTTGAGAAACATGTTTACTTTGCATATGTAATATCATGCGATAAATCTGGTGACATCAGTCTCGTGGATCTAGCTCTTTCCATTCAAGAGAAAAGATAAGTAATACTTTTGTATTTGAACGCCAATAGTCATTTAACTGCTATAAGGATAACTTATTTCTCCGTCTATAACGCTTTTTAACACTTTACAACAAAGTTGAAAAGTGTTTATGACTTTGTTAACACTTTACAACAAAGTTGAAAAGTGTTTATGACTTTGTTCATTCTGTCTGTCTGTCTGTCTGTCTGTCTGTCTGTCTGTCTGTCTGTCTGTCTGTCTGTCTGTCTGTCCGTTAGCACGATAACTGCCGTAAAAATGAGTTTATCAAAATGAAATTTTAGTATGTTGTTCAGACGGTCTGTAGGACCTATGGGAATATAAATAAATAATATCACCCAATTAGTTTTTTATTGAACCCGGGTTGAAAAAATGAAATACATTGAACCCTATGGGACCTAATTATTCAAACATTTTTTAAGTAAATTTAAAATTCACGAATTGCTTCGAAATTTTTAAGAAATATTCACATTATCCCATAGAATATATAAAAAAAAATTCAGTAAAATATGTTAAGTAGTTTTTTAATTAAAAAAATTATTTTATATAGGGAAAAAAACAAATTCAATTAAATTCTGACTTTGGGATATCTTCCAGAAAGAAAAGAGAGAGATATTATATAATAAATATCTCTCCATTTGTTTAAACGTTTTGCATATGGGAGTGGCTTCATATTTTAAAATAAATTTGGTAGATAACAATTTTTCATTTTTTTTAAATGTTATATAACTCTTCATGATAAATTTAATTGATGGCATTTTAAATGCACTTTCCTACGTCCTAGAGAGTTAAAATTTGGTACACAGCTTAAATTTGTTGAACATTTTATTCGACAAAAATTTGATGGATCTTTAAATATAGATCATACATTTTTTTCGAAATGGTCTGAAAATAATCCCCGTTCACTTCTATAAATCATTGGTGTAATATTGTTAAAAATTCTGATGTGGACAGCACATGTCTTTCTCTGCAGACTCATATTCGTTCTCTTTATTTATTCAATGATAATTTGAGTTTATCTGCACAACATAAGTATTTTAAATGACATTGAATTTACACGTTAAACTTAAATTTGGTTCTCATTTGATAGCTGGACTTATTGTCAAAGGTGGCGTAGCGAAAACGCGAAAAAACTAGAATATCTCAAGAACGGCTAGTCCTAGAGTAATGGGGTTAGTCTTATTCTTTTTGTTGTCAAAAATCATATATAAAATAGGAATTTAATTGATATAATTGAGCACACGTAGTCTTTTATTTTTATATATAACGATTTTTGCTGGCCATTTCGCAAAAATAGCCCGTTCCTTTTTCCCGAATCGTAGTAGAATAACCTACAAATGATTTATATACAAAATTTTGTTAAATTTGGTATATAAATCACTTGTAGGTTATTGAAATATTATACTCCAAATTTTGTTAAATTTGGTTCATTAGTTTTTAGCTAGAGTGGATAAAGGCAATTTCTGCGGCCATTTCGCAAAGAAGGGAGATTCTTTTATTACGAATCGTACTATAATCTAATGAACATCAGGATTTCCCACAAAAAACATACCTACCAAATTGTATGAAATTCGGTCCATTAGTTTTTCAATTAGAGTGGATGTAATATCCACACAGACACACAGAAACATACACAGATACACCCTTACACACACAGACGTCTTCCTAAAAGTAGTTTTTTCGTGTTCTAGAAGTCCCAAAACGTGTAGATCCTTTGCAAATTCGACTTCCGATCTTCGGCACGATTCCAATACTTTGAGTACATACACATACACATATATATTATCTGTGTATTATTTGTGTATCTAAATTCCGTGCCTATGCAATTACAATAGTTGTGATTTTAAATGATCCCTAAACTTTTATTATTTCTTCAAGGAAGCCTAATTTTAACATATGCAGAATGCAAATATCTCAAGCGATTGTAAGATGAATTACATAAGAATTGCTGAATTTTTTTCACACAAAATTATTTAGCTCTGGAGTCTGGAATACAAGTTATATGAATGAAATATTCATTGATTTTGCATAAAGAATCAGATGATTTATATTTCGATACAGTTTTAAATATTTAAGTATACTATAGTACTGTGATAATGTAAAAGATATTACCACTGAATGAATCACATTTTAATTTTTAAATGAAATTACATTTCAGTTGGAAAGTGTTTCATAATCAATGCTTATGTATGATTGATCTTTCTTGTTGAGATTTTGGCGACGGATTAGGTGGAATGTTACCAACTTAACGACTTTTTTAAATGTTGCCAGATTAACGGAAATCTCGCCAAATGGATAAAAGTGACCCTAAATCAAAGAAAATGACGACTCATTGACGAAAATTCAATATTTTGGAAAGAATATAAGTATCTACTATAAGAATACCCAATTTTGTTTTCACTGTAAAAGTAGTAAATTCATTGCAAACTCATAAGGAAAGGCATGTGCTGCCCACATCAGATTTTTTTTCTAGCTTCGAGTACGATGACGTTTACCTACACAGCGTCAATCACATAAAAATATTGAAACCAAATCGAGTGAATAAAAATACAAAAATTTATTTAAACATAATTTAAACACGGGGTAGATTTGTTTACGTCAAAAGCTAGGGATGGTACTTTATATTCATAGCAATAAGTGTTTTTCCGAATAAGGGTTTCGGGAAAATTATATTCTAATACTGAGACAATAAAAGAGGATTGGAAATATAAAGCTTTTAGAAAGTTGCAGGTATATAGAGTGAAATGTCAGAAGCAGAAAGATGGGCAAGCAGTTAAATAAATTTTTATCGATGATAAGAGCCTGTACATGAGATTTTATTAATGAATGAAGATAATCGAGTAATAAAGGAAATAAAGATAATATATGGCATGGAAATAATGAAGGGTATTATATAAATATTGAGGAGCTAACTAAAGTAGTGGGAGAAAAGAATAATTGATAGAATAAGAAAAGTTAAAGAATGATTTTTAGTGTACAAGAAACTATAAAGTATAAAAAAATGTTTCTGTTTGTTTTGATATATTTTTTTCTGTTTATATTTTAGTTACGGCATTTATCGAACAAGGAGGATGTACAAATTACACCTGTGGATCATAAAAGTGGGAAAATTTTAAGTCGAGGCACTAAATAATTGTATGTTTAGAATAAGTGTAATTTTTTTTTTATCCTTATGGTGTGGTGAGAGAGGGTAGACAACACAGCAGGTGAGGAGTGTATTTATTGGGCCTATGCCTATTTGTTAAGTTAATATGTATATACGTTATGTGAACACATGCAGATGCAAGGCAGCATGACAACGGGTTGTGGCAGTAGTTGCATACCACCTAACTACATGAACATGAGTGGCAACCAGATATATCGCAAAGGCACAGGTGTCCGATACTTACACCAAAGTGTTGTCTAACCTTGGGATAATCAGATACTTTTGACAAATGAACTTAAACGTCAAGTGACTTTGCAGGGTTCCATAAGCATGATGACAAACGAATGGGTGCACAAAGAACTTGACTGGTTACGAATACATCACGGAAATCCAACATGTGATACAGTGATGATAAACAATTATTATTTTTCTACGTATCAATGGATGTGGATAAAACACAAAATGTGACTTTGAAGACTTGGACAAAGACCAACCCACATCCACAATGGTATCGTCTTGTGTTCAGTCCCACCTATCACAGACGATGAGATCACAGGTGAGCTATCAACCACTAAGCGATAGCCGTGAGTGCAGCAAAAATTAAGGTTTGTAAGACCGTATTAGATAGAAACCAAAACCATAACCATAAATTAAGGGGCCAAGACAGTGTACAACAACAATGGTGAAATGTGGAACCCAAAAGCTGAAAGTTTGATTTGGACATGCAGTTGTACAAAGGGTTGCTGTGACACAAACAATACCTTTTGTACCAGAATATTTTATATGCATTGAACTTTTACCCAATTCTTTATACTGAGGACAGACATTCAAAAAAGTTTACATCGACGGAATCAAATTTTCCATCACCGGAATCGAACTTTACATCATCGGAATCGAACTTTTCATCACCCAAAATTATGTTCAATGAGGCACCCATATATTTACATCTGTAATTTGCAACGTGTATACTGAGTTATTATGTTTTACTATCCGATATAGTATTTTGTATATGTGTATATGCTATTGTTTTCGATGTATAATACATTTTACAGAAACGATACCACCGCATTTTCCCCATATCGCCGATATTTTAAATTTGGATCTGGATGCACGGATGCCGCGCGGTCCCTTTGAATCAAAGCGCAATGGGACCAGAGGTTACGTGGGGTTCAAAATGTAGGTGGTAGCCTGAGGGTTACAACATTACTATGTCCAATAGTAAGCGCCCTGTGAATTGTTCTTGAGCCCAAAGGCCAATCAAGAAAGGTGTAGGCGGATGTGAATTTACTGTTTTTTTTCTAACAGAAAAATAGAGAGAAGTTCGTAGGACCGAGGGGAAGGTTTCTGGGGAGATAACTGTAAAAAGACCTGAGAGGATGCTGATGATGATCCGAGGAAACTAACCATCCTCATGGGAGACCATCTGAGCCCGATGCCACGCCACTGCAATCGACAACCATGGTATGATCTTTTCAATATACAGCTCCCCTTGAATGTTGGTTCTATCTCTCCCTCTCTCTCTTTGGACACAGGAAATACATTTTCCCTGTCACGACTAGAGAGTGACATTTCAGTGTAAGACACTCAGTGTTTAATGAGCCCAGAAGCATGCGGTGTTTAGAGCAAAGGGTAGTTAATGGTGGTTGGTAGACAGGAATTATATCCATGTAAAAATACTTTATATATTATGTATTTTCCTCTCTGTTTTAATATACGTGGTGTTAATAAATGTTTTGTTTTAAAATTACTTCAAGATGTCCTCATTTTAAATTAACGTCTAAGTGTATTTTTTTCGATCACGGCCAGATTTCGCGTCCCGGACAGAACGTGTAGTATAATACCACTCAACACGACCTATACAGAGGTAAAACGTGGCTCTAGTTTTGAGAGGGTAGAAATGTTAATCAACTAATTAACAAAGTAATTAGGTTGCTAATAAGCATCTATTATTGGGTTATATATATATATATATATATATATATATATAATGCAAACAAATAATTTGGTAACGTTAATCCTCG
This sequence comes from Amaurobius ferox, assembly GCA_951213105.1. Classification (NCBI taxonomy): domain Eukaryota; kingdom Metazoa; phylum Arthropoda; class Arachnida; order Araneae; family Amaurobiidae; genus Amaurobius; species Amaurobius ferox. The sequence continues at coordinate 114,828,282 of OX578146.1, forward strand.
CGATATTTTAAAGTAGAAAAAAATCTAAAGTCCAAATGCACACGTACTTTATTAAGGATGAATTGACCGGTCACAATATTTCAAGCAATTACAATATATTAATCAATATATTCATAATATATTAATAAATATATATTAATATTATAAACACCTTGATTTATCTGTCTGTTTATTTATTTATCCCTGGGTAACGCTGCTACAAAATGTTGCCAAACGTGTTTCAATCATAGATAACCATTTCAATTTAGATACTAACCCAGAACGTCATTTTCATGACCCTCCATCTGAACACTAAATTACCGAGATTTTGGCGACGAATTTGGCGAAATGTTGCCAGCTTGCCGACTTTTTTAAATGTTGCCAATTTGATAAAAAAAAATGACGCTAATTCAATGAAAATGACGACTAATTGATGAAAGTTCAATATTTTGGAAAGAACATAAGAGTAGACTATAAGAATAACCTATTTCTCCGTCCATCCATCCGTACCATTTGGCGAGAAATATAGAGGGACGTCGGCAACTTGGCGATTATTTTAAATGTTGCCAAAGTGACAAAAAGTTCGCCAAATTGATAAACATGACGCCAAATGGGATGTAATGTTTCGCAAATTCTGATTTTCGTCATATGATGGGTATACCTTCTAGTCACAATATATGGATTTGGGAACGCTCAAAGCGCGTGGTCATGGCTTGAAGTTTAGAATCGAAAGCGATGAAGTAGGAATTGTTAGAAATTCCTAGAAGGTGACATATGGGTATAATCAGAATTTTCTATGTCATTCAAAGAGGCAGTATCACATGACATGAAATCATGAGGTTGAATCAGCTATATAGGAATGAAGGAATCCAAAACATTACATCTATGGACATGACATTTGGTCCTGCAGATATTTAGATGCATTGTTGAATATAATATATATATAAAGTTAGGTTTAACGTGTTACATCTTCTTACTTTTCGTTCATTGGATTTTCATACTACTGAAAGTCTCCATACATATTATGTATCGTTCAAATGTATTCATTCCGGTGCCCACTCGCATTGACGAAGTGAGGTGAAATGCTCAGTCGCTTGTTCAACTTAAACGCGGTGGCAATGCTTGTGAGTTCATATTTCTGTTCGAGGAAGTAATATATTTTTATTTGTAATTCAATTGATTTATTTTTCTCCTTCCACTAGCCAGTAGACAGTTCCAATGGTGTCTATAGTTAAATACTATCGCCATTGTCAGAAACTGGCTATTCTATCGGTTTTAATTCGAATTGTATGGCTGTCATGATGCGAATGCAATTTCGAACTAACCGCCATTTTTGTGTAGTTTCAATTGATTGTTCTCTATGTCTTAATCTTTTATCTTGAGCTAATTATTATTGCCTTTTCTCATTTTTGCCGTGTTTTATTTTTATTTTTATTTATATTTATATTTATATACTTTTACTTGTGAATTTTGTATCCTAATATTCTTCTCATCCCCCTTTACCATTATAGTGATATGTTACCTTCTATCTTTATCCTTAGTATTGGTCTATAGTTACTCATTTGTAATAGATATGCTAGTGATGAGTTTTTTTGCACATACAGTAGTTTATGCGTAATTTTCGATTAAAATCTTTCAATTTTTACTTATATATATATATATATATATTAAAATTTTTCAGTACGCGATCAACAAACAACCAAACAAACATTTTAATTTATTATTATAGATATATATATATATATATAAACTTTACTGGAGTTCATGCGCATTTAATTACAATTTCCTTAGTTAATGAGCAAATTTGCTATATATTCATACAAGTCACATAAATAAATTGGAAGAAGCACGGACTTTACAGGATTTTTAATATTCTCACGACGTTAACTTTAACCGCAAACATCTAAATTAGTTTAAAATTTTTCCTTGAAAAAGAAAAGAAAATAAGTTAAATTTTTCCTTAGATAAACTTTCTTTTAAGTGTTTCATCAACGCACCCCCATATTTAATTTCATTCAGTAAACTTAACTTCTTACAGTTTACTAGCCTTGTACGTTATAATATTTATTAACTTCGAATGAGCTGAATGTGTATTTTACCTAGCCCTTTATTTGCTTTGAGGATTAAAGTTTTCGAAGTAGTTTTATGCTTCAAACTGTTATTCTATGGAAAGTATTCTTAATTTTATGGGTTTTTGCCAGTGCAAAATTCCAGTCCACGAAACCACCGTCATCTGCTTTGAATGATTCAAGTACAAGTTTAGATAAATGAATTTTATAAGGCATACATGAAAGATGATTTTATTAAATTTGATTTTCTCTTATTGATTTTCTTAAAGACATGTATTTCTTATTATACGTAATTTATATAATGAAAAAAAATATGATGAAGTCAAAAATAGGGTACTTGAATGTGCTTTATTGTATTAATCATTCTTTAAAATTAAAACAATAGTTGTAATCTGCACTTGCTAATGAAAGCTAAAAAACATTTTATTTATAGATATAATTTTAAAATAAACTATTGAACTATATACGGTTATTTCATGCACAGTTTTGAAAATTATTAAGAAATAGATTTGAAAATAATTTATGAGAAAAAAAAATGTCAATGCCCTTATCTACACAAGGAGCATAGAAAGTAGAAAATATATTTTAATGACACACAAAATTGAGCAAAATTGAGAACGTAAGCAGACTCCATTAAAAACAAATCTATATAAATATTATCATTATCCATAATGTATATAATGTAAAATTGTTGAAGGAGAATGAGTGTGTAAGCAGGTGAAATCGCTCCGGTACATTTGCATGATATCTATTTCGAATGTTGTGGTCAATCAGACATACCTACACAATTTGTTTTTATTTTGTAACTGATAAAAATTTATTATCAACTTTTCTATATGCCACTGTTGTGTGAGGTAGCGCAATAAAAACAATAACACAGATAAAATAAAAATGAAAAAATTCTCACAATTTATTTATTTTTAAGTAATTGACGAACAAAACAAACAAAATTTCATCAGAAGACACGGAACCTTAATTCTCCCTAAAACAAAACAAAACAAAACAAAAATGAAAAGGCAAACATAACACATAGTCGTGACGTACGTAAAAGACGCAACAACGGATCTTGATGACGTCACAGGTGATAGATGAAAATATTCCGCAATATTAAACTGTGTGACTAGTATCAGATTTCAACGTGTTCTGGAAGCCAAGAACAAACCCGTAAAATGTGATGTACGTAAATGACGCAACAACGTAGTTCGATGACGTGACCAGATGATAGATGAAAATATTCCGCAATATTGAACTATATAGCCAGTATCAGACTTCAGTATGCTCTGGAAGCCGAGAACAAATCCGTAAATGATGATTATGAAAATTATGCAACAACGGAGCTTGATGACGTGACCAGGTGATAGAGGAAAATATTTCGCAGTATTAAACTGTGGGCAGAGTATCAGATTTCAACATGCTCTGAAAGCCGATAACAAATTCGTAAGAGACGCCGTCCGTAAATGACGTAAGGACGCAACGTAATGACGTATAAATTTAAGGTATGAAACAGTTCTGCGAGCTGAAACTTTGTGCTAATTTAAAATTCTCTCTACATGCTCCGAGAGCTGAGAACTAGCCCAATGATGTTGAACAAAAATACAAAAATAGGTAATATGAAGTTAATAAGAATTAGTATAGGTGAAAAAATAATTTTTTTACATGAAAATTGACAAATATTTGAATAATATCCTCTTCATTTATTCATCACAGTGTATGAATTTTAATGGAAATAACAATAAAAATTAGACATCAAATAGTCTTTTAGAAAAATTGCAAAACGCGTAACAAATAATAATATAAATATGTTAATGAATGTTAAAATTCAAAGTAGTATGGTTTGTAGAAATTATATATATCCAACTTTTAAGTCAACTTCACGATTAGCCAAGATTTTTCTCAAACTCACTGATTTCACTTTTTTTCATCTTGATCTCAAAACTTAATTGCGTACAGTGTTTGAAATTCAAAACAATATGGTTTACGTTTTACTTGTTGGAAATACACTGGCGGAAAATAAAATCGCAACACCAAGAAGAAATTATTTTAGAGGAATGAAATTTAGGCAAAGCAATTATGTAGGTAACATATTTATTTGATTAAAGTTTCAAGGCCACAGGTAAAAGTATGCTCGAGAAGAGCCATTTCAAATGTCAAATGGTGGTACATTAATAACCGCTGTAGTCGCCACGATTTTGAATGCAAACATGCAAGCATTGTGTCGTACAGGTGCCGTATGTCATTTTCTGGGCTGGAGTTCTATGCATGTTGTACTTGGTCAGTCAAATCAGCATCGGTTAATGCTGGTTGTGGATGATGCTGGATTTGTCTTGCAATAATGTTCCATATGTGCTCGATGGGAGAAAAATCTGGTGATCTCGCAGGCCAAAGCAACATTTCGACACTCTGTAGAACACGTTGGGTGACAGCAGCTATATGAGGACGAGCGTTATCCTATTGGAAAACACATTCTTGAATACTGCTCATGAATGGCAGCACAACCGGTTCAATCATCAGTTTTATGTACAAATTTGCTGTCAAGGTACTTGGGATAACGACGAGAGTGCTCCTGCTGTCATAGGAAATAGCTCCCCAGACTATAACTCCTCGTGTAAGTCCAGTGTGTCTACGCCGCAGACAGCTGGGTTTCAAGCGCTCACCTGGTCTCCTTCTTACCAACAAACGACCATCACTGACACCAAGATAGAAACTGCTCTCATCTGGGAATACAACAGATCTCCACTCCGCCCTCCAATGAGCTCTAGCTTGACACCACTGACGTCGCAGATGGCAGTGATCCGGAGTTAGTGGTATGAACACTACAGGTCGTCTGGTTCGGAACTGTCCCTCAAGTAATCGATTTCTAACAGTTCGCTGTGTCACTCTGGGGCCAACAGAAGCTCTAACTGCTGCTGCAGATGCAGTACGATCCGCCACAGCCATGCGGCGAATACGGCGGCCCTCCCTCTCAATAGCGGCCCGTGTGCCGCCCGACACCGGTTTTCTTGAGATAGTGCCTGCCTGTGACTACTGCTGTGAACAATCATGCATAGTGGTTACATCCCTGTCAAGTCTTTCTGCAATATCGCGGAAAGAAAATCCACCTTCTCGTAGCCCTATTATACCGCCTCGTTCAAACTCACTAAGCAGCTGATACTGCATTATTTGTCTCCTTAAAGGCATTCTTGGCTCAACCCTAGCTCACAACGACCAATCAGGACGATAAATAACGCTCACGAAACTTACATCGCGTACTTTAAGCACACGTGATTTGCATGATCATAGTGGAGCTACTAGTGCCACTCTTGTTCGTCTAGCGCGAAATTTAAATAAGCGTCACCTTTCATATGTGCAAAAACGCGCCTCCCAAATTTCGTTTATCTAGCACAACCCCTTCTTGGTGTTGGGATTTTATTTTCCGCCAGTGTATATCGCTGAAAGTCAGAAACAATGTGAGTATATTTTAAGAACATCAATTCCATGGCAAGAATTGTCTACACTAAGAAATTTTGTTAACATATATAATTGTTTGGTGAAATGATTGTTAGGAGTATGCAATATGTCTCTCAAGAGCTTTGCCTTAAATCTACATGTAATACATTTGTGATATCTTGTGTCCTCCGTTCCATGAGAAGGAATTATTCAATCTAATATTTTTCATATAAATCATTAAAGCATAGCTGCTGACGTATTTCAACTGAATATTGACATACTTGAGCAGCAAACTCAACATAGTCATTTATTTAAATCCAACTTTTCATTTATTTTAGCCACCGAAGTGGCGTACTTTTTAAAATGATACATATATTAAACATATCTAAACATTTACGTATAAAATAGCCATATGGGCAACATATTTAAAATAACTATGCCTTTATGTTTTTTTTAGATTTTCGAAAGAAAAATGTTCGAAGGATCGAAGTCTCACTTTGTTCCTTTAGTGGTAACACTGGATTAGAGCCAACATACCTCGGTGACAATAGTAGGTGTTTTTCACTATTTTAGACATGCTGATTACGAATATGAGTTCTTAAATTGTGGATTTGTTCTAGTTTTCAAGATACGGAGGAGGGAAAATTCAGTAAGGATGTCTGCACTGCTTGTAGAAATCCTCTTGCTGAGCTACGAGAAAAGAGGATGCAACTAGGAAGACTAGGGGTCATTTAAAATACACTTTTTACACTCTTATCTGCATTTATTATCGGCTAACAGCGGTTCTGTCAGTGACTAACACGAGAATAGATTTAATTAGGATGTACTAACCTTGAAAAAGTATCGAGGTATATGAAATGCTGAAACGACAGCAGACTATTGTTGGGTCCTTTTTCAGATATACTCCGGTAACTGACTACTAGCTACAGGTCTCCTGAGTGAGGATTGTAATAGAGTATGTATAGAATTGTGTAAAACTCGTTTTATAGATACTTCAAAAACTAGAACTAAGCCAATGTCTAACGGCCATTTTTATATGTAGTATATCAAACAATATAAAGGCACACTTTTTATAATATTAGAATAGCACGAAAAGTCAAAAGATTTTGTCCAGTCAAAATATTAATTTAATCTGTTTAGTGTATATCGTGCCCACAGACATTAACATCATTGATAAATCTAGAAGATTTGTATCCAGCAACTATTAAAATGTACAAATCCATCAAAATTCGAGAGGTGAACTTTTGACTCCACCATAATGATTTGTTGAAAATATGCTATACATTGTAGGGACAGTTTAAAGAAAATATATAATTTGAGTCTCTAAAGAAAGTAATGCGCTGTAATCATCATATTTTTATACTCGAGTATGGCTAAAAATGCTTATTTTCATATTTACTGTAACAAGAAATTTTAAAATGTTTACATAGCGTTTGCTGAGTTTGCTAATTGGATGTAATCATATACTTTTGTAAAAAGTAAGACTAATATGTGTAAAATGGCTAGATTTCAGAAATATATTCATAACCTAATGATTTTGCACATTCATTTTTTGGGAAAAGCCATAATCATATTCCAATGCATAATTATCAAATATTACAGCTACCAGAATTATATTTAAATTTATACGTATAAAATAAAAGGTAACAATATGTTAGAAAACTTAATATTTATGTATATAATCTTTGCCATGTGTTAAATTTATATGCTGTTTAAAATATATATGATATTTAGAATCTACTTTAAATGCAAACAAGGTATACGAATAATATAAGCATCTAATGATGAAAAAACTATAAAATTCAATTCAGAGTAAAGGACTTATATCCTAACTGGGAATACAATAAGGGATCTATTTGTCGTTGTTTGAACGACATTGTATCCATAGTACTATTTATTGAGATGATACATCTTTCTACTACAGTTGAAGTAAATGTCTTTCTACTACAGTTTCTTCTACTATAGTTGAAGTGAAGTAGACATAATACTGGGGGAAATAAAAGTCCTACCGTAAATCGTAAAGCACGTGGAAAAATCGAAAACTTTATATTTTTGCCTCGAAACTTTATATTTTGCCCTTTATGTACTGTAAGGTTTAGTGGTTAGGATGCCAATATAAAGAACGTTTGTTCCAACCAGAATAGGGACCATTCTTTGGCCGACTAGATGGCGCTCTGTCGTTGAGGTATTGGAATTATTATCTTTCTTTTGCAATTGAGTTTTTCTATAATGTTGCTGTTGTCACTAACCCCTCTTATCTAGGACTAGAGCAGAAAAATCCCATAAGACCAAAGTCCATGGTAAAGGGGGAAAGCTTGTAGATTCTGTTGGTCCAAAGACCCCAGGAAGTCCATGGTAGACCTGTATGACCCTTGTTTAATACTACGTAATTTAGCCCGGAACCCAGTAGGGTTATTCTAGAGTTTTCTTCTATAGTTCATTCGTTGATGGAGATCCTACAGCGTACACACACACACACACATATATATATATATATATATATATATATAGAGAGAGAGAGAGAGAGAGAGTGAGTGAAAATAGTATACAGAGAGATGAGCATAACTCGAACAGTTTGAAGAAAGAAATCAGGAATTAAAACACATCTCTGTGGCATCTCAAATATATTTCTTAAACCAAAATTTTTACTTTCAGTACCAAAATATATGTACAGGGGAAGTATTGTAATGCAATCAAAAATTCGAATTAGAATTTTCAATTAATTTACAAGTTTTGAGCACTGTAGAACAAACACATTTCCACTATCACACCAACAGAACCAGCCGATAGAGGGAGTTCTCAACATTTGGAAGCTCGTACTTAGCTATGAGAACGGCTCCTACAGGCGGATTTTGTGAGTATGAACTTGATTGTTACATCCTCGCGAAGTTCAATGTTGTTTGAAGACATTTTAAGACTGAATGTGTCGACCATCGTAATGCACATGACACGATTCTTGCTGACATTACTAGTATCCGCTTTTCCATAATGGCGAACGTATATATTATCACACACCGGTCTAGTGATGCTGTGATCTGCGATAGTAGCACGATCCGAATAAATCATTTTTTTTTTTGCGTGATAGTATTTTCCTGTGCAAGGTCTTTGTCGCCTTAAATCCACCCGTCTTATTTTCATAAAATTTGGCGATCGTGGTACTTATGCATTAATCATGTGCAGTTCCATATATTGGATACGAAGAAAAAAAAATGCTTTTTCTTTCAGAATAGCCTGAAATATTGAAATTAAATAAGCCGCAATAAATATGCTGGACTATATGAGTTAAGTGCATTTTTATACGCAATTGCTTGTAACAAAATTTAAAATAAACTATTATTAATATATTTCTGTATTTTGAAATTATTGCGACGACGTTTTTTATTGCATCTGGTTAGCAACTGAGAATATGATGTAATTAAAATATAGTGTCGTATTTATATTGTGCAACAGTACTCAATTTAATTAATTACGAATTGAAAACCAGAAATAAAGTAAAATTAATTTGATTATGTAAAGAAAGTTTTATACGACAGCATAAGCTATACATATTGTGTCCAAGGTTTTTAATTAAATATTGTTAAATACCTCCAATAACTTTTACAGCGTGCATGCGAGTTTAGTTTTTAATTCAGTCACGATTTTAATATTATCATCACGCATCAAATCGATTACATTGTACGTAATTAAATTTATAATGTGAAATATATCATCCAAAATGCTCATTTACTCGCATACCAGCAATATCACTCACTTTCCAATGAGTCATAAATTGATTACTACGGGTATAATTTATTCAGTCTGTTACAGAATAATTTTATATAATCAAAACTACAAAAATATCTAGAAATGAGACGTAATGGGGGCAGACTGTACATCTTAAACGTAATTTATGTCGGAGTATTTCAAAGATAATGTTTCCAAATAGAAGTCTTTAAAATTTTCTGTAAGGTGTTAGTGGTACACACCAAGTTTAGTTTCAAAGGAAAAGCATGATAAAATATCTGATAACTTATGTAGATTGCCAAATATTTTGTTCGAAAAAAAATTTCATCATTTTTGATAAATAGCAATAACAATAAAAACTGTAAGAAGGGTGGTGGTGTAAAATATCGGGTTTAGTTTCTTACATATGTAAGCGCTTTTTTCTGTCAAAATGTTCTGTTATTACCTCATATTTAAGAAAAAATATGTCACCTAGTTTCAAATCACCCAAATTTGACATTTGTCATATTTTCAACATGATATAGTATTTTAGGAACAAGCGTTCTACTTAGCCAAAGAATGTTCAAAGTACCCATAAAACTCCGAATTTTTTTTTTCTATACTAAGATTTTGCTTTTCATTTGACCTTTTTTTATTCTTCAAGGATGAACAACAATAATTGAGAAAGGTGTTAATAAGATTATTTATGGTTGAAATGCATTACATCTGATGCAGCATCTATTTTGGGTCAAATTTGCACATTTGTCATTTTTTGCAGTGTTTCACCTATTCAAGTAGTTATCTATGAATCCTTAGTTGGCAGGTGTATATTATACTTGATAGACTCCGATTTCCAGAGTTCTGTAACTCGGTTCCCCAAAAAGCTAATATATATTTTATCTTTTGTAAAGCTCAAAAAATAAAATAAAATGTTACTATATTTGTTGTGGTAATACCTGAGAAAAAATAACATTAAATTGGCACATTTTACCATTGCCATTCAGGCTTTTCATTCTTCAGTGTTGACGGACCTACATTTTTAACTACTGAAACAATTTTAATGACAGATGGCACATTTTTGTGTTCTAGTGGGTATATCAGTGGCGTAGTCCTAAACTAAATAGTACCGGGGCGCTTAACATCCTGCATCACAATGACATAAAATACTAGTAGTCAACATTTTCATAATTTCCGACATTATATTACATAATTTTAATATTACTCTCAAAGAAATAAATAATTGCCATTACTATAAAAATTAATTCTTATTTTTGTACTAGACATAATTTTTTATACTAGGTCAAATTGACCCATTTCGCGGTTTTAGGTATAACAGAACTGCCGAGGTTCTAGTGTGAAGCTACACAATATGGTGTTATTGTTGTTAATATGTTTATTATTATTATTATTATCATCATTATCATATATATCTAGTAACACACAGTTAACGTATAACACTGACTAATAGATGCCTCAGCTGTTTGTAAATCTCTAGGAGCATGACATTTAAAGAAAAAAAATCATCTCATGCATAAAAAAAAACACTTATTCTGTCAGAAGGGCTTCTAAACTTCTCTCGACTTCGGGTTCATAGATACATAGCCAATAAACACATAACAAATGAATATTGAATAAATCAAATTTAAAAACTAACTATTTGCAGCCATTTTGTGAGGAAGGGCGTTCCCTGGTTACATAAATACATCCTGGTGCGCCCTGGCGCAACTACTCCACTGAGGTTATATAAGGGTGCGGTAGCCCAGTGGTTACCGCGCGGGAATTGCACTCGGTTGGCCCGGGTTCTATTCCCGTCACTGCAAAAACTGCCGCCGTATTCACGCGATGTACGATCACGTTAAACATGTGGGTCCGTAAGTCCTTCCGGGAGGTTGGTGGTAGGAGAAGGAGGGTACGGTACCTGTAGATGCCTCCCCCACTGGGTTTCGGTCTAAATTGGGTGGCACTTCCCGGTCGTCCAAACGGTTACCTTATACCTTTATTATAAGTTGGATGGTCTGGGTCTCAACAACAACAACTGAGGGTTGTTGTTGAGACCCAGACCGTCCGACCTACCAGAAAGGTGTAAGGTAACTGTTTGAACGGGCGGGAAGTTCCACCCAATTAAGACCGGAATCCAGTGGGGGAGGCATCCACAGGGACCGTACCCTCCTTCCCCTACCACTAACCTCTCGGAAGGATTTACGGACCCCATGTTTAACGTGATCGTGCTCCTCATGAACACGGCGGCAGTTGTGGCAGCGTGCAAATCCAACGCGCAAACCACCGGGCTACCACACCCGAAATGTGCCAACAGCACGCTGTGTTCCCAGGTGGTCACCCACCCAAGTACTAACCGCGCCCGATGCTGCTTGACTTCGGTGATCTAACGAGAACCGGTGTTTTCAGCACGGTACGGCCGTTGTCCCCCAACAACTGAGGGTATATACTTTTTTAAATAAAATATAAATGATTTCAAATTTTAAAACTTGATAAAACGTAAATAAATAGTGCTCGACGATAAAGTACAATTTGCATTGTCTATTATATTTTTGTTACATAATCGTATTGCTATAACATTTTGTTTTTGGCAAGTGGCGAATAAAATAAAAATACGCAATAGATGAAACCAATTATTAAGAAATAATTTTAGAATATTTTTTCACTGTGGATCGAAATTAAATCTATAAGCGCAGTGGGAAAGATGTGTGCTTTCAAAGGCATTTTAAAGTATTGAACCAAGTTTTAATAATTTCAAACAGGAAAGCGAACGCTAAATTAATCTCAAAATGCGACTTAAAATTTCGCACGTTATATGATCTCATTTCCAATGTAGTATTGATCGTAATAATTACTTTCAAATCATCAAATTGGAGTGTGAAATACCAATTTTAAAAAATACCAAAAAAGAACCGGTACTATATCTTGTCAAATTTTAATAGATTAAAATGTTCTACTGGACTAAGCTGTATACCAAATTTCAGATCTTTAGAGTTGAATAAAGTATTAAATTTAAATGTCATCCAAGAAGTTGAAACATATAGACAGACACATAAACGTCGGTCATGACGAATTCAATAAAATATTTAAAAATTCAAGCCAACATGTATCAATTATATTTGGCCACGCCCATTTTCTTCATTGGAAATTATTTTTGCGTATTGAATTGATGCTTATTTTCAATAAATATGAAAGTTTAGAATTTGTAAAATTTTAATTAGTGATTCGGAATGAATTCATCCATTTTAGTAAGTAAAAAAGTGACCAGAGAAAATTTCGAAACTTGAATTTAGTATAACAGGTCTATATTTTATTTTATTTATTTTACTTTGTTTGATTTTTTACGGCGGTCATTTGGACAGTCATTTGCTAAACCCTAAATAGACAACAGTTATCACCCAATAGAGTACGAAATTACTAAAAAGTATATGCAAACAGTCAATATGTATCGAAAATATTTTATTAATATATTGTATATAAAAGTATTTTTGCTTAATAAAATACATCATTCCAGAAGCATAGTCTATTCAAAAACATTGCACTGTATAGGAAGCGCAGTTAGTTAACATTTAAAATACGCAAGAAAGTTATATTCGGATTCATTGTGGCCAGATGTAGGAGGGGGGGGACAGAATATTTTTTTACAAAAAATTTATGAACGTAGGATTATTTAGATTTCAACATTTTAAAACGATAAAATTTAAATTTTTATAAATACTAAAATGCACTTTTAGTATTAAAAAAATATTTTCAATGATTTTTTACAAGATAAATTTTATAAATGATGAACTGAATCTTAGAAAGTAAACTGTAGTAGATAAGTGGGAAACATGACGAGATATATCTTATTTATCCTCAAAAGTGATTTTGTGGAGAAAGGTGAACACGAGATGATTTATTTTTATCTAACATAATAGTTTTTCCTTCTGAAGTTAGGCTTATAATTTTGACTTAATTACAAATTTTGACTTCAAAGCTTTATAAACATATTTCTTAATATTATGAAAAATTCATCTCTCTGACTTTATTTAAATATTACATAATTTGTTGTTTGTACTCGCTCAGTTCATGAGGAAACTAGATGATAAAATGATTATTTATTCACGAAACATAAATTCAATGAATCAACATTATTTAATTGCAAAACAGCAGGGACGTAAGCTTCAACCACACATATGCATTCCATATAATTAGTACTAGTAATTTACTAGGGACTAGTAATTTAAAATTGATCACTATTTTAACTTACCTAAAGACGAAAAATAGCATCTATATTACTATAAAAACATAAAGTTAAAAGATAAAGTTCCCTAGTTAAACAATTTTAACATTCTGCAATTATTGTTGCAAATCACATCCATAAAATAATAGATAATTATCAAATATCTCATACTTTTACCACACTATTTTGAGGGGCTATGCAAAATGATTTCCATAGCATATAAAATAATAAAAAAAAAACGCTTTCAATAAGAATTTCCAATTTTTTTTTTATGGAACTCACGAACGAATGGAGCGATTCGAATGAAATTTGGTACAAAAATTACAATCCGTGAATACTGGAAGAAGCCTATTGTTTTTAAACACAATCGAATGTTTAGAACCCCCTTAAATTTTCGAGTGAAATTTTGAAAACATCATCAAAAAATCGAAACCTTTAATAAAGTCACGCAAATAGACATTTCATATGTAATATTTCCTTAGAAAACGATTGACATAAACTTTAGAACGCTAGCATGCACCGTTCTCGAGATATTGCACATTTTTCAAATAAATTTATCAAAAAATCCCATAAATTAAAATAAAATATTAACTGTTGAGAAACATGCTCACTTTTCATATGTAATATCATACGATAAATTGGGTAACATCATTCTCGTGGATCTAGCTCGTTCCATTCATGAGAAAAGATACTTTGAGTAATACAGGGTGATCCAAAATCCTTGACACGTTTTAAAATTGAATATAAACTCAAGTAATTGCCGAACGATAGTGAGGTTTGGAATAAAATGTTTTCCACGTTGAAAAGTTTTGGTTAAGCAAATAAAAAAAAATTAGTTCCATACTTTGCCCATATATGGCGCTGTACCTTAATTATACGAAAAAAAGCATAAAAACTGAAGATGAGTAGTTACAGAGCATGTTTATTTTTTTCCGCTGTATTTTTTAATATGTGAGCCCTTTGTAGGTCGAACCACATCCAAACGGTACTCCATTTCCAACACAGATATACAAGCATTTAAATAAGTAGCGCCATCTATGAGCAAAGTTTGGAACTAAATTTTTATTTGCTTAATCAAAACTTTTCAACCTGAAAAGCATTTTAGTCCAAACCTCACTATCGTACGGCAATTACTTGAGTTTATATTCAATTTTAAATGTGTCAAGAACTTTTGAATCACTCTGCACTTTTGTAATTTGAACGCCAATAGTATAGTTATTTATCTGTTATAAGAATAACTTATTTCTCCATCCATAACTCTTAGCGAGATTTTAGTGACGAATTTGGCGACTTTTTTAAATGTTGCCAAATTAACGAAAATATCGCTAAATGGATAAAAATGACGCTAAATCAATGACAATGACGACTAACTGACGAACATTCAATATCTTGGAAAGAATATAAGTATCTACTATAAGAATAACCAATTTTTTTACTGTAAAAGTAGCAAATTCATTGCATTATATAAGGAAAGTCATGTGCTGCCCACTTCAGATTTTTTAAACGGACGATGGGGCATTTTATCCCCGAAGCAATAAGGAAAAAAAATAAATAAACATATTGGCGCCCCCTAATTTTGCTGGTACCGTAAGCACATGCTTAGTAGCTATGTTTGGATGTCAAAACTTTGTTCAGTAATATTCCTATACAGGGTGCTAATCTGTGCTTCGAGAAATACTTAGAGAACTGCATTTCTCTTATGTGAAAGTTAAGAAATTTTAGATATTGTCTAAATTATCTGTTCAAAAACTTGTTCTTTCAATGAAAAGTATTTCAAACAATCTGAAGGACTTGCGATGGAGAATTCTTTGTCACGGTTTCCACGTGATTTACACATGCATTATTTTGAAAAAAAAAAGGTATTTCAAAAGTTTACATTTAAATGTTGGTTTCGGTATGTAGATGACACCTTTATTCTCGTGGAGAATCCAATCGATACATTTTCTATTATTAACCTTATTAATTCCACTAACTCTCATATTCAATTTATGCATGAAATTCAAACGGTCAATCAATCAACTTTCCATTTTAGACGATCTTGTTTCTACAAAGGATTATTCTTTTAGTACTTCTGTTTATCGAAAATCTTTCTCTATACCTCCACATTTTCTTTCAAATCATCCTCCCCAACAGAAACTAACTGTCCCTACCACACATGTGTATCGAGTAGTCCATTTATGCTCTTATTCAATTTCTTTAACTTCTGAAATTAAGTTCTTGAAATATTTAGCAAAAGAGGTTTCAACTCTTCTGTCATTGATAAAGCTTTGGTAAAATTTACCAGGCAGTTTCAACCATCCACTCTTTCTTTTGATAAAGATTTTGTTCCAAAGATTGATTACTCCACTTTTTTACGCTCCTTTAAGCTTTGAAATTTCTATAGTCTACATCAGCCCGACAAAGAGGGCTTTAAACTAACGTATCAAATAATATTTTAGGATGGTCGTTAAGCAAGATACAAGTTGCCCATTTCCTAACATTGCTGGTGTAAAAATCATTCATTTCAATTTCTAAAGCAAAAATCACCACGCATGACAACACTATATCTAAATTAGATTTTTTCGAATGAGCTTTTATTTACTTGAATTCTGATAATCTTGTTAACGATAAATAAGCAGCTCCTTACGTCTCCTGTGCATGGAAAAATGTTCTCAATTCTTAACTTCAATTATTAGCTCATATAGCTTCCGAAAAGTATTTTGTTTCTCAGTAATTATAGCTTTAGTGTCTTCTTAATTCCGATATCATTCCTTAATGGTTTAAAGTTGTTCGTTCGCTTGGAACTGGAATGTTGTTATTAAGGTTAACTCAACTAGATTACTAAATTAGTTACTTCCTTAATTTTTAGTTAATTTTCTTATTTTCAGTATATCATGCACTGATACTTTTAAAATAGATTGTTCGCTGGTTATTTGACGATGTTGATGAACTCACTATTGCATCTCTCCAAAACCGGCTGTTTCTCCACACCACCCCTGTACTTGTTTCCGAACTAGACGTTTTTTTATTTATTCGAATACATTTGTAATCTTGTTATTCATAACCATGCAGTCCCTTACTTCTTTGTGGTCAGAGAAGTATCATTTATGCACATCTTTGACTTTAAATAGTTAGCTCATTTAACATTCCAAAACAGGGTGTGTGTTTTTTTTTCAATTTTGTTATATCCTTCTTAATTCCAGTCTCATTCACGGATAGTTTTGGGTAGACTAATCGATTTTCTAATAGTTGTCGGAAGTTGACACATATATCTTCTGAGAATCACCCTATCCCCCTTTCTTCCGTGCTATATCCCTTTTTACTTTCCTTATATACATAATGTATAAGGAAAGTATTGTGACGGGGTCGAAAATCCGAATTCGAGTTTTCGACGGGAGAGCACGTTTCAAACGTCCCTGATCAAGAATCAAACATTTTTGAAGTGATGTGTGTGTGTGTGTGTGTGTGTGTGTGTCAGTGGGTCTGTGGAGACGATAACTGACGAACGAATGGACCGATTTCAACCAACTTTGGTACAAAAATCACAACCCGTAAACGCTGGAAGCCTATTGTTTTTATTCGCAATCGAATGTTCAGAACCCCCCCTAAATTTTCGAATGAAATTTTGAAAAAATCGTCAAAAAATCAAAACCACTAATAAAGTTACGCAAATAGACATTCCTTATGTAATTTTTCATTAGAAAAGGATTGACATAAATATTAGAACGCTAACACGAACCGTTCTCGAGATATTGTACATTTTTAAAAAAAAAATATCAGAAAGTCATATAAAATAAAAATAAAAATATTTCCTATTGATAAACATGTTCACTTTTCGTATGTAATACCATGAGATAAATTGGGTGACATCATTCTCGTGGATCTAGCTCGTTCCATTCATGAAAAAATATACGCTGAGTAATACTTTTGTATTTGAACGCCAATAGTCATTTATCTGCTGCAAGAATAACTTATTTCTTAGCGTATAACGCTTGGCGAGATTTTCGCGACGAATTTGGTGGAATTTCTCCAACTTGGCAACTTTTTGAAATGTTGCAAAATTAACGAAAATCTCGCCAAATGGATAAAAATGACACTAAATCAATGAAAATGACGACTCATTGTCAAAAATTCAATGTCTTGGAAAGAATATTAGTATCTGCAATAAGAAAAACCTATTTTTTTACTGTAAAAGTAGTAAATTCATTACATTATATAAGGAAAGTCATGTGTTGCCCACATCAGATTTTTTTATTTAGACTCAATCACTGCTAACTATTTAGTTTCATTGATGACTTTGACTTTCAAATCCAGTTACTTCCTTCTTATTGTTTTCTTCGTAATTACTGCCTTATCCCCTTATATTTTTCCACAATTTCTTTTTTCTTTACAAGGGTTTGACTATTTTTCCTCCTACGTTTTCATTTTTTATCAATAAATTAACGGTTCATATATTTATTTTTTATTTTTGAAATATATATATATATATACTATTATATATATATATATATATATGTATATATATATATATATATATATATATATATATATATATATATATATATATATATATATATATATATATATATATATATATATATATATATATACTATATATATATCGTGAATGATTTAGCCTAGCAGAATGGAATCAGTTCTATTTTTTGTACTATCAAAATTCACTGTTGAAACAAGCATTAACATATTACTTACATTGATTAATTTATTGCAGTTCTTCAATTTTGGAAGGGCATTTCGATATTAAAAGTTCCATTTTTTTCTGATATTGTACTAAATAACCAAAATTCCAAAAAGTAGCAGAGTATTGCATTAATATCCACATTTTATGAAATTGAAGGATAATATAAGAGCTGAGACGATGCATTCATTGCTTAGACAGAAACACAATACACACGCGTGTCAAGCTAAAAATACTTGATTCGTAATTAAGGTGCCAATATGTGGAAATCCAGCGAATAATTCAATTAGAATTTTCAATCTTTTTCCGCCATTTTCTCTGTACATTATATTATGTATGTATAGGAATAGTAGAAACGACTATTAACTACCGACTTTTCTGCATAATTGGA
Organism: Amaurobius ferox; assembly: GCA_951213105.1. Taxonomy (NCBI): domain Eukaryota; kingdom Metazoa; phylum Arthropoda; class Arachnida; order Araneae; family Amaurobiidae; genus Amaurobius; species Amaurobius ferox. The sequence continues at coordinate 114,846,746 of OX578146.1, forward strand.
AATGCAGAATGTTTCAACATAGTCGACATAGTTTTTCGAACTTCAGCAACTAATTTTCCACGCATATTTCCAATTTGAAAATTTGTTCAAAGTAAATGCAAAATTATTCCATAAACTCTTTTTTTTATGGTGGTTGGTGTTTTCAAGAAAATAGGGGGTCAAAAATCTTATATGTTCCATTTAGCAAAAACAAGTTAAATTAAAAAAAAGTTGCTCTGTAGTCTAATAAACCACAGGTGCAATTATCTGCAATATTCGGTGAGTTATTACTTATTGAATATCGGCTCAGCTACAAAATAAACTGTACTGTGTCAGTTACAAAATAAAATTGCACAGAAACGTTTTATGCAAAGTCGAATTTCAATTTGTAGTCGACCCCTGCAGCATGGGTCGAAGTCGAGCAATAGGTCAATTCCAGTTTTCCAATTTTAGACTATTTATAGTTTTTTTTACGTTATTTCTATTCTAAATATCTTCATGAGTACTGAAGATAATTTCACAGGGTTATTTCCCTTTTGATTAACTGCCGCACAGTCCATTTTATCTAATTAAACTTAATATGTTCAATGAGCCATATAAAAATTTAAACCCCTATATTTTCATAAAAATACATCACCTTCCGAGAATAAACTTATAAGAGAGAATTTCGGATTTAATTTTAGCAAATTTTCAAATTGGGAGTATATGTCTAAAACCAATTCGCGAGGAGCAAAAACGCCAATTATGATAAAACACCCTTTATGCACAGACGATTAACAATAAAGAAATACAGCGACTTGGAAAATTTTTATGCATATTTATTTTCATGTTGAATAAAAATATACATTATTTATTTCATGAAATCACTTCCGCATTCTCCGTGGAATACATTACTAAAATTTGGTTTGATTTTGGTCAATAAATACATTTAACAAGTTCGAGACGGAGCCGATTTTGATATACTTTCCTAAGATAGATTCAAAAGATAACGCGCTCAGAGCAATAGAAGTTCTATTGCTTTCTAAGATACATACATTGAAGAAGTGAAAGTGTACTTTTTATGTTATATAAATTGCAATTTTGTAAGTGTATTTTTAATGTTATATAAATTAAGTTTTATAAGTGCACTTTTAATGTTTTATACAAGTTTATTTATCAGATTCGATACAGTCGGTCCACAGAATCCGACTCCGTCTGAACGGAAAATTCAGTGTCCGTCCTTAAGATCCGACGCTGACAGAACGGAAAATTTGGTGTCGGATCCCAGGGACCAACATCGTCTCCAACGTATTCAAAAGCTACGAGAATAGAGGCACTTTAAATCTGATTACTCTGTACTTCGCATTCCTTGCATCAGTAGCAAATTTGGCCATGATATATATTTTTAGAGACCTAGCACAAACAATAATGTATTCAATAAAAAATAATCTATGATAATTAATTTTTAAAAAATATGTTCTGTATTCCTATTCTTCAAAAACCTGCTGACACAAAAACGTGAATGTCGATGCATGCCCCTGATCTGTCCCTAACTGACCCTGATCCAATACCTATCCAATTGTTTCAATTACACTTAATAAATCACCATTGTTCAACAGTTCCAAACGTGACTACAAGTACAAGTTTAAAGAGGCACGTCCTCGAGGCAAGAGATGTAAAAGCTAAAACTCCACACCCAGGAAAAATAGGGAATGAATTAAAAAATTCCTAACTGCAACCGCAAGCTCCTTGAACAATGCGATGTTCCAGCGTCTAAAGCACTTCATTCGGTTAAGGTGGTAAAAAAAAATATTAAAAGAAATAAAGAGAGGTTTGCTCGAGGGGTATACTTGAACATTTGTCGTGATGGGTGGGATGGCTGTTAAGTCACGTTCGCGATAGGCGTGGAACCCGCTGGAGGGTGGAGGTAAAATTCCCAGAGTCGGACTTTTTTAGCTGAGTGGACGATATTAAAGTGGCAGTTCTTACCCTTTTTGGTGCGTAAAAACAATTATAGTCTCTCTTTTTTTTAATTTTATTTATATGAACGTTTTCTCCGCAACAAGTTGTAGCAAAAAGAATTGAGAAATAAAAATTGCATTCATCCAATTATTTTGACGCGAGATTTATGTCCTGAACCTTGGGTGTTGTTGTTATTGAGACCCAAACCTTCAGACCTTCCAGAAAGGTGTTGTTGTTGAAACCCAGACCATCCGACCTACCAGAAAGGTTAAGGTAACTGTTTGAACGGTCGGGAAGTGCCTCCCAATTTAGACCGGAACCCAGTGGGGGAGGCATTCAGAGGGACCGTACCCTCCTAGGGTGTGTAATTTGTACCTAGGGTGTCGAAAGCCCAGACCATCCGACTCGTCCGAGGACTAAGAGCAACAAAATGGATGGTCGTGAACCTAGGTTGTATAATTTGATATTGGACTGGAACGAAAATTGCTATAAATATATTAAAGGCCTACAATATATCGGTATTAAATAAATCCTACAATATACATTATTAATTTTTTGTTGTTGTTGATTAATATGCATTGTATAAATTCAGTGCAGGTACATTTAGAGTAGAAAATAATTTATTATTGATATACTTATTAAAGAAAACTGGTAGAAGATGAAATACTTGAAATTTATTTTTATATAAATATTGGTATAACCTAATAGTATGTTTCGCAACAAAATTGTGTCTACTACTTCTAACATCTATAGACTTTCAGTGTTAAATTAAACTGTTCTTATAGCTATTAAAACATGGCGTTTTTACTGATTTCTATTTAAATAGTCATTTACTTTTAAATACAGTAGCATCCTTTAAATACGGAAACCAGTAAAGATTTAATTCATTATCATATGGAAAATTTTAACGGTCCCGATAATCAAAAGAGTGTCAATACCTGAACAAAGCAAAATCTGCTTAATACGGGACAATTTTTGGTATCATGTTACTCTATCTTATCCTCAACTATATTGATCGGTCACTATCATTAAGAACCCTATTTCAGGATTCAATTTTTACCATCTCTTATAACTTTTTGAAAGTTGCTCTTGCAAATTTGTTCAACACCAAAAATCGGAGGCAAATCGGCGAATACGCAGGTGGATATAAATTATTTCTTTCCTTGTTGGGAAATCTTGATGGCTTGATTTCATGGATTTACCCATTTATGAAAACCAAATTTATCAACATTTGATTTCTCACACCATTCCAGGTAATGGGTTTAGCTGTTATGCTGCTGACTGGCAGAACGGAAAAGTTATGTCCCGTTCGGATTCCGAAACTAAGAACAATTGCGAAACCGTTATTATTAATGTTACACTGTATTTAAGAGTAAATATATATTTATGTTGCGAAACTGCCACTCAACATTTGAAAAACCGTCACTCAACACTTCCGAAACCACCACTCTTACGATTTACTGTAACCTCAGACATTTATAAATGATGCATATAAATGTATTACGTTTAACGTCTTCGAGATTACGTAATCAAAGTAAAAATAAAAATTAAAGAAACATCAGAGATATAGGATAAATAAAATTATACATCTTAAAAAATCTCTTCAGTAGCCCTACAAGCAATTAGTAATTGTGCTATAAACTAAACGTAATTGTCTTGTTTCTAGTAATTGGACAATCCTAAAACAGATTAACAAGTTGACGAAGCAGACAAAATGCTGCACAAATAAGAGTTAATGTTTCAGCCAATTAAGGCGCTTGAAATATTTTGTTCATCTGTTTTTGCAACCGTTTTGCATCGATTTTTATTTAAGAGCCTGTAAAGTTAGGAAAATGTTAATAAACAAAATTCTTGACAAATCTTAAATGTAAAATATCTAGAACGATACAGATCATAAAACATTTTCAATACATTCGTGTTCCATATTATCCAAGTATATTAACGCAACAAATTAAAACGTTTTTCGAAAAAGCCACTATTCTCCACGATTAAGATATATATGTTCACGTAAGTATGCTTTAAATTTTACAAATATGGAATTTTTACAAATGCAGTATTACCACATAACAATTTAATGTATCTTATTTGCATGCTAACTTAATATTTTCAATGGACTGTAGTACTACTACATGCTACCTGGAAAATTATTTGACGCCAGTAGTGTAAAATGCACATTTATCAACTTTCGACCGGAAGTTATTATTATTTTTAAAAACTTCTCGAAATTTACTTTTACTTAAAAGTTACAAATACCAAATTCAGTTTTAAGATTTATTTTAGACAGTATTTTGGCGCGAGACAGAAAGTAGATGCAACAGCTGATAAATTAAATCTATTTAAATTGACACCAAAATGAGATATGCTATTAATTAATTTTAAATACAAATAAATAAATATAGGCACAGATTATAATAAAAAATATTGTAAAAAAAAATAAATCAAATTATTTAAATTTGGAATTACGAAGAAAAGTTAAACTATTAAAACTGCTGTTAGCAAAACGCGAATTAATTTCAAAAGCTCATATCTACACATATCAAAATTGTGAATGTAGAATCTTTTGGTCCATGACACTTTCTCCCAATATTAATTGTAAAGAAATCTGATGTGGGCAACACATGACTTTCCTTATATAATGCAATTAATTTACTACTTTTACAATTAAAAAAATGTTATTCTTATAGTAGATACTTATATTCTTTCCAAGATATTGAATTTTCTTCAATTAGTCGTCATTTTCATTGATTTAGCGTCATTTTTATCCATTTAGCGAGATTTTTATTAATTTGGCAACAATTAAAAATATCGCCAACTTGGCGACATTCCGTCAAATTCGTCGCTAAAATGTCACCAAGCGTTATGGACGGAGAAATAAGTTATTCTTACAGCACATAAATGACTATTGGCGCTCAAATACAAAACTATTACTCAAATTATCTTTTTCATGATTGGAACGAGCTAGTTCCACGAGAATGATATCACCAAATTTATCGCATGGTATTACATATGAGAAGTGAACATGATTCTCAATAGGAAATATTTTTTTTAATTTTATATGACTTTTTGATATTTTTTTTTTAAAATGTGCAATATCTCGAGAATGGTTCATGGTAGCGTTCTAAAATTTGAGTTAATCATTTTCGAATGAAAAATTACACAAGAAATGTCTATTTGCGTAACCTTATTAGTGGTTTTGATTTTTTGACGATTTTTTCAAAATTTCACTCGAAAATTTAGGGGGGTTCTGAACATTCGATGGCGTATAAAAACAATAGGCTTCCAGTGTTTACGGATTGTGATTTTTATACCAAATTTCGTTCGAATTGGTCCATTCATTTGTCAGTTATCGTCTCCACAGACTCACTGACACACACACACATTCTTTCACACACACACACACATACTTTCACACACACACACACACAAAGATATCACTTCAAAAATGTTTGATTCGCAATCAGGGATACTTAAAACGTGCTCTTTCGTCGAAAACTCGAATTCGAATTTTCGACCCCGTCACAAAACTTTCCTTATACATTATGTATATAAGGAAAGTAATAGTGCTACATAACACCTCCATCAATTGATAAAGTAATAAGTACATAAAATTCATCATAAGTACAAAGAACAGTTTTTTATAGTCTCATAATATATTCTGTCACCCGTGTCTTCAATTACTTATTAACTGTTTACCCGCGTGTGTTTAAGTATGGGGAATATAATATTTTAAGAGGAAACGGAAGTAGCAATATGGGGACTAAATTGGGCCTGGATATGATTTTACGGTAAACAATTGATATGGCTGGTATATCCACTTAGGTCAGCCGCGTACATGACCACCAAGTACATGTTGTCCCTCAGATGGAACTGACAGGTCAAACTGTTACAGTGCTGTCTCTTCATCTCACGCTTCTAACACACACAGATCGGAATGTTCATTAATTGTTTTCTGTGTGCTTTCTTATTCTTCTTGTGAACAGACATACGATGTCGAACAACATTTTTAAACCTGTGGTTTAAGATTTAGCCAGAAGATGAAAGCCACCCCATACACGTCAATTCGACCACAGTGCCGGAATCTGAACAGTTCAACAGTCCATACAATTTGCCAGCAAGATCCTCAATGCACTCTATTTCTCTCGCGTGGACTGTTTAGGCTGATCTTAAGGCCTAGTTGTACGTGTATAGCCCGCCTTACACAAAAATGACAGAAATATACAATTGTATACGCAACTACATACTTTACTGTCTCCAATTATAAAATGCAGAATCATTTTTCTTCAATAAGTATATGAAGCATCTATTACATTTTCAAATTGGATATTTTTCATCTTCAAAAATATTTTCTAAAAGTATATATTTGTATAAAGAAAATAATCATATCACTGTGCAATTACCACTTTTTGTAACCCTTAACATTTAAACTTGGAACATTTTTTTAAAACTACTGTAGTTTGCGTTTTGTTTTTCAAATTGCACTTTCAAAATGAAGATAAACATCAAGCAAACATGAGTACTCTAAAAAAATAGGAATGTAAAAAAAAAAAAAAAGAAATTTGCCCCGAAACATTTAGAGCAATTAGTACTTGTGCCTATTAACTAAACGTAATTATCTTGTTCCGACTAATTGGAAAATCGGAGGTACAGATTGACAAGTTAACGAAGCAAGCACAGTGTTTTATATCATTACAGATAATGTTTCAGCCAATTAATGCGCTTGGAATATTTTAGCCCAGTAAATTTTTTTTCTGCACATTGCATCGCTTTTTATTTAACGGGAAGTAAAGATGAACAAGAAAAAGTGTTAATGATCAAATTTCTTATTGAACGCGTCTTAAAAGTATTAAACTAAATACGATTCATTTTATAAAATAATAAATGTGGTAGTTACTGATTCAGTAGCTATAACGATACATGACATTTATACAGGATATTAAGGAAAAAGTGTTGTTTTTGAAAAACTTTTCAATTACATATTTTGAGTTAAACTCTTTGTAACAGCAACCCTCCCAATCTCGTAGCCAGACAGTAATTGAGTCCTGACCTCCTCAGCCATTCAAAATCTATATTCAGCCTTTCCCTACTAAAATTATTCATCTTTTAGTAGTTATATGGACTTTTATTCAATACGTCATTGAAATTTTGCGTGAAGAATTGCCTTTTGAAAATTTTATATAAACTAGAAGAATACCCGTTGAATATCAATGGTCTCACAATAAGTAACACCTCAATAATGTAAATTTTCGAATAATTCGCGTTTCACATTTATCCGGCAACTCAAATATTTTGGTATGCAGAACCTCTAAAGAAGAAAATATTGGAAAACTTAAATTGCACACTTCTTCCTTTAGAACTATCTACCCGTACACCAAATTAAAGTCTATATCTCACCCCGAAGCATACTAATTTATCATTTCCCCTTTCGAATATTTTTCTGTGGAGCAGACCCTTAAATGAACATTTCAGAAAATCTATGTTCATCTTGAGTTTTTTATCTGTTGTTTGGTTTCTATACCAAATATCAAGCATTTATCACATTTAAAATGAAGAGTGTCTCATTATTCGGAAAATTGAACATATTGGTGTGCGGCACCCCCTAAACTAGCAAATATTGGAAATCTGAAAATGCACACTTTCTTTCTTTCAAACTATCTCCCCGTACACCAAATTTGCAGTCTCTATCTTATCGCGAAGCATGTTTTTCTATCACTTCATCTTTTGAATGTTTTTCTGTGTTGCACCCTATTAAATGAACATTTTTGAAAAACCGTATTCATCTTGGGTTTGTTTTTCAAAAGATGAGCCCATATACTAAATTTCAAGCTTCTATCACATTGTAAAGGAGGCGTTTTCAGTTCGTTCGACAAATCGAATATTTTAGTGAGCGGCACCCCCTACAATAGCAAATGTTGGAAAACTGAAATTGCACACTTTCTACCTTTCCAACAATTTACCCCTACACCATATTTGAAAAGTCTCTATCTCATTGCAAAGCATGTTTTTTCTATCAATTCACCTTTCGAATGTTTTTGTGTACTGTGCCCACCCCCTTAAATATGCATTTTTGAAAAAATCCATTTTCATTGGATTTACTATCACATTATTCGCCCATATACCAAATATCAAGCCTCTATCAAATTTTAATTTAGTCGTTTCTCATTTATACGATAAATCGAACAATTCGGAGTGCGGAACTCCCTTAAGTAGAAAATATTCGAAATCTGAAATTGTATACTTTCTTCCTTTCAAACGGTTTACCCATACACCAAATTTGAAGTCTCTATCTTATCGCAAGGCATACTTTTCTATCATTTCACTTTTCGAACGTTTTAGTATGGAACACCCGCTAAACGAACATTTTAGAAAACTATATTCGTTTTGGTTGTTTTCATCAAATAATTAGCCCATATACCAAATTTCAAGCCTCTATCAAATTTTAAAGTAGCCGTTTCTCATTTATTCGGTAAATCGCACATTTTGGTGTGCAGCACCCCCTTAAGTAGAAAATATTCGAAATCTGAAATTGTACACTTTCTTTCTTTGAAACGGTTTACACATACACCAAATTTGAAGTCTCTATCTTATCGCAAAGCATACTTTCCTATCATTTCACTTTCGAACGTTTTGGTGCAGAGTACCCCGTAAACGAATATTTTAGAAAACTATATTCGTTTTGGGTGTTTTCTTCAAATGATTAGCCCATATACTAAATTTTAAGCCTGTATCAAAATTTAAAGTAGTCATTTCTCATTTATTCGGTAAATCGAACATTTTGGTGTGGGGCACCCCCTTAAAAAGAAAATATTCGAAATCCGAAATTGTACACTTTTTCCTTTTCAAACGGTTTACCCATACACTAAAATTTGAAGTCTCTATCTCATCGCAAAGCATGTTTTCCCATCATTTCAGTTTTCGAACGTTTTGGTGTGCGGCCCCCCCTTAAGTAGAAAATATTGAAAATATGATATAGCACACTTTCTTCCTTTCGAATGATTTACCCATATACCAAATTTGAAGTATCTACCTCATCGCAAAGCATGCTTTTCCATCATTTCACTTTTCGAACGTTTTGGTGTGGGAAACCCCCTCTATAGAACGTTTCCGAAAAATTCAATTTTTCCAGGAGGTTTTATCGAACGACCGAGTCGTGTACCAAATTGCAAGTCTATCTATTCGGGAAGTGCCTGAAAAAAGCGTGACAGACAGACAGACGGACAGACGAACACTTGGCAATTAGTATATACTAGCCGAATACCCGTTGAAAATCAACGGTCTTGCAATAAGCAACCCCTGAATAATGTAATTTTTTTAATAATTCGCGTTTCACATTTATTCTACAAATCGAATATTTTGGTGTGCAGAACCCCCTAAAGAAGAAAATATTGGGAAACTAAATCTCCGCATTTCTTCCTTTCGAATTATTCACCCGTACACCACATTAAAGTCATCCCATCCCGAGGCACCCCTATATTAGTATTTCTCCTTTGGAACTTTTTTCTGTGAAGCACACCCATAAGTGAACATTTTTGAAAAACTATCTTTGTCTTGGGTTTTTTATCAGATGATTGGCCCATATACCGAATATCAAGCCTCTATCACATTTAAAAAGATGCTTGCCTCATTTATTCGAAAAATCGAACATATTAGTGCGCAGCACCCCTTAATGTAGCAAATATTGGAAATATGAAATTTCACGCATTCTTCCTTTCAAACTATCTACCCTTACACCAAATTTGAAGTCTCTATCCTATCGAGAAGCATGTTTTTTCTATCACTTCACCTTTCGAACGTTTTTCTGTGTAGAACCCCGATAATGAACATTTTTGTCAAACTGTATTCATATTTGTTTTTTTTTGTCAAATGGTTAGCCCATATACTAAATTTCAAGCTTCTATCACATTGTAAAGGAGGTGCTTTTCATTTGTTCGGCAAATCGAACATTTTAGTGATCGGCACCCCCTACAATAGCAAATGTTTGAAGACTGAAATTGCACACTTTCTTCCTTTCCAACTTTTTACCCGTACACCAAATTTGAAGTCTCTATCTCATCGTGAAGCATGCTTTTCTAACATTTCATCTTTCAAATGCTTTTGTGTGGAGTACCCACCCCCTTAACTATACATTTTTTAAAAACTCTATTCTTTTTGTGATTTCTAAGAGATGATTCGCCCATATACCAAATATAAAGCCACTACACGCTTTTAAAGGAGCGTTTCTCCTTTATTCCGAAAATCGAACATTTTGGTGTGCGGCACCCCCTAAAGTAGAAAATATTGATAAACTGAAATTGTACACTTTCTTCCTTTCAAACTATCTACCCTTACACCAAATTTTATATCTCTATCTCATTCCAAAGCATGGTTTTCTTATCAATTGACTTCTCGAACGTTTTACTCTGGAGCACCTCCTTAACCGAACATTTTTGAAAAACTGTATTCGTCTTGGGTGTTTTCGTCAAATTATTAGCCCATATACCAAATTTTAAGTCTCTATCAAATTTTAAAGGCGACTTTTCTTATTTATTCGGTAAATCGAACGTTTTGGTGTACGACACCCCCTTAAGTAGAAAATATTGGAAATCTGAAATTGCACACGTTCTTCCTTTCGAACGATTTACCCATACACCGAATTTGAAGTCTCTATCTCATCGCAAAGCATGCTTTCCTATCATTTCACTTTTCGAACGTTTTGGTGTGCGGCACGTCCTTGAATAGAAAATATTGGAAATCTGAAATTGCACACTTTCTTCTTTTTGAATGATTTACCTATACACCAAATTTGAAGTCTTTATCTCATCGCAAAGTATGCTTTCCCATCTTTTCACTTTTCGAACGTTTTGGTGTGGGGCACCCCCTCTATAGAACATTTTCGGAGAATTCGATTTTTCTAGGGGTTTTTATCGAACGACCGAGCCGTGTACCAAATTGCAAGTCTCTATCTACTCGGGAAGTGTTTGAAAAAAGCGTGACAGACAGGCAGACAGACAGACAGACAGACGGACAGATGAACACTTGGCAATTAGTATATATAGATAGATATTTTTTTTTGTTTTTTTTTTTCACTTATGCTTCTTATAGTGCAAAAATACGACTTTTATTTAGCTAAGTTTGGGGTTATACGGATGATCATCAGTTCATGAATTTATTTAATTTAAAATATTTAAAAGTTTTTAATTTAAATTAAAACTATAGTATTTAGGGTGTTTCAGAATTATCGCGGAATCGTGCGTTATATACATTACAATATAAAAGTCACCTGATGAATGCTTATAGAGTTAACATTGTGCGGTAACTTGTATTAACTCTTAGAAGCGTTTTCCGATTAATTAACAGTTTCACTACGTGAATGCTTATATTAAAATTAATTATAATTACCACTATGGAACTCCGTCCCATGTGATGCGCTCGCCCGTCGACTTCCCTGGAGAGTCAGAAGACCCTGTCCCTTATACGCAGACGCTGGGTGAGCTTCGCCAACTCTTTAGGCATGCATTATATGCCCGCTGAAGATATGCCTCTCATCTGCTATCCATCTCTTAATATTAAATAAAAATGTATATTTCAGCATATTCCTCTTACATCCCTCTACGTATGTACCAAGTTTCATATTTTTGTATAACATAGTTTTTGTGGCACGCGACAGAGAATCTCATGAAATTTGTCAAACACCTGCGTCAGTTATCTTTTCTAATACAGATATTTATGTATTAATATTGATGTCTAATAGCCATATGGATTTTCACATTCAGCTATTAACTAACAAATAAAGATATACAAGTATACAATTATCTGTTAATAATTTATATAGTATCATTTATATATAGATAGAAAGATATTACAAAAATTATTTGAATATTCTGATGGTAATGAGTGATATGTGTTGCATCGTAGAATTCCATTGATCCGCTCCCTCAAATGTGACTAAAAATATCGAAAAATGTGGGTGGAAGCTCACTGGGTATTTTCTGCTGAAAAGAATTTCGTCGATCCGATCCTTTAAATGCGACGGAATAACACTAAGTATTATAGGGGGAATGCTGACTCGGCTAATAGAAACGAAGTATATTTTAATCAATCCATTTATTGTATTCAACGACGGATTTTTTTATCTGTTTCCTAATTCTTTGCCGATTTTTAGGGGGAGGGGTCTATTTTATGGAACTAGTCACGATTTCCAATTGAGACAAAAACGGGTATTTTTTCTCGGGGGGAGGGGGGGGGCGATCGACAGAACACTCCATGGTAGTATCTGAACTTTGACTCAGTCGCAGTGAGTATAATAGTCGTCAATAATAAAAAATAACCATATATAGTTATGATTAAAATATTTTTATTAAAGAAATTTGTTTACAGTATAAAATTTGATATTTTGGTGCATTCCTCTCTGCCTCCCTAAAGCTTTTAGTGGGCGCTTTCGTCATGAATGTTGACCACTTCCTTAAATTTTACTGCAGTCCCTCTTGGATTTCGTTTTTGGCTACAGCCCTGAACCTATCTGGCTGCAATCCTACTCCAAAATAGATTCCCATTATTTTGCAGTAACTTGTTAATTTTGAATCCTAGATAAACTCCATTAATACTCATTTTTAAACGATATCAAATCTATACTACTACAGTTATGCAGTTAAATTTGCTTTTTCCTAGAGGATGGTAAGGAGCATATCCTAAGTTCAGATCTATATTTTATACTTATTCTTAACATATATTGATGCTGAAATCATATCTTATACTTTAAGTGCATAAATATTATAACGATTGTAACATGATCCAAAATTTAAATGTGTGTTACATTTGAATGTAGTATAATTTTCAGTCGAGTCGAATTTTAATGAATTGAATTCGATTTTTTTTAAATGCGTTGCAGGTATTTGAAATTCTTTTTGTGAACTGCGCATTCTAAGTAATTAATATATAAGAAAAGTCCTTCTCTAACTCTGTCTGCCTATTACACTTGATGACAGATTTGGTTACAATGTGGAGACACATTTTCTGCAATTTAAAGATAAATTTGTCTACAATTTAGTTAAAAATTGGTCGAACTAGCGCCAAGTTGACAACGTTTAGAAAATGCCCCCGAACTGGCAAAAATTCAAGATCCTGGATAAGTTAGTTTGATCTATTTAATGACCTTTGCCGCTTTTAATTTATTATTAATTAGGACATATTAATTTAATATTCCTGATTTCAAACTATAGTGACTTTCACTATTCATGGGACAGGTAAGTTTTTTTAGGTACTAGACGGAATCCTGTATATATAAATGTATGCACCATATTATATTGCGGGCATGATATCTAGTTTCAATTAAGTAACCTTTTACGTGTTATTCTATGATAAAACTTGAACTAATGCACACACACACACAAAAAAGAAATTTATGTTTGTAGGACAAATTATGAGTTACCTCCATAAATTTATTTTTTTATAATGACATTCCTTGTAATACCTCCTACGGAATAATTAACAAAATCAATCGCAAGATTTACAGAATGGTACGGCTTAATTGACATCCAAGATAACATTAAGCATTATCAGAATTCAATTTTCCCTATTATTCTAATTGGAAAAATGCTCTTAGTGTCATTACGCCAGATGTTGTTTGCATTGCAGATGCTTCCAATTAAGAGTCGGAAAACTTATGCTAATGTGGACGATTATAGATGAATAACTTCTGAAAGATGAAGAATACGAAGAAGCAGCGAGAAATATTGCGAATTTTTTTTATTTTTGCAACGCAAGCTACTTAGAAAATAAAATGCAGATTGCAGACAATATTAGTTTCAGAAAGGCTTGGTGTTCCTTCTTCAATTAGAAAAAACTCACACCAAATGAGTGCTGAAGTATGCTGCATTAGCTCAGTCGCTAAACTAACGAAGTCAGTAAGGTAAACTGAGTTTTACTTAGTGGAATAAAAGAAAACTAAAAAAAAATATATATATATAATTCCGAATATATGCACATTAACTGTTGTGTGAAAATAATGACTTCTAGTGAAAATAAAATTCATGAACGTAGTCATGCCATAACAGCGACACAAATAATGACCAAAACATATCATTAACTATACTTCTGTAATACTATTTTGAAGCTTTCATATCAATAAAAATGTGCATAACTAAAGATCAAATTTCATGTAAATAAGAATTAACAATCTGATTAATTAGTTTTTCCATTATACCATCTTTGTTAATATTATGATTAAATATATTTAAGCGCCTCAATATTTTCCTCCAATGCACATGTGATTCATATTTTATTCATTATTTCAATTTCTATGGATTTGCTTAATTTTCGTTACACTAGATGACTATATCATACTAAATCCCTTTCATTTGCTATAGCGCTAACGAGACATAGTTTAGCTCTTATGAAGTTTAGCTCTCATAGTGAGTTCACTGAATATTATACTACCATGTTTATCCTTTTATAAAATGCCATCAAACCACGATTTTTGATAGCCTCTGAAACAACTGAACTTTTATCTGTCACAATATAAGTCGCTTTCAAACATGTCACACTAGCAATTTGAAATTCGAAATCTAATATTAATGGAATATAGATTTTGAATAGTTATAAATGTACCCAAATCGTATGATTCGGGCACTGTGGTAACTTTTCTAGACAGTGATGATTGCAAACGAATCACGCTTACCTAAATAACAATAAAATGCTAAATAACCTAGAAAAGTATGTAATAGTAATTTGAATAATGTTCAATATTTTTGCAAGAAATTAAAAAAAAATACATTCTTATATATAGCGAAATTGGTAAAATTACAAAAATGTTATTCATTTTTCATTTAGTTATAAAAAAATGTGGATCACAAAAGTGCAAATTTAAGACGAAACGAATTATCAAAATTTATGACTAACGTCACTTCATCGTGGTTTTTTGATACGCTTATAATCAATGCAATTCACGAATCCATGGGCAGTGCAGAAATGGAAGTATTCACATAAATCATTTAGTAGGTGCTTTCATCAGTCTGTCTTTGATATTTTAAAGGAGATAGGTGATACTGGTTAAAAGTTATTTTTAACAGATTTAATAATGTAAAAAAACTGATAAATGCGATGTTTTTGGTATATAAGATGTTTTTTAACAAAATCTATGCCAAATTAAGTTCCACCTACTCTGCTAAACTAACTTGAAGGTGTAAAGCATCTTCTCAGACGGCAGAGACAGCTCAGACATGTACCTAATTGTGGCGGCAGCCGCAGGGATAGTACAACCCGTGCCCTAATACATCATCTCCTGAATGGTCCGCAACCGACAGACTCATCGCTCCATCCGAGTGTTGAACTCGGGACTAACGAGTACGATCCTCCGTCATAACCACTAACTTCTTACAGTCCTACGAGAAATACTTTCCTTTTCTACTTAGGCCGTCCGAGATACGCAAGGATGTATTTAAAAAGTAGTAAATAGAGAGCTCAATGTTGATTAAATTTGCAGTTTCCATGGTAGGGCCGAATTTGTCTGTTGCCAAAGAAGTTTGTCTAATCACAGCAAGTTTTCTTGCTGTTGTTGCGAGTATCGGTTATTCAATGCTAAATGCTGATTCCATATAAAAGT
This sequence comes from Amaurobius ferox, assembly GCA_951213105.1. Classification (NCBI taxonomy): domain Eukaryota; kingdom Metazoa; phylum Arthropoda; class Arachnida; order Araneae; family Amaurobiidae; genus Amaurobius; species Amaurobius ferox. Next base: position 114,862,242 of record OX578146.1, read on the forward strand.
GTGAGCCTAGAATGCTGATTCCATACAAAAGGGCGAGCCTGGAATACTGATTCCATGCAAAAACGCGAGCCTGGAATATTGATTCAATTCAAAAGCGCGAGCCTATAATGCTTATTTCATACAAAAGCGCGAGCCTAAAATAATGATTCCACACAAAAGCGCGAATCCAATCGTAGAACATAGCAAGTTTTCTTGCTTTTGTTGTGAGTATCGGTTATTCAATGCTGAATGCTGATTTCATACAAAAGCGCTAGCCTAAAATATTGATTCCACACAAAAGCGCGAGTCCAATCCTAGAACATAACAAGTTTTCTTGCTTTTGTTGTGAGTATCGGTTATTCAATGCTGAATGCTGATTTCATACAAAAGCGCGAGCCTAAAATATTGATTCCACACAAAAGCGCGAGTCCAATCGTAGAACACAGCAATTTTTCTTGCTTTTGTTGTGAGTATCGGTTATTTAATGCTGAATGCTGATTTCATACAAAAGCGCGAGCCTAAAATACTGATTCCACATAAAAGCGCGAGTTCAATCGTAGAACATAGCAAGTTTTCTTGCTTTTGTTGTGAGTATCGATTATTCAATGCTGAATGCTGATTTCATACAAAAGCGCGAGCCTAAAATACTGATTCCACATAAAAGCGCGAGTTCAATCGTAGAACACAGCAAGTTTTCTTGCTTTTGTTGTGAGTATCGGTTATTCAATGCTGAATGCTGATTTCATACAAAAGCTCAAGCCTAAAATACTGATTCCACATAAAAGCGCGAGTTCAATCGTAGAACATAGCAAGTTTTCTTGCTTTTGTTGTGAGTATCGGTTATTCAATGCTGAATGCTGATTTCATACAAAAGCGCGAGCCTAAAATACTGATTCCACATAAAAGCGCGAGTTCAATCGTAGAACATAGCAAGTTTTCTTGCTTTTGTTGTGAGTATCGGTTATTCAATGCTGAATGCTGATTTCATACAAAAGCGCGAGCCTAAAATACTGATTCCACATAAAAGCGCGAGTTCAATCGTAGAACATAGCAAGTTTTCTTGTTTTTGTTCTGAGTATCGGTTATTTAATGCTGAATGCTGATTTCATACAAAAGCGCGAGCCTAAAATATTGATTCCACACAAAAGCGCGAGTCCAATCGTAGAACACAGCAATTTTTCTTGCTTTTGTTGTGAGTATCGGTTATTTAATGCTGAATGCTGATTTCATACAAAAGCGCGAGCCTAAAATACTGATTCCACATAAAAGCGCGAGTTCAATCGTAGAACATAGCAAGTTTTCTTGCTTTTGTTGTGAGTATCGGTTATTCAATGCTGAATGCTGATTTCATACAAAAGCGCGAGCCTAAAATACTGATTCCACATAAAAGCGCGAGTTCAATCGTAGAACACAGCAAGTTTTCTTGCTTTTGTTGTGAGTATCGGTTATTCAATACTGAATGCTGATTTCATACAAAAGCTCAAGCCTAAAATACTGATTCCACATAAAAGCGCGAGTTCAATCGTAGAACATAGCAAGTTTTCTTGCTTTTGTTGTGAGTATCGGTTATTCAATGCTGAATGCTGATTTCATACAAAAGCGCGAGCCTAAAATACTGATTACACATAAAAGCGCGAGTCCAATCGTAGAACATAGCAAGTTTTCTTGCTTTTGTTGTGAGTATCGGTTATTTAATGCTGAATGCTGATTTCATACAAAAGCGCGAGCCTAAAATACTGATTCCACATAAAAGCGCGAGTTCAATCGTAGAACATAGCAAGTTTTCTTGCTTTTGTTGTGAGTATCGGTTATTCAATGCTGAATGCTGATTTCATACAAAAGCGCGAGCCTAAAATACTGATTCCACATAAAAGCGCGAGTTCAATCGTAGAACATAGCAAGTTTTCTTGCTTTTGTTGTGAGTATCGGTTATTCAATGCTGAATGCTGATTTCATACAAAAGCGCGAGCCTAAAATACTGATTCCACATAAAAGCGCGAGTTCAATCGTAGAACATAGCAAGTTTTCTTGTTTTTGTTGTGAGTATCGGTTATTCAATACTGAATGCTGATTTCAAGCCTTGTCCATGAATGTTCTTATATGCAATGGGAGCAACATTCTAAATTTGGTTGAGTTTCACCTGTAGTTTTTGCGGGGAAATACTAGGGATAATTTAACTGAGATAACCTTGTATGTTGTATAGAGTTATTTACTGGGTGAGTATTTAAGTATCACGTAAAATATGTCTTTATACTCATTTAGCTCTATTCACTTATTTTATTGGGAATTATTTAATCACAGTATCACAAAAATTTCTGCTTTGTATTTAATTAGCTGTATTAACTTAATGTTATGCAGAATTACTTAATGAAAGTATTGCAAAATTACTGTTTTACATTCAACTGTATTTGCATTTTTTATATAGAATTATTTAATGAAAGTATCACAAAAATTCTGTCCTTTCTTTATTCAATTAGCTGTATTACATACCACTGTCCTTATATACATAGTATGTGTGTGTGTGTGTTAGTGAGTCTGTGGAGATGATATCTTACGAACGAATGGAGCAATTCGAACGAAATTTGGTATAGAAATTGCAATTCGTGAATGTTGGAAGCCTATTGTTTCTAAATGCAAATGAATGTTCAGAACCCCAAAAATTTTCGAGTGAAATTTTAAAAAAATCAGCAAAAAACCAAAACCTTAATAAAGTTACACAAATCATCAGTCCTTATGCAACGTTTCATTAGGAAACGACTGACATAAACTTTAGAACGCTAGCACGAACCGTTCTTGAGATATTGCAAATTTCCCAAATAAATTTATCAATAAATCACATAAAATAAAAACAAAATTCTTAACTATTGTGAAATATGTTCACTTTTCATATGTAATATAATATGATAAAATTGTCAGTATCATTCTCGTGAATCTAGCGCGTTCCATTCATGAAAAAGATACTTTGAGTAGTAGTTTTGTGTTTGGACGCCAATACTCATTTATCAACTATAAGAATAGCTTATTTCTTCATCCATAAATCTTGGAGAGGCTTTGGCGACGAATTTGGCGAAATTTCAACAACTTGACGACGTTTTAAATATTGCAAATAAATTTAAATAATTAATATTTAAATTTAAAATATTTAATATTTAAACGTTTTAAATATTTAAATATTGCATATAATTAACAAAAATGTTGCCAAATTGATAAAAATGCCACTAAATCAAGGAAAATGACGACTAATTGATGACATTTCAATATCTTTAGCGCGATGTCGCCAACTTAGCGACTTTTTTAATATTGCAAAATTAACGAAAGATCCGTAAAATTGATAAGACGCTAAATGGGAGGTAATGTTTTGCAAATTTTTATTCCGTTATATGACTGGCATACCATCTAGTATACTCCTATTTGAAAGTTCTTCTCACCATTTGTTTTCAACACTTGGTGATACATTTAGCGAACTTAATGAATAATCTAAAGAGATATCGCCAACTTATAAATATTTAGTTCCATATTAACGAACATATAATCAAAATTGTAAAAATGACGCCAAGTTAATTGAAATAATGCTTAATTGATGAATGCAATATTTACATATTTTTATATATGAACTATATTGCTTATTGAGGATGACAAGAATATTGCTAATTATTAATTTAGAGTTGCGCGAAATATAAATTACTTGGGTACAAAAAAGTTTTGCATGTTGTCATCTGTAAAGCCAAAAATGTACAATTCAACGTTAACTACGAATACAGTGTGCTCAACGGTATCTGAACGGTAAAGTGTCGCATGGCCAGTTCTAGATCCAAGTTCTATTCCTGGTTAGGTCAAGGTTCTTTATAACTTTAAACAACATATTTTCACTGTGAAAGGAATAAATTCATTGCATTAAATAAGGAAAGTCATGTGTTGTCCACATTAATTTTTTTTATGTAGAATTACTTATTGAAAATATCACAAAATTAAGTTTAAACTCATTTATCTGTATTCATTAATTTTATATGGAATTATATAAAGCAAGTATCGCGAAAATACTGTTTCACACAAAAATTATGTGTTTATTATCAATTATATACATTCACTTAACTGCAAATATAGCAAAGTACAGACAGCAAATGATGTAGTGATACTTCTTTTGCCATTTTTAAGACATTTTCTCAACTTCAAAATCAAAAATAACAAATAAAAGTACGTTTGCAAAAGAGGTGTAAAATATTCCGTTTCAAAAGAAAATTTACATCTGAAACTCGTTTCCGATGGGATATATTTTCTAAAAAATAGCACTGATTCAACGTTCTAAAAAGAGCTGAGCAGCAGCGTCAGATTCAAATTATTATTGAAATAAAAGAAGTGGCTCCTGATTTCTTCTATTTTAAATTTTTGTTTCTTTTAATATATATTCGAATTGATTTATATTCAGTTAAATTTCATATTGAGGTGAAAATTTAGTAGAAGATTACCCGTACTACGTACAATATATGAGATTCAACATTTAAAAATAAAAACAAAAAAAACAGTAACGTAATAAATTGAAAATATCAATAATCCTGGAAATTACCAATAATAATAACGTTTAAAACTGAAGATTGTAATTGATATAATCAAATCAAAAATGCAATATCAGTGAAATGTATTTTATATACATACATTTATTATTTACTAGCCGCCTTTGGCGACCAGCCTGTTCGCTACCCTTGAAAATTCTGACCGTGGCAAACTCGTTGGCGCGACCTACCAGAAAGGTGTAAGGTAACTGCTTGGAAGGCCAGGAAGTGCCACACAATTTAGACCGGAACCCAATGGGGGAGGCATCCAAAGAGACCGTACCCTCCTTCCCCTACCACAAACCTCTCGGAAGGACTTGCAGTCCCACACGTTTAACGTGATCGTACTCCGCGTGAACACGGCTGCAGTTTTGGCAATGGCGGGAATCGAACCCGGGCCTACCGAGTGAAATTCCCGCGCGCTAACCACTGGGTTACCGTGCCATCCGCGACAATCTCCATAACTTTATTTTTATTCGGCAATTTTGGGAATCGAACCCGGGCCTACCAAGTGCAAATCCCGCGCACTAACCACTGGGGTACTTCACCCTCCGCGATATTCTTCATAACTTTCTTTTTATTCACCCAATTTAGACCGGAACCAAGTGGGAGAAGCATCCACAGGGACCGTACCCTTCTTCCCCTACCACCAACCTCTCGGAAGGACTTACAGACCCACATGTTTAACGTGATCGTACTCCGCGTAAACACGGCGGCAATTTTGGGAATCGAACCCGGGCCTACCGAGTGCAATTTCCGCGCGCTAACCATTGGGCTACTTTGCCCTACGCGACAATCTCCATAACTTTCTTTTTATTCATCCAATTTAGACCGTACCCTCCTTCCCCTACCACCAACTTCTCGGAAGGACTCACGGACCCACATGTTTAACGTGATCGTACTCCGCGTAAACACGGCGGCAATTTTGGGAATCGAACCCGGGCCTACTGAGTGCAATTCCCGCGCGCTAACCACTGGGCTTCTTCGCCCCCAGCGACTATCTCCATAACATTCTTTTTATTTACCCAATTTAAAACGGAACCCAGTGGGAGAGGCATCCACAGGGACCGTACCCTCCTTCCCCTACCACCAACCTCTCGGAAGGACTTCCGGACCCACATGTTTATCGTGATCGTACTCCGCGTGAACACGGCGGCAGTTTTGGAAGTGGCGGGAATCGAACCCGGGCCTACCGAGTGCAATTCCTGAGCGCTAACCACTGGGCTGCCTCGCCCTCCGCAACTTTCTTTATATTCACCCAATTTAGACGGGAACCCTGTGAGGGAGGCATCCACAGGGACCGTACCCTCCTTCCCCTACCACCAACCTCTCGGAAGGACTTCCGGACCCACATGTTTATCGTGATCGTACTCCGCGTGAACACGGCGGCAGTATTGGAAGTGGCGGGAATCGAACCCGGGCCTACCGAGTGCAATTCCTGAGCGCTAACCACTGGGCTGCCTCGCCCTCCGCAACTTTCTTTATATTCACCCAATTTAGACGGGAACCCTGTGAGGGAGGCATCCACAGGGACCGTACCCTCCTTCCCCTACCACCAACCTCTCGGAAGGACTTCCGGACCCACATGTTTATCGTGATCGTACTCCGCGTGAACACGGCGGCAGTTTTGGAAGTGGCGGGAATCGAACCCGGGCCTACCGCTAACTTCCGCGCGCTAATTTACAATTTAAAATGACCATATGCTCTCTAAGCTCTTAATTCCATCATCCTCATTCCATTGTTCCATCATTTAAAATATCCATAAAATTTAAATATCCATCGTTCCATCATTTAAAATATCCATAAAATTAAAATATCCATCGTTCCATCATTTAAAATATCCATAAAATTAAAATATCCATTTAAAAAATCCATATCGTTCCATCATTTAAAATATAAATATAATAATTTCTACAGTGCATATGTTAAGCTCTTATTTCATTTAAAATCGGAAGCGCGGGAAACGGAAAGTAAAAACTAATTCGGTTTCTTATTGTCCCACCCATCGCTATGCATATACAGAACCGTGACGTCACCTCCACCTTGACGTCCCCACCCACCACCTTCCCTGCTTCAGCGGGGGAGAAACGAAGCGTCACGCCGAGCGGAACGGCGAGAAATTTAAAATCATGATGTCTTTAAAATTGCGATCCTGAAGGCAATTTTCATTATTTCTGGACCAGATTAGACTTGTAAGAATGCCAGATGTTTGACCTTTCTGAAAATGTAAATTATTAGTCGAAATTATGAGTACTTTTCACGATGCGAGAATTTAAAAACCAAAAATCGTTTTCTTGAGCAAAAAGTGACTTTTGTTTTAAAATCTTTAAAAAATATTAGAAATCGAAATTCAGATTTGAAATTGATATATTTTTACTCGAAATTCTCTGCTCTTTCCGATGGTGTAATTTGTTTTTTTCTACGATGTCTGGATCGTGGAGAAAAAAGGGCAAAAATGGCAAAAAACGGTCGAAATCGCATAAAACATTAAATAAATAAAAAAATAATTAAAATTTTAAAAATCGGTTTTCACGTGTCCCCTTCCCTCCCCCCCGGGTCTCCGATTGCCAAATTTCGTAGCTCTCCGACGCGCGGTCGCGAAACGTATAGTGTATAAGACAGACAGACACACACACACACACACAGACATTGCCTTTTATTAACACTTTACAACAAAGTTGAAAAGTGTTTATGACTTTGTTCATTCTGTCTGTCTGTCTGTCTGTCTGTCTGTCTGTCCGTTAGCACGATAACTGCCGTAAAAATGAGTTTATCAAAATGAAATTTTAGTATGTTGTTCAGACGGTCTGTAGGACCTATGGGAATATAAATAAATAATATCACCCAATTAGTTTTTTATTGAACCCGGGTTGAAAAAATGAAATACATTGAACCCTATGGGACCTAATTTTTCAAACATTTTTTAAGTAAATTTAAAATTCACGAATTGCTTCGAAATTTTTAGGAAATATTCACATTATCCCATAGAATATATAAAAAAAAAATTCAGTAAAATATGTTAAGTAGTTTTTTAATTAAAAAAATTATATAATATAGGGAAAAAAACAAATTCAATTAAATTCTGACTTTGGATTATCTTCCAGAAAGAAAAGAGAGAGATATTATATAATAAATATCTCTCCATTTGTTTAAACGTTTTGCATATAGAAGTGGCTTCATATTTTAAAATAAATTTGGTAGATAACAATTTTTCATTTTTTTTTTAATTTTATATAACTCTTCATGATAAATTTATTTGATGGCATTTTAAATGCACTTTCCTACATCCTAGAGAGTTAAAATTTGGTACACAGCTTAAATTTGTTGAACATTTTATTCGACAAAAATTTGATGGATCTTTAAATATAGATCATACATTTTTTTCGAAATGGCCTGAAAATAATCCCCGTTCACTTCTATAAATCATTGGTGTAATATTGTTAAAAATTCTGATGTGGACAGCACATGTCTTTCACTGCAGACTCATATTCGTTCTCTTTATTTATTCAATGATAATTTGTGTTTATCTGCACAACATAAGTATTTTAAATGACATTGAATTTACACGTTAAACTTAAATTTGGTTCTCATTTGATAGCTGGACTTATTGTCAAAGGTGGCGTAGCGAAAACGCGAAAAAACTAGAATATCTCAAGAACGGCTAGTCCTAGAGTAATGGGGTTAGTCTTATTCTTTTTGTTGTCAAAAATCACATATAAAATAGGAATTTAATTGATATAATTGAGCATACGTAGTCTTTTATTTTTATATATAACGATTTTTGCTGGCCATTTCGCAAAAATAGCCCGTTCCTTTTTCCCGAATAGTAGTAGAATAACCTACAAATGATTTATATACAAAATTTTGTTAAATTTGGTATATAAATCACTTGTAGGTTATTGAAATATTATACTCCAAATTTTGTTAAATTTGGTTCATTAGTTTTTAGCTAGAGTGGATAAAGACAATTTCTGCAGCCATTTCGCAAAGAAGGCAGATTCTTTTATTACGAATCGTACTATAATCTAATGAACATCAGGATTTCCCACAAAAAACATACCTACCAAATTGTATGAAATTCGGTCCATTAGTTTTTCAATTAGAGTGGATGTAATATCCACACAGACACACAGAAACATACACAGATACACCCTTACACACAGACGTCTTCCTAAAAGTAGTTTTTTCGTGTTCTAGAAGTCCCAAAACGTGTAGATCCTTTGAAAATTCGAGTTCCGATCTTCGGCACGATTCCAATACTTTGAGTACATACACATACATATATATATTATCTGTGTATCTAAATTCCGTGCCTATGCAATTACAATAGTTGTGATTTTAAATGATCCCTAAACTTTTATTATTTCTTCAAGGAAGCCTAATTTTAACATATGCAGAATGCAAATATCTCAAGCGATTGTAAGATGAATTACATAAGAATTGCTGAATTTTTTTCACACAAAATTATTTAGGTCTGGAGTCTGGAATACAAGTTATATGAATGAAATATTCATTGATTTTGCATAAAGAATCAGATGATTTATATTTCGATACAGTTTTAAGTATTTAAGTATAATAAATTACTGTAGTACTGTGATAATGTAAAAGATATTACCACTGAATGAATCACATTTTAGAAATTTTTAAATGAAATTACATTTCAGTTGGAAAGTGTTTCATAATCAATGCTTATGCATGATTGATCTTTCTTGTTATTTAAGAAATCGGAAAAGATTTAATAAAAATCGTCTGCCGCGTAAACACATTGAATTTAAATCCGTTGCACATGATGTTCTTCAAATAAATTGGCGGAAAAAATATCGTCTGCATAATGCTATCTCTACGGAAGGTTTAATTGTTCGTTTTTTAATTAATATCTATACAACCCCTGGTATTAGATACTCGAAAAATGAACTAAATTTTAAGTGGGGATATGTCAAGCCTACCCACAAAAAATTTCATGTGGATAGTCAATTCCCGTGATGATGAAACAAACATACAGACAGATAGACAGACAGAAAGACACATTTTCAATTTTATTTATATAGATTATGTGAAGCAAGTATCGGAAAATACTGTTTCACACAATAATTCTGAGTTTATACTCAATTATCCACATTCAATTAACTGCAAATACAGCAATGTACAGACAGCAAATGAAATAGTGATACTTCGTATACCATTTTTAAAATATTTTCTCAACTTCAAAATCAAAAATAACAAATAAATATACGTTTGCAAAGGGGTGTAAAATATTTCGTTACAAAAGAAAATTTACACCTGATACTCCTTTTGGATGGGATATATTTTCTAATAAATACTACTGATTTAATGTTCTTAAAAAAGCTGCGAAGCAGTGTCAGATTCAAATCATTATTGAAATAAAAGAAGTGGCTTCTGATTTATTCTGTTTCAAACTTTTATTTCGTTTGATATACTCTATGTGACAGTGAAAATGAAACAAAGAAGAATGGGCAGTAAGTGATGAAAGTCGGCAAACAGAGAGAGACAGCTACGAAAAATAAGTGATGTTTATTGCTGCATGATAAACCTATACACTGAGCGATAACACTGTCTGATCAGTAGCTTGTAGGACCACGGCGCGCGGCGATACAGGCAGCAACACGTCTAGGTACAGAGTCAATGAGCATGTCAATGTGTCCTGAGGAATGGTTGCCCATTCCCTGTCAACTATTTTCCCAGAGTTCGTCTTCTAAACGAGGTGGTGGTAGAGCATGCAAGCGATGTCCAATCACGTCCCAGACGTCTTCGATTAGTCAGAGATCAGGGGAGACTGGTGGCCAGGGAAGCACCTGGGTACCCTGAAAGGCATGTTGGCTGATGCGTGCGTTGTGTGATCGGACGTTATCCTGCTGGTAAATGGCATTGGGCACCCCCTGAGGGGAGAACAGTGTCATCGGCAGCAGCTCGTCACCCACGTATCGTTGGGCTGTCATGGTGTTCTCAATACGGATCAGAAGTGACCTGCTATCGTAGGCGATGGCGCCCCAAACCAGGATGCCGCGTTGTCGCATGGTGTGGCGATGCACAGATGCGGCCGGATTGGACCTGTCACCACTTGGGCGCCAGACTCGAACACGACGACTGTCAATGCTGAAACAGAAGCGTGACTCGTCGGAGAACACAATCCTGTGCATTCCGCTGTCCACGTGAATCTATCACAACACCATTGCAAACGGAGGCGTCTGTGCTGTTGGGTCAGTGGCAGTCTTCTTAACGGGCGCCATGAGTGTAGATCGCCGGCGACCAATCGGCGGATAAAGGTCCTGATCGATATGAGAGCACCGAGGGTGTCCTGCGGGGCCGCCAACGACTGTCGACGGATGCATCGGTCCACGTGTCCTGACGTCACCCTGGCCGAACCGGCACCCCTCAAACGCGCCACATTCTTTTGTTCCAACCATCGCCACAACCAATACACCGTGGACGCGTGTAAGTGGCTATCCTCTGAGATTTGACGTATGGACCAACCTGCCCTTCTGAGTCTGATCACTATACCCCTCGTGAATGGATAAGTCTTGTTAGGAGGAGGAGGGTCTAAATAGTCGTAATATAATTCCGTTTTATTACGGGGGGGATGCCTCCAGTAATTACTAGTAGGAGAGTTTTGATACAAGTTTAAATAAAATATATTTTGTGTATATAGTAATATTTACAACCTATATTATAAAATATACTTCTATTTTCATTAAATAACTATTTGCAACTATCAGAAGACATTTTCTGAATTTTGATGATAAATAGTAATATGCATGAATTATGATAGTAAATGGTAAAATAAATAACTTTTGATATAAATAGTTAAATACATGAATTACGATAGCAATTGAGAGAATAAATAATTGGAAAATAATTATAAAAACCTTTCCAAATCTCGTATATTAATCCTCCCCAAACTACCATAATAGTGTCATTAGGTTCTAACTTAGATTGTTCTGCCTCAATGACAATTTCTTTTATATAGCCCTCCACCTCATAAAATACTCTTTTTAATCTCTACAAATTACATGCAGTTAATATTTAATTATCTTAAAATATAGATTTCAGAAAGAAATGTCAAACATTTTCTTAGGAAACTTAAAAATATCCGTTCTTAATTGGGCATTTGTTCTATAGAAAAACCAACTACGCAACCTTCGATAAACTAAGCTGCCGCCATGTAAGATGTAAATTATTTCGCAAACAAGGAACATCTTTGTTGTTTTTTTTTACTTCTACAAACTTCTATTTTATTTGAGGAAAATAAAAGGTGAATTTCTGACCCAAAAATGCAATTAGAATTGAGGCTTTTGTTACTTGCAATGAAAATGCGAATTGAAAATAAAGGAACTTCGATTTTGCGTCTGAGAAAAATCCTTTTGTTTACAAGAGCAGACTATTCAGTAATAATCTGCAATTACAATGGACTTAAGAGACGTGGAAAATATATACAGGTTTTTAAGTGTAGTATATAATTCAAGAAACGTAAAATTTTCTACTGTTATAATAACTAAATTCAATATGTCAAAACCAATTTCAATAAACGCTTAAAAACTTCTGTAATAAATACTCGATGATGTAAAAACTTCATAAATATAGCATAAACAATAATATATATATAAAATAATAATACATCAACCGGTTTCGAAACCACAAAATATTTTTTCCGGACTGCATTGCTTATTCCAATAAGTTTGGTAACTGAGACAGAATATCAAACATGGCTGAAGGTGGGAGAAAAGTTGCTGCCATCGCCGCTAGGAGAAACGATAGAGGGAGAAAACTAATAGTTGGATACTAAGATACTAATATATTGATAAGATACTAATACGTTCAATCTTAGTATCCAACTTATATTAGTTGGATACTAATATAAGTTGGATACTAAGATTGAACGGTAAAAACAACAACTGAAAGAAAGGACAGCAAAAAATAAATAATTACCGTGAAAATAAACAAGACGGTAAGATAACGTTTAGCAGAGAGAATAGACATCACATTTTCTTTCGTTACTGTTGAAGTAAGTTATCTCACTACTCAGCTGTGTCATCGGTTTTCTTAGCGCTTTGTTTTTTTTTCAGCCATATTTTATTTCTTGCTATTATTGTTTTCCTTCCGTGGGTTTTAGCGTTCACTCGTAGTATCATGTCTTTCGCTTTACTGGATTTTTCTGATTGCAGTTCTTCATCCGGATATTGCAACAACTTTTCTCCCACCTGCAGCAATGTGAGCTATGCAACAACTTTTCTCCTGCCTGCAGCAATGTGAGCTACGCAACAACTTTTCTCCAGCCTGCAGCAATGTGAGCTATGCAGCCTCAGTTGCTGATCGACCTTGCTTGAATAAGTGAGCTCTACTTTTCGATATTGAAGAAGAAGGCTATCCTGTGCTTTTCAAATCGGTTGAGCAATATTGGTGTTCACTTTATAATTACAAAAATTTTATGATAGTTCCAGGAATGGTATACATAGAGAGAGGTACTTATATACGCTGCTCACAACTAAAATCACAACACAATGAAGAAATTGATGTATCTTTATGAAATTTATGGAATATAATTGTAACATGGGGATATGTAAATGATAAAGAAATCATACCTGGAAAATGAAAGCATGGAACTTTATTGACATAAGATCAATATGAAATAGGCCCACAGCGAGCGGCTGTTCAGGATTGAATATGACGAGGCATCCCGTCAATGAGATGGTCAATGATATGATGAGAGATGGTATTCCACACAGCATGCAATTGGGCTTGTATGTGAACATGGTTTGCCGAAATTGTAAGTTATCTTAATTGGCGTACCAATATGTCTCGGGTATGCTGAATTGGCGACAAATTGGAGAATATGCGGGCCAAGGCAGGATATCAAAACCTTGTAGACTATTCATAGTTACTCGTGCAGTATGTGGTCTAGCATTATACTGCTGATAAAGCAGCCCAGGTCTGGTTGACAGCTATGGTTGAACCACAGGTCTCACAATGCCATAGACGTATCGTTGCGCCGTGGTACTGCCAGAAACATGGACCAAAGGTGTTCGTCCACCAAATGTTATACCACCCCAAATCATCCGCCGCCCACCTTGCTGCTCTATGTCTTAGAATGAGCCGGACGGTCTGGGTTTTCGACCACCCCAAACCATGATATCGCTTAGGCTGTATAGCGACTGATAAAAAGCTTCCTTGTGGCATTGTTGAAAGCGCAGCCATAAGCGAGTACGTCCATCTGGCAAGCCAAAACAAAATCGCTATTCATCCGTAAATAAATACAATGTTTCGCCACTCTGTCGACCTATTGCCTTTCATTTGACACCACTAGAGGCGACGTAACCGGTTAAGACGTTGAAATGGTAGGTATCTAAAAAGTCGTCTACCTCGGAGTCCTGCGTCATGCAAACGGTTTCGAATTGTTTGCGTCCAAACTACGTTATCTGTAATGTGGGATAAATGTCATTGTAACACGGCTGCTGTGGTAAACGGCTCCCGCGCAACGCTTCTCACAAGCATACGATCTTCATGTGGTGTGGTACACTTGGAAGCTCCACTCTCTGATCTTCGTGTCATTTCCTTGTCTCTCACCGTAACACATACCGTTGAACTGTACACACATCACGACCCAATAGTTCAGCTATCCTTCGAAGACTCAATCCACCCTCACGTAAAACAATGATTTGTTGCCTTTCCGTTGACAACAACTGAACGTATACGGTACACCGGCTTACTCTTGTCATACTGTGATGATTTTTACAACCTGAAACCTATGACTCTACAATTTATCTGTGCGCTCCTCCTTGACCTGACGCTTTTATGCTGTTCGGCATGGTGTTACATTACTATGCGTAACGAAACTGTGATCATTTGCATAACTCACCTTAATGTTTCCATTGCCTGATTTACACAAAGCTACACCTACAATTTTATGGTGTTGTGATTTCACTTGTGAGCAGTGTATACTCAAATAAATTATGAACTGTGCAGATTCACTTCGAAGATTAGTGTTTGCAATTTTGCACAGTTCAACGGTAGAACGTCGGCTCGACAGTTCGGAGATTCAGGGTTCGATTCCTGGTTGGGACAGCAAGGCTCTTTACAACTGTTAGGTTTATTTTGTAATCTGTGCTTACATACAGCTGTTAACTTTTAAAATATATAACTTGAATTTTCTAAAACTACAATTATGCTTGCATCTGAAAACATTCGATTGTAAAGTCACACAGCTAAAATAAATTACACTTTTAATATAATGTTGAAATAGAAAACGACATTGAATGTCAGAACTGTATTTAATACTGTTGTATCTAATAACCGTATCTTACACATTTTTAAGAAGTTAGAGATATGTTCGATATGCAGGCGAAGTATCGCTGGATGAAATCGGAGCATAATAAACAATGTAAACATGTTGGGCGCTTATATTGCCGAACCTAATAGACAAAAGTGTAATTAATTTCTACTTGGTTCGTTTAAAATACCTTCCCATTTATGCATATAAAAATAATTTCAATATTTAAGTATTTTGAATTTTTTTTAAGTACAACTAAAAAGTTTTTACCTGAATGACATTTTGCTTCACTTTGATTGTTTTTACTCTATCTTGCAAAATATAAACGATATACACATTAAGCGACAAAAATGTTCAGAAGGAACTCGAGTTTCTAGATTTATTTATTTGTTCTTCCAAATTTCTTTTTTTCTCTCGATTTTAAATTATTTTTTTATCTCATTTTTGCCAGTTACAAACGGCAAATAAGTAATTTGTAGCCCTTTAAACATCTTATAAGTGTATAATATCATTGGATTTTAAATGACAATCTCAATTTTAGAAATACGGTTATTCTAATTTCGATATTTTAATATTTTTGGCTGATTTGAAAATTGTGATCCTAATTTCGATATTTTAATACGAGTAATATGCGAGTATATTTTAATACGAGTACATAATTAATCGTTGTAAAATGCTTGACTCAACCAGATATGTTCAAAGAGTAAATTTATAATAATTCGGTCTTTATATTTTTCACATCATACCTTTACTTTTTGTATACATATACAATGTATACTTATATTTCGTATACATATATTTTGTATACATATACAATGTATACATATACATATTTTGTATACATATATTTTGTGTACATATACAATGTATACAATGTACCAATAACTTTGTAAGGAAGCGTAATGAGTGTACGCGCGGAATTTATTTATAGTAAAGTAGAATTTTGAATATTTATTTTTAAAATGATTCATTTGAATTCAAACTAGTTTAATATAAAAAAAATTTAGGCTCTTAATTATGAATATGAAAAAAAAATCAACAAGCTGTATTGTATACTTTATGAAATATAGAGTGTTTAATATGATGAATTATTTTTCTCTTTTGAACATTTTTCGAGTCATATGACCTACTAAATTTTAATTCTACAACGTATGACTGATTTCTCCAGTTAACATAGAGGTCCAGAAAATCACGATACAGTGTTGTTGTTGTTGAGACCCAGACCGTCCGACCTACCAGAAAGGTGTAAGGTAACCGTTTGGACAGCCGGGAAGTGCCACCCATTTTAGACCGGAACCCAGTGGAGGAGGCATCTACAGGGACCGTACCCTACTTCCCCTACCACCAATCTCTCGGAAGGACTTACGGGCCCACAAGTTTAACGTGATCGTACTCCGCATGAACAATGCGGCAGTTGTGGCAGCGTGCAAATCCAGCGTGCAAACCACCGGGCTACCTCGCCCGAAATGTGCCAACAGCACGCGAAGTTCCCAGGTGGTCACCCACCCAAGAACTAACGGCGCCCGATGCTGCTTGACTTCGGTGATCTAACGAGAACCGATGTTTTCCGCACGGTAGGGCCGTTGGCTTGCGCTACACAGTGTTGAAGACCCAAGCCGTCCGACTCATCCAAGGACTTGAGCAACCATTTGGACGGCCGACTATACACAGTGTTGAAGACCCAGACCGTCAGACTCATCCTGAGGACTTGAGCAACTATTTGGAAGGCCGGGAGAAGACGATACACAGTGTGTAATTTTTTTTTTGAATCACAAATATCGGCGATTTAGCTATATATATTATTAAGCATAGAAATCACCGAACTAGTCTATGGATGCCGGTCACTACTAGGAGTGAGCAATTTCAAATATTCAATGTTTAAGAAAACAAAAATCATCAGATGCCGCATATAATTTAAGTTTTTATGCAAATGAAAGGAGATCTTTTATTCCTTTCATTTTAAACATAAGAATATGAATCTGTGACTGAGAAATGAGATTAGAATTTCAATTTGCTTCCTACAATGCAGGAACGAAATGAAAATAATAAGCCTCGGTATGATATCTCAGTAAGAATCACTCTGTTTACAACAGCATGTGATTCAAAAGCATGCAATTATTTGATATAAGAAATATGAAAGGCATTTTGACGTATAACAGGACTACAAAGGTATTATTATGAACACTTAAACCTAGGGGGTGTTTAAAGTTTCTTTAAGAGAAAGGGTGATGTAGAATTTTATTTCTCTGATGATTGGACAACTTAATGCCAGCGTTGTTGCACCTAAAATAGCGGTTTGTGTTATAAGATCACTGGCAAAGTGCCCAAACTTCTAAAAAACAGCATTTATTTTTTTTATTGACTGTTAGATATATGTGTAGGAAATGAATGAAACGAAACACCATTTTTGAGATTTGTGGTTGATATTCTGAATAGATATGTAGCGCATATTTATTTATTTGTATCCAATATCAGAGATGCTGATAGATAGAAACTACATGTAAAACTTGGTAGCTGCTGACCTAGATTAATTCGAAGTATTATATAATTCATACGTGACATCACCCTGCATTATACATAACATATAGATATAAAAATTAGATAATCGAAATACCTGTATATTTGCCTTCCGTTGGAATGCAAAAATATTTCATCTTAAGGTTTATACTATTGCTTCACTTCATATTACCTGAGGTTATATTGCGAAGTTGTATGTAGGTTAAAACTGTTATATGGCAGTTAGACCTGATGTGACTGTTACAACAACTACTACAAAAACATCATTAGCACCTTTCTGGTAGGTCGGAAGGTCTGGGTCTCAACAACAGCTACGATAACAACATCATTAGCACCTTTCTCGTAGGTCGGACGGTCTGGGTCTCAACAACAACAACATCATTAGGGCTCCGTAGCCCAGTGGTTAGCGCGAGAGAGTTGCACTCGGTAGGCCCGGGTTCGATTCCCGCCACTGTCAAAACTGCCGCCGTGTTCACGCGGAGTACGATCACGTTAAACATGTGGGCCCGTAAGTCCTTCCGAGAAGTTGGTAGTAGGGGAAGGAGGGTACGGTCCCTGTGGATGCCTCCCCCACTGGGTTCCGGTCTAAATTGGGTGGCACTTCCCGGTCACCCAAACAGTTACCTTACTCCTTTCTTGTAAGTCGGACGGTCGGGGTTTCAACAACAACAACATCATTGTTGCAATTGGGATAATGTTTGACAAGGACTATACTGTTTCACTAGCGCATATTTTTATTCATGGATTTTTATTGAAGGGGAATTCATTGCTGTGGCGTGCTGTAATAACACCTCAGCTTATGCAAATTTCATCAGGGTTGACGAGCATTGAGGTGTGCACGTGATGGAACTTTACATGATAAAGGCTGGAGAATATATTCTCCGTGCTCTCACTCTCGGGATTAGCCGCGGACTTCACTCGTTTAACTGAGCTTATCTAACATATTTTTTTGCATCATAAGTTGGGGCATTTTTTTCAATACCGCAGAAGCTTTAATATCTAAACTGATGGTATTTTTGTACAAGTGCAAACGTGGTGCTATGCACGAGAGCAGTAAGACTTCATAATAAAATGATTCAATTTGTGCCTTTAATTCGAGTGAGGTTCTGTCTCTTCTTGCATAGTATTGTAGTGTAGCAGTTACTGGACACTACACTAATGCGCGAGCTGTTCTTGCAGTTACGACTATATCACAGCAAAATTATCTGCATGTACACACAACGCCCTCTACAAGCGGGAATAAACCAGACCTCATCTTGACTCTGTCACCATCATTGTAATGTAATCATATAACGAGAGTGAAGATCAACAATGGAGCACATTTGGTCATACAGCACGAGTTTCTAAACAGTATGAAACGCAGATAAATGAAACAGATTGGATCCAATAAAACACGAAATAATTTATGTGTAGTTCAGTAAATTATAACATTTCAAAACTATTTAAATTATACATATAAGTGTAATATATGCTATTCTGCATTCTATGAAATTTCAGAATACAAGTTAATCGTTTAGCTCTTATGATATTTTTTAAATAACTATTTTCTGGCATTTTTTAAGACAAGTTCAAATTTGTAAACCTCAGATATAAGAATAAGACAGTAAAAAACTGTAAACTTTTCCGTACTAGACGAAAATCCTTAAATCTGATTTTGAAAGAACACGTGTCAAGAAGAAACAGCAAGGATTCTGCATTCTGAAAAACATTTACAGCTGCCGTGTCAAATTCAAATTATTTTACGAATATTTTTGAATTCTCCTTTTCAAACTTTTATTTTCTTTGCGACATATCAGAAGTGGATTTGTTACTGTACAGCGAGATTAGAATTGTTGTTTTTTGACCTGATCTGAAAAAGTCACTGTATAAAATATCTTATTTGTGCGCTTTGTGTAGTATAAATGTAAGGATATCAATTTCACGTAATAAAAACTGGTATAAAAGTAATAAAATTAACATCTAGAACGCGTAACAATGCAAAATATGCTATAAGTAACATTAGGCATCAGCAGTGTGATGGCAGAGAGACATATCTCAAGATACCTGGAATTGACTTTACAAGTCTGATTGGCTTTCTCTTAACACGTTAATGCTATAATATTTTTGTTCATCTTATCTGAATTAATAAATCATATATGAGGATGCAAATGAAAAATATTAATATTTTCTTAGCCTTTGTCCATTTGAAAAGAAATGTAATACCTATTGTCTCAAAATGATGTTTCTCAAGATATCGTTTTACCATCACAAACACGACATACAAATATTCAACAAGAAAAGGCTGCAATGATCAACATACCATAAGAATTTTCAACCATGTCATAGAAAAAGTTATTTTTCCAAACGGTTAAAATAACTAAAATTATAAAGTATCTGTCTGGATTTAAATAACCGTAAAAAATTCGTTTTTTCTCCACACTAATTCTTATTTACATCACGTTATCTGCCTTTATCTGTATTTTCGTTCAGAATCTCTATCGAGGAAGGTATAGGTTTCCAGAGTATCTAGAAAGTTTAAAACTTAGCATACATATACATCTATCAACTTGTTTCGTCGTTACGGCATTTACGTCCATCAAGAATACGTCTTATAATTTTCTGTGTATTCAGGTAAAACCTGCTTCCGTTTCTAACGCGTGAATCCCTAAATAATACTGCGTAAGTATGCACAACAATTACGTGAAAAAAATAAAAAGTGAAAAATAAATTATGAGAAACAAACAAATTTTTCATTGTCCTGCCCTACAAAACAGTGAGTAAGGAAAATAAAAGATACAGTTTAGAAACACATCAAATTGAGGGTGTAAACAGATTTAATTTAAGACAAATAAATATTATTCTTATTCAAAATTGATATCATGAAAATTTTTCAAAGTATTTCATCTGCCTGCACTCTTATTTCCTTTCGACAATTCCGCAATTTATAAAAAAATTAGATAATAATATTTATATAGTACTGTTTTGAACTGAAACTGGCTATACCCTAAAATTGATTAACTTTTTAATGTGATTAAAATGTTGTTGTATAGGGGAAGACATTGAAAAAAAAAGGTTTTTTCCCTCATAATCTATTACGTTCAAGCACAATCACAATAAAACCAATGGTTTTTATTTCGACTTGTTGAAAATCTGTCATAGAAATATTACAAAATACTATCATTGAAAGTTAATTATAGTCTTCTACATTGTGCAAATCTTCATATTAGCTCTTAACATAAGAGCTAAAAAACACCCAAAATGTTATCTGAATAAAAAAAAAGGAAACCTCGCATAATTAAAAATGTAAAGTTGTATGAGTGTGAGTGTAGGTGGTGGTGGGGAGAGTTTACATCATTGCTATTTTACGAACACTACACCTCTACAGCTGATCAGCTTCTCAAGCAGTAAAATTGAGTTTTGTATAAAACTGTCTACGAACTGCCCGGTCTTTCTTAACAAGTCATTTTAATTTTTTTCTCAATTTTGCGCATGATTACGCATGATGTGTATAATGTAACATACTCACATACTCGCTCATTGTGTATGTAAGTAATACCCTCCATACTTTGTAGACAAATTGCAGGTTGCAGTATCAAAGCAGAAAATCTAGTTCAAGTTGCCCTGAGTAAGAACATAGCTCACTGCAAAAGCTGCACAATGCGGCGTTCTCTTGTGTGTTGCATGATCTCTATAACATCATTGGCGCAGACGGTTTGATCATTTGCATAACACTTAAAACATTGGCATGCTGAGTTTCGCGGCTGTAGCTGAATTTTTTATGGATATATGTATATATATATATATATATATATATATATATATATATATATATATATATATATATATATATATATATATATAGAATTTTTTTGGTTAGAGTGTATATTTCTGACAACAGAGGTATTTTAAGTGTGTACATAATCTGCTTAGTGTGCTTTTAAATCTGCATCTTTCTTCTTTCATGAACATACAATCATGTGTTCGTTTATGAAAATTCATTCTTTAACTGTTATAAATATTTTCATTTTTTATGGTGTTCGGGTTCAGTATCACAACAAAAGCTGCACTTTTCTCAATTTTTAAAGTTTTAATTTTTTTTAATAATTATGCATATCAATACTTTTTAGGCCTAATAATCACTCTCATAAGTGTTTATATGTCACAAGTGCTTGCATGTCACATAAGTGTTTGTTTTTTCCATAAGTGTCTACTTTATAGGTGCTCGTATACCTTTCCGTATTCTTGCGGCATTTTGCCATTTCACGTTAATGCCAAATCGAAGTTGTCGAGAGTTTTACGCTGTATCTTGTTCGTACGAGCAATTTCCATTTCCTTACTAACCATCGCACAATCAGTGCATTCCACGACGAGGGCTTTAAAAAGCTTGTAAACCCAAAGCGTCAGTTTCTCAATTTTCGCGATTACTGATTAAAACGGTGGTCGTAGTACTGATTAAAACGGTGGTCGTAGTACTGATTAAAATGTTTCGTAGTTATAAGACAATTATATTTAAATAAGAATTAAATATAATTGTCTTATAACTACGAAATATTCTAACTTTTTCACTCAGAAATAATAAAAATCAGTTAGATTTACCGTTAAATTGGTATACGAAATACTTGATTTACTGACAATTAGTTTCGAAACAATCATCTGGCCAGAGAAAGTTTATCATTTGGAATTCCTAAAAGAAAATGTCACAGTAGCTCATTTTAATATTTATATAGAATTTGAGAAAGCGATAATATCATTATGAATTCAGGGTGATTTAAAACTCTACGTGCAAACTTTTAAGGGGAAGGAAGAGAACACAAAAACGAACCAGACTCACAGAGAAATGTCGCCCTGATGTGCTAAAGGATACACAAAGATGCAAAAATGACAAAACAATAAGTGATGAAAAAAATCTTTATTAGGCCTAATGTAACAGTTTGACAGCAGTTGTAGACCCACAGTTTCATAAAGTTCCAACCATGAACACGGTAATGCACGCTTGACAGTAGCAATACATTGATAGGCGCACATTTTCGAAAATACCCGGTGTTTTGCAGACATTGGCAGCGGTGATGGTGATTCTTGCGACTAAATCGGCTTCACAGTCCACGCACGCTGCGTGCATCATTGCTCTGAAGGTCCCCCCATAAACAGAAATCAATGCGGGATGAATCAGATGATCATGCTGCAAGCGACGGATCCACCACGCCCAATCTATCGAACCCGAAAAGTCCTGTTCAAATACCCACACGCAAAAATGTCAAAATGTGATGGAGCTCCGTCGTGTTGGAATCACATGTCATGGCTAACAGACGCAGGACGCTGTAAAACGATGCATGTTCTTGGTACAAAATCGGAACCTTAAGCGTAAAAGCCTAAGCCGCCCAACTGCAGCGCTGATGCACAGCGCTCTCTATCACATTAGAGTGGCGTTTTTGTTCATATATTCCCTTGTGAAACGATTTGTTTTTGTTTTCTCTACCTCCCCTGAAATTTGTACGTAAAGTTTTGAATCACCCTGCATATTATAATATTATTTTATGTGTTTCTGACTTTTTTAAATGAGGTGAAATAGAAATAAAAATAAAGAAGAATAAGCTGGCAATCATTTGTAAAGGATTGTGTTTCGAACAAAATATTCGCAATTCTTATTTTTTATTGTATATATTTCTTAAAAGTAATAGCAAAGATTTCGAGATTCAAGAAATAGCTGCCATATCAAATGCAAATTATCCCGCAAATAAAACAACCTTTGTTTCTTATAAATTTTTATTTTCTTTGAAGCACATATAAAAGAATTGCATTTGGATTCAAGAAGGGGATTAGTTGTTATTTGGTGTCTGCGGTGCAAAAGCGAATTGAAAATAATAAAAACTGTTTGATATCTGACATATCCATAAAAGATATAGATTGTCATGCAAAAACCTGTAATTTTTGGTATATTTGTGATGCTTGGGTTTGCAATTTGACATATCAAAACGCAACAGGTAGAAGAAGTATTCTCGCTGCAAAATTAATTTGATTTTATAGAATAATAGAAAAAAACTGAAAACTTCATGAATACCAAACATCATTCTTTTATTACCTCTCTATATTATTAAATAAAAGTTTCCACCGCCACTGCTTGACAAATTTCTCCTTCCTCAAGCTCCTCTGCTTTGTATCGCAAAAACTATGGCATACAAAAATATGAAATAAAGTACACTTGTAGAGAAAGGTTTGGAGAATACGCTGAAATAAACCGTTTTTAACACTTTACAACAAAGTTGAAAAGTGTTTATGACTTTGTTCATTCTGTCTGTCTGTCTGTCTGTCTGTCCGTTAGCACGATAACTGCCGTAAAAATGACTTAATCAAAATGAAATTTTAGTATGTTGTTCAGGCGGTCTATAGGACCTATGGGAATATAAATGAATAATATCACCCAATTAGTTTTGGATTGAACCCGGGTTGATAAAATGGAACACATTGAGCCCTATGGGACCTAATTTTTCAAGCATTTTTTAAGCGGATTTAAAATTCACAAATTACTTCGAAAATTTTAGGCAATATTCAAATTGTTCCATAAAATATATAAAAAAAAATTCAGCGAAATATATTCAGTTGTTTTTTAAATAAAAATTAAAATAGTAATAACACCTCTTATATGAAGCGATCACGTGTCCATGATATGAAACGATCACATGACCCACTTCAAAATGATATATGGCATCCATCTTGTGTCAAAATCGTGATTTTTAAAGTTCTTTTTAATTCATATTGAGTGTTGTATCCGTCCTAAAACTACTTTATTTTTGCCTAAATTCTGTGCATCTACATACTGAAACAACGCAATGACAATATATTTCAGTTTAAATGCTCTTCCAAATTTCATTATTTCTACTATTAAACCTATTTTTCACCTATGTAAAATGTAAACAGCAAAATATATAGAATGAGTTGTATTAGAATCGCTGTAATTCTTTAACACAAAATCATTTAGTCCATGGAGTCTGCTTAGCTGACATGAATGAAATATTCATTGATTTTAGAAAGAGAAGGACGATATTTTTCGATGAAGTTTTACGCATTGAATTTACTTACTTGTAGCTCAATGGTCTTAATTTTTAAATAAAATAAATTATTATAGTATTGTGATGAATGACATGAATGGGGGAATTATTTATGAATGAAATGTTGCTTTTATAGAGAGAGCCAGGCGTGTTATTTTTTTATGACGTCATTTGAATGAATTTCAGTTGTTTTCGATGATGTTTTCAAATATAATAAATTATCGTAGTATTATGATAATTCTAAAATTATTACCGAGGAATGTATCACATTTTAGAGATGTTTAAACCAGGCAATTTATACTTTAATGCCGTCATTTGAATGAAGTTAATTTTTTTCGATGAAGGTTTAAGGTGTCAAATATAATAAATTAATGTAGTATTGTGATAAAATTTAAAATATTACCGAGGAATGTATTGCATTTTAAACATGTTTAAATAAAATTGCATTGTAGTTGGAAAGTGTTTCATAATCAATGCTTTAAGCATGATTGATCTTTCTTGTTCAATATATATTTTAATTTAAGAAATATGTAATGTCAAAATCAAAGACAAAATATTTGAGTTGCGAGTTTGCGTCTTGGATGGACTAACAATAGCAAGACTGCGAATTTTCGCAGGCTGGTACCTACATAGTTGAATTTTTGCAGGACGGAGCCACCTTTTTGAATTTCGATGTAGTTTACGAGATATTTTACTTTTTATGCACATCTGAAATGAAGAATGGAAAAATGACCTTTCGTATCGGCACGTCCGTCGATTTTCTCTCTCGTAAGGCAAAATCTATAGCATACAAAAATATGAAATTTAGTACATTTAGAGAGGAAAAACAGGGCAATACTATGAAATAAATCGTTCACCGATTTAAACTTTAGTTTGGCTTGAAATATCGCGCGGAGCCAGCCCTGCAAGAGCAGCCAAAAGGAGGCAAAGCCTCCTACCTCACAAAGCTAGTTACTGGGATTGGTGAAGCTTAGCGCGCAGGGTCCGAAGCCCCCTAGTTTAAAAGGAAAATAAAACATATTAAACTAAGGAAATATGCAGTAAGTGATATATCAGTAATTCATTTTTAAGTTTCAAACGTTCAATAAAAATAACAATCAATTTTCCGTTCGATGCTGATTTAATATTTTAAAGCAAATTTTCTTTCCACAAGTACAAGACAATATTGCCCTTAACGAACTGGAACAAGTGGAAAAATCTCAACTACTTTTCCAATTTGTCAATGTCCACTGTCAGCAAAATCCTGTAACAAGATTTCATCAATCATTTTATTGATCAGCCACGATTGTAAAGGATAAAGTGTACGAAACAGTATCGTAACACTGGGAAAAAAATGTGGAGTTATAATCTTGCAATTCTCAGTATAAAACAGATTTTTACTTTCTCACACTATGTCATATAGTATAAAGTCTCGTTCTCACAAAAATTCGAGATTCTGATGCCAATATATGTTTTAAGATCTCCTGAGCACGTTTTGACTATTTTTGGAAAAATGCTCGTGTGTCGGTCTGTCTGTATGTTTGTGGTCGATTTTTTTTTGTACGCGATAGCGGCACAAATATTAACGGATTTTCACAAAACTTTATATTCAACTTTGTTTTAAAAAAATCTAGAACGAAGTAGATTTTTTTTTTTGTATTTGAGCAAAAATTACGAAATTTATTCGAAATTTATATTTCTTTAATGTGGCAGCATAGGACAAAAATTGACATTATTATGCATAACAGAGATTATTTATGGCTCTATGAAATCATAATATATAATGATATATAATGGCTCTATAATGATCATAAGACTTAATAGTTTCAATCATTGTTGTGAAAAATAGCCGCGATACAATTTTTGATCGTGACGTCATTATCTCCCTTCGGGGATGGAGTAGTTGTCTACCGGAGGGAGTGCATTGTCAATATTGATATCAGAAATCGAGCTAGAATTTTTCCAGAAGAGTAAAAATACTCCCTGACTTGATATGAAGGAGTCTTTTGCTTTTCAGAGGAGACATTTTTAACAAATGTAAAATTTCTCTCAAATTTCCAGATATTTATTAAATTTATTCTAGGGTGAAAAAGAAAATAAGATTTAAGGAATGCACTATACTCCTTATTTGTGTTAATAAGCAAAATACATTGTATATCTGATAGCACAATTAATATACCTTAAAAACTTTATGAAATGAGTTTTAAAATGTTTACTAAATTTTGAACTATTTGGACCACATTTTTTTTTTTAAATTTCCAGTCAAGTTTCAATGTCGAGTATCAATCTTGAATTATAAATTCGCCATGCGTACATCAATTTGATGTTCGCTTACCTTCTGGTAAAAAGCGCGTTGCGCAGAAGGATAAAAATCAACTTTTGTCATGGAAAATTTGTAATGATGTACGGATGCCGAATAAAATAAGGAACGGTTTATTTTCAAGCCAAATCTGTTTTATTTGAGATTCTGTTTTTTTCCTTTTTTATTTACAAAATCGGTACGTAAAAATACGCATTACTTAATTTATAAAGTGTATTTGCTTATTTTATAGCATGAAATATGCGTATAGAAGCGTTAATTCCATCTCCGATTGATATCAATCGGATATTTTCAAGCACTTTAAAATAATTCTTTTTTTTTTCTTTCAAATGGCCAGGCACTTTGACCTTCGTCATTCGCCTTTATTACAGCGGCCAGAGTGTGAACCATTTAGCCGTCCATTGACGTTGCCCCAGGCGCACCAGAGGGGGGCGGATCACATTGCGCCCACAACACAAACATCCATGCCTTACGTGGGGCTCGAACCCACAACGTGGCGGTCGAGGGATTGCTACGGAAACGCTTGCCTTGACCACTCGACAACCACGCCGGCTCACTTTAAAATGAAAAGTAGTATGCTGTAATTGTTATATGGATCCACGTCACCAATTTTTCAATTTTTTTTTTAAATTAGAAATACAAAAAAAAAAATGCTGGTATTGGAAGTCGAGTTGAGCCATACTTCAGTTAATTTGCAAATATAATTTCATGTTGCATAAGCAAACCACAGAGTACTGAAAACTGTTTGCTGCACCCACCAATATGCGTTTTCGGTGCTTAATTACTAGGAGCATGTGAAATATACGAGTACATCCACATCATATACTACATCCATATGCATTACAGCCATTTAACGACTTCGTAGAGATTTAAACTCTTACTCAAATGGACACCGAACATTTGCGATTGATTTAGTTGCCCAAAATCTTGATTGGTTTCTCAAGATGAATGGTTGTAAAAAATAAAGTCGCAGATAAATCGTGGATTTTTTCTTTCGATTTTGAATGGCAAGTTAATAATTTTGACAAATAACGCAAAATAACGTCAAAAAAACATTCAAATATTCAATCTCACTGAAATTCCTGAACCATGGAAACGTTCTGATTTTCATAAATCAGCACATGTCGGATCGAAATAGTTTGGTAGAGAGCTTTTAACCATTTCTCAAATGGACACCAACCATTTGTGATTGGTTTAGTTGCTCAAAATCCTGATCGGTTTCTCAAAATGACTGGTTGTAAAGAAAAATTCGAAGGTAATTACCATGGATAAAGCTTGTTTTTAGTTTTGTTTTGCGATCGATTTTCAATTATAGGTTTATAATTTTGACAAATAATGTGATATAACGACGAGAAAACATACAAAAATCCAATTTCACAGAAAATCCTGAGCCATGGAAGCGTTCTCATTTTCATATACCAGAACATGTCTGGTCGGAAGCATTCAATGTTTAAAAAAGGGATGCATGAAATTTAAAATAATATGTAAAATAGTTTTGTTAGTATCAGCTTAAAGATAAATGTGAAAAGAAAATATCTATTCAAGTCATTATGATGAAAAATATCTCAAAAATTCATGTCTTATACACAATTTATTGGTGGCAAGCAAATTTGCCTTCGACGATTTTACTGAAATTTTTTGAAGCAGTTATTTCTCAGGATTTACAATAGATATAGTTTAGATTATTATTAATATAGATTCAGCATCGAATTTCGAAGGAGATAGATGTTCCATTACGGATTTCCACTTCCGGTTCTTTTTAAATTTTCGGTTCAATCATTTTCATTTTCCTTCAAATATCTATTGGCTATAAATAGATCTCAAGATTGGCTATAAATAGATCTCAAGATTGGCTATAAATAGATCTCAAGATTGGCTATAAATAGATTTTATATAACAACTGATTCAGCATCAAATTATGTAGTATGTTCTGGAGTTAGGATCACTAGGAATTTTCACTTCCGTTTCCTTTTCTACTTCCGCTCAAAATTTTCCCTTGAAACATATATTTTTCAGGATTGGCTATAGATAGAGCTTAGATAATGACTGATATGGATATAGCTACTTTATGTTCTTGAGATCGGACTTCTGATTTAGGAACTTACATTTTTTTGTAATATCTATATTTGAGGGTGGTATGTAGGAAGAGCTTAAATGATCATTGATATGGATTCAATATTAAATTTCAGATAGAGTAATGTGTACTCTATGGATATCAACTACCGGTTCCAAGATTTTCAGGATTGGCTATAGATAGAGCTTAGATGATAACTACTATAGATTTAGCAACAAAATTCTTGAAGGGTAGGTGGTATTAAAAAATCCCACCTCGAAATTTTCCTAATTCTGGTTCATAAATTTTCATTATCCTTAAAAGATAAATTTCTCAGAATCAACTATAAAGTATAGATTATGAGTTATATGCATTCAGCATCAGGTTTATGAGGAGGGGTGTAGAGTAATTTACTAACTATTTCAATTTCTAGTTCTTTTTCCTTTTGTTTAAAAAGTACCCTTTTTTCTCAATTGGCGATAGATTAGTGATAATTCATATGACTTCAGCATTAAATTCTAGTAGGAGTAGGGGCGTCACTAAGGATTTCCATTTCCGCTTCTAGAGATAGCAGTTCCAATTAAAACATTTACCCTTTTCTTGCAACATCTATTTCTCACGATTAGCTATAGATGGAATTTAGGTGATGATGACATATATTGAGCATCGAATTTTAAAGGGAAGAAGGGTGGTCACCAAGGGTGGTCGTTTCTGGAGACGTTACTTCTGGATTTTTCGAAAATTTGACTAACTGAATAAGTGACTGTGCAAAAGAGAATGAATATTTATAATGGTTCCATCGAAAATGAAGTGTACACACCACATAAAGACTCCTTTATAAATTCCTGGTTAACACTGCGTTTTGTTCCGTCTGGGGATGAAATTCATCCTTTAGCCCAGCTGGGCTCCTGTTCTACATTTTAAATCATCTACAAACTCGGGTCGTTCCAGGTAAAAATCTGCTATTCGTCCCTGCACCCGTGTAGTATTTTTTACATCGCACAGACAGACGCACACGGAGAGATATCATGCTAAAAATATACAACTTGTATTCAGGGTCTAAAACTTGTTAATACAGTCTAAACGCTCGAATTCGAATATGTTCTAATACTTTCTTTATAAATGTACTGTGTATAGTATGGTAAGACAAAATTGCATTCCATCCATAAATATAAATCATTCTAAAAGGCAATTCCAATTATTCAATGAATCAAAATCCATATATCCTAAGTAGTATATTTGAGTTTTGTATACGATTTAGTCATAAACGTATGTCAATATCAATCTTATTCTATATCAATCCCGCTCTTAATCTCTACAAATGTAAAACAAAAACTGTGACATGTATTCCTATTTAGAAACGGGACTGTAAACAATATGAGCTTCATTTCAAGACTCCTCAATTAATAATTCTAATAACGCTCGTCGCACAGTCAGATTTTGCATATAATATGACTTTAAAGGATTATCTCAAGAAATATACATGCAGAAATGTGATTTGTACTCTAAATATACTGAATTTCAACATTTCCGAATTATAATTAATATCGAGGATACTCGGTTAATCGGGATTGCTTCCAATTTCTATGATTAATTTACTTTTAAGTTCCACACGATGCTAACTGGAACACAGGCGTAACCATTTTTAACACTTTACAACAAAGTTGAAAAGTGTTGATGACTTTGTTCATTCTGTCTGTCTGTCTGTCTGTCTGTCTGTCTGTCTGTCTGTCCGTTATCACGATAACTGCCGTAAAAATGACTTTATCAAAATGAAATTTTAGTATGTTGTTCAGACGGTATGTAGGACCTATGGGAATATAAATAAATAATATCACCCAATTAGTTTTTCTTTTAACCCGGGTTGAAAAAATGAAATACATTGAACCCTATGAGACCTAATTTTTCAAACATTTTTTAAGTAAATTTAAAATTCACGAATTGCTTCGAAATTTTTAGAAAATATTCACATTATCCCATAGAATATATAAAAAAAAATTCAGTAAAATATGTTAAGTAGTTTTTTAATTAAAAATTATTTAATATAAGGAAAAAAACAAATTCAATTAAATTCTGACTTTGGGATATCCTCCAGAAAGAAAAGAGAGATATATTATATAATAAATATCTCTCCATTTGTTTAAACGTTTTGCATATGGGAGTGGCTTCACATTTAAAAATAAATTTGGTAGATAACAATTTTTCATTTTTTTAAATTTTATATAACTCTTCATGATAAATTTATTTGATGGCATTTTTAATGCACTTTCCTACGTCCTAGAGAGTTAAAATTTGGTACACAGCTTAAATTTGTTGAACATTTTATTCGACAAAAATTTGATGGATCTTTAAATATAGATCATATATTTTTTTCGAAATGGCCTGAAAATAATCCCCGTTCACTTCTATAAATCATTGTTGTAATATTGTCAAAAATTCTGATGTGGACAGCACATGTCTTTCCCTGCAGACTCATGATCGTTCTCTTTATTTATTTTTTCTATGACGTCATTTGAATTAATTTCAGTTGTTTTCGATGAAGTTTTTAAATATAATAAATTATCGTAGAATTATGATAGTTTAAAAAATATTACCGTGGAATGTATCGCTTTTCAGATATATTTAAACCAGGCAATTTATATTTCAATGCCGTCATTTGAAAGAAGTTCATGTTTTTCAATGAAGGTTTAATTTTTCAAATATAATAAATTAATGTAGTATTATGATAAGTTTTAAAATATTACCTAGGAATGTATTGCATTTTCGACTGTTTTAAATAAAATTGCATTGAAGTTGGAAAGTGTTTCATAATCAATGCTTTAAGCATGATTGATCTTTCTTGTCATTTCTAAAATGTGAAAATATTCAACGATCGAATGGGTATTATAGTGCTAGCTATATTTTACATAATCTGCACCTGATGGATAGGCAATGTAATTGTTTAGCCTATAGCGATAAAGGGGATGAAATAAAACTTCATGTTGCAAAAACGCCAAAATCGTTTGATACAATAATTCCGGTGGCGCTAGGGCAAGATGGGGCAAATTTCCCTGTATTGAATGTATTTCTAAAGAGAAAGACTCGAGATGGATTAAGTAATATTTATTTAAACTCTCAATTTTATAGAAATAATTTATCAGGGCAATGCAAATTAGAGCTCAAACAATAAAGAATATTTTTAAGTATTCCGATTTTATTTTACCTTTCAATTTATTAAATTTGTTGAACATTTTATTCGACAAAAATTTGATGGATCTTTAAATATAGATCATATATTTTTTTCGAAATGGCCTGAAAATAATCCCCGTTCACTTCTATAAATCATTGTTGTAATATTGTCAAAAATTCTGATGTGGACAGCACATGTCTTTCCCTGCAGACTCATGATCGTTCTCTTTATTTATTTTTTCTATGACGTCATTTGAATTAATTTCAGTTGTTTTCGATGAAGTTTTTAAATATAATAAATTATCGTAGAATTATGATAGTTTAAAAAATATTACCGTGGAATGTATCGCTTTTCAGATATATTTAAACCAGGCAATTTATATTTCAATGCCGTCATTTGAAAGAAGTTCATGTTTTTCAATGAAGGTTTAATTTTTCAAATATAATAAATTAATGTAGTATTATGATAAGTTTTAAAATATTACCTAGGAATGTATTGCATTTTCGACTGTTTTAAATAAAATTGCATTGAAGTTGGAAAGTGTTTCATAATCAATGCTTTAAGCATGATTGATCTTTCTTGTCATTTCTAAAATGTGAAAATATTCAACGATCGAATGGGTATTATAGTGCTAGCTATATTTTACATAATCTGCACCTGATGGATAGGCAATGTAATTGTTTAGCCTATAGCGATAAAGGGGATGAAATAAAACTTCATGTTGCAAAAACGCCAAAATCGTTTGATACAATAATTCCGGTGGCGCTAGGGCAAGATGGGGCAAATTTCCCTGTATTGAATGTATTTCTAAAGAGAAAGACTCGAGATGGATTAAGTAATATTTATTTAAACTCTCAATTTTATAGAAATAATTTATCAGGGCAATGCAAATTAGAGCTCAAACAATAAAGAATATTTTTAAGTATTCCGATTTTATTTTACCTTTCAATTTATTTTTATCTCCATATATACTGTATCCTGTCCGACAACTAACAAAAACTACTTATTAATTCTACTAATAATTAGGGAAATTTAATTTAAAAATAACTGAATACACATACTAAACACGCTGACGTGGTGGTTGAGGGGTTACGGCAAGCGTTTCCTCGTTCTCATTCGGCTACCCGGTTGTGGGTTCGATTCCCACCTGCGGGCATGCAGGTTGTGTTGTTGGGTGCAGTGTGTTCCGCCCTACTGGTGCGATGGAGCAACGTCGTGTGACGGCAAAATGGTTTATGATGCTGGTCTATGTATAGACGAATGATGTGTATCAAGTCCCTCGCCATTTGTAATAAATAAATAAATAACACAAACCATTATGTGAAAATGAGAACGAATAGTACTTTACTAACAATAACGACATCTAGATATAGTTCTCTAAGCATTGTAGCATTTTAAAACTTTTCATCCATAAGAATTTATTTATCTCATTAACTCCGTTGTTTAGTCAATGATGGGGTAAGATTCGTTCTCCTGGGTATGGCAGTGGATTTGAGAACAAACCCTGCAGAAATTAAGATCGTCCTTCTACTCAGCACTATCTATTAATATCTGCATTATGGCTTGGCTTTGTATATCAATTACAATACTTTTGCATTGAAATATGAAAACATATCTTGGAGAAAGTAAAATTCTAAATTTTAATTTTTAAAGTTGATTGATTACAATTCAAAACACCAAAAGTGTATTGAAATTGTTAATTATTAAGAACGTGAGATGTATAAACTACTTTTCTTAGCGTACATTTTTACTCGTAACTGTTAGGTTTGGAATAGCGAAGGAACCACAAAAGTTAGTTCATATCTACGATGAAAGGGAAAACGGCGCTAGTTTGCTCATCCTCAAAAATCGTCTGGTTCATGAAAACCAGACTTCAAGATCATTGTTTTGTATCATTATAAAAAGAGCTGATTTTGTAATGGTTTCAGGTGTACTGTTTTATAAAAAAATGAATAACACAGTATTGCATGATGTTCTATGAATTTTCGAAAAATCATTAAGCACTGAGGACACTGAAAAAAGTCAAATAAATCAGAATTTCTTACGTAATTTTTAACACTTTACAACAAAGTTGAAACGTGTTTATGACTTTGTTCATTCTGTCTGTCTGTCTGTCCGTTAGCACGATAATTGCCGTAAAAATGACTTTATCAAAATGACATTTTAGTATGTTGTTCAGACGGTCTGTAGGACCTATGGGAATATAAATAAATAATATCACCCAATTAGTTTTTTATTGAACCCGGGTTGAAAAAATGAAATACACTGAACCCTACGGGACCTAATTTTTTAAACATTTTTTAAGTAAATTTAAAAGTCACGAATTGCTTCGAAATTTTTAGGAAATATTCACATTATCCCATAGAATATATAAAAAAAATTCAGTAAAATATGTTATGTAGTTTTTTAATTAAAAATTATTTAATATAGGGGAAATAACAAATTCAATTAAATTCTGACTTTGGGATATCTTCCAGAAAGAAAAGAGGGATATATTATATAATAAATATCTTTCCAGTTGTTTAAATGTTTTGCAAATGGAAGAGGTTTCACATTTTAAGATAAATTTGGTAGATAACAATTTTACATTTTTTTTAAATTTTATATAACTCTTCATGATATACTTATTTGATGGCATTTTTAATGCACTTCCCAACGTCCTAGAGAATTAAAATTTAGTACACAGCTTAAATTTGTTGAACATTTTATTCGACAAAAATTTGATGGATCTTTAAATATAGATCATACATTTTTTTCGAAATGGCCTAAAAATAATCCCGTTCACTTCTATAAATCATTGTTGTAATATTGTTAAAAATTCTGAGGTGGACAGCACATGTCTTTCCCTGCAGACACATATTCGTTCTCTTTATTTATTTAATAATAATTTGAGTTTATCTGCACAAAATAGCAACCATAAGTAATTTAAATGACATTGAATTTACACGTTAAGCTTAAATTTGGTTCTCATTTGTTAGCTGGACTTATTGTCAAAGGTGGCGTAGCGAAAACGCAAAAAAAACTAGAATATCTCAAGAACGGCTAGTCCAAGAGTAATGGGGTTAGTCTTATTCTTTTTGTTATCAAAAATCATGTGTAAAATAGGAATTTAATTGATATAATTGAGCACACGTAGTCTTTTATTTTTATATATAACGATTTTTGCGGGCCATTTCGCAAAAATAGCCCGTTCCTTTTTCCCGAATCGTACTAGAATAACCTACAAATGATTTATATACAAAATTTTGTTAAATTTGGTATATATATATCACTTGTAGGTTATTAAAATATTATATACCAAATTTTGTTAAATTTGTTCCATTAGTTTTTAACTAGAGTAGATAAAGGCAATTTCTGCGGCCATTTCGCAAAGAAGGCAGATTCTTTTATTACGAATCGTACTATAATCTAATGAACATCAGGATTTCCCACAAAAAACATACCTACCAAATTGTATGAAATTCGGTCCATTAGTTTTTCAATTAGACTGGATGTAATATCCACACAGATACACCCTTACACACACAGACGTCTTCCTAAAAATAGTTTTTTCGAGTTCTAGAAGTCCCAAAACGTGTAGATCCTTTGAAAATTCGAGTTCCGATCTTCGGCACGATTTCAGTACTTTGAGTACATACACATACACACATATATTATATATAACATGCTATAGTTGTGGTCTTTTGAATCAGCGATTCGTAATTTTCAATTTTTTTCTTGCAAAATTTACAAAAAAAAATCATAAACTACTTAAAATGAATTCTGGTATGAGAAAATCGAGTGGAGCACTACTCTGGTTAATTTTAATACAGAAAACAAATGACACAAGTTTTAGAAAGCTAGCGTACAACAGTTCTTAAGATAATGCATATTTCTCAAACAAATCTACAAAGATAAATTGCATAAAATTAAAAATTCAGTATCATCAAATATGTAAACTGGTCCACATGCAGAAAAGCTGTTAAAAACATTCTCGTGTATTCTAGTGCGTACTATTCACGTGAGAAATTACTTTTTTGTAATAGTTTTGCATTTTTATCATAAAGAATTCGCCAACATTCCAAAAACACCCAATTTACGTGGATTTAATTCAATACCAAAAACATTGCACTTTGAATTTGTATTTCATTATTTTACAATGAAATAATTAAATTCATTGCAACATAACATAATTTTTCAACACTGTAAAGTTTATATGGTTGCATACATTTGATTTGAGTTCGTGTTCACATACACTCACAGAAACGAGCATTTTTCTGAAAATGTTCGAATTTGTTCAGGAGGTCTGAAGCACCTTTTCGTTTAAAAATATCGGCGGTAGATTTACACCAAAGGAGCTGATATTGTTTTGAATTAATAGAGTACTGTAAAAGAAGACTTTAATAAAGCTTAACAAGTTTATTCTTTATTTTCAGTGTCATTTGTTTCGTTTTAAACATGTCATATGAGCCTACTGTAACTAAAGAAAAATACCAAATTGTAAACCCTGACTCTTTTGAAGTTATGTGCGAATATCAAGTCCATACAAATTTGAATATTTTACATAATCTCTTTGCAAGCTGTAAGTTAAACATGATCTATACTATATCTAATAACTTATTAATATAGCTAATAATATATTTTCTGCTTTCTTGATGCCTTTATAAAAATCTCCAACAAATACCATGGGTATATTCGGATCACTAATATTTTTGGCTATTAAAACTGTAAAATCGGTATTTTATAAGCTCTTAATTTTTAACACTTTACAATAAAGTTGAAAAGTGTTTATGACTTTGTTCATTCTGTCTGTCTGTCTGTCCGTTAGCACGATAACTGCCGTAAAAATGACTTAATCAAAATGGAATTTTAGTATGTTGTTCAGACGGTCTATAGAACCTATGGGAATATAAATGAATAATATTACCCAATTAGTTTTGGATTGAACCCGGGTCGAAAAAATGAAATACATTGAGCCCTATGGGACCTAATTTTTCAAACATTTTTTAAGCGGATTTAAAATTCACAAATTGCTTCGAAAATTTTAGGTAATATTCAAATTGTTAAATAAAATATATAAAAAAAAAATCAGCGAAATATATTCAGTAGTTTTTTAAATAAAAATTAAAATAATAATTACACCTCTTATATGAAGCGATCACGTGATCATGATATGAAACGATCACATGACCCACTTCAAAATGATATATGGCATGCATCTTGTTTCAAAATCGTGATTTTTTTAAGTTCTTTTTAATTCATATTGAGTGTTGTATCCGTCCTAAAACTACTTTATTTTTGCTTAAATTCTGTGCATCTACATACTGAAACAACGCATTGACAATATATTTGAATTTAAATGCTCATCTAAATTTGATTATTTCTACAACTAAGCCTATTTTTCACCTATGTAAAATGTAAACAGCAAAATATATAGAATGAGTTGTATTAGAATTCCTGTATTTTTTTAATACAAAATAATTTAGTCCATGGAGTCTGCATAGCTGATATGAATGAAATATTAATTGATTTCATAAAGAGAAGGACGATTTTTTTCGATGAAGTTTAAAGCATAGAGTTTAATTTTTTGTAACTCCATGGTCTTAAACAAAATGTTTAAATAAAATAAATTATTATAGTATTGTGATGAATGAAATGAATGGGAGAAAGTTATGAATGAAATCCTGTTTTTATAGAGAGATCCAGGCGTGTTATTTTTTCTATGACGTCATTTGAATTAATTTCAGTTGTTTTCGATGAAGTTTTCAAATATAATAAATTATCGTAGTATTATGATAATTCTAAAACTATTACCGAAGAATGTATAACATTTTAGAGATGTTTAAACCAGGCAATTTATATTTCAATGCCGTCATTTGAATGAAGTTCATTTTTTTCGATGTAGGTTTAAGTTTTCAAATATAATAAATTAATGCAGTATTGTGATAAGTTTCAAAATATTACCGAGGAATGTATTGCATTTTAGACTTGTTTAAATAAAATTGCATTAAAGTTGGAAAGTGTTTCATAATCAATACTTTAAGCATGATTGATCTTTCTTGTTCTATTTTAGATGTGTTTTCGTGCTAAATGTAAATGTGTAATATTCTGTGTTAAATGTTCGTCTGCGAAGGAAACCGCACGTTGCATGCACTTGCATTTTTGCAATTTTACTTCCCCTTTGAGAGACTCCGTTGGGTGTAGATGTATTAGTTTTGTTTGATTCTTTTTTCGTCGCGCCATTTTGATTCAAGAGCCTTGGATAGAAGCTTTTTCGAATGGCGTGATGTTCGCTGTGACGCTACGTTGGTAGCGGTTTTGAAAGGACGCTATCTTGTTCAGGGAGATGGAGCAAAGAAGTCAACCATGGCGGGCCTAAAGAAGGCCCTGTCTAAAATTTAAATAGTGTAAAAATTTAAAAATCCAAATTCAAATTTCCATCTCCTGCTATTTTTGATCATTTTTAGGAAGACTAACAGAGATGATTTGTAAGTAAAATATTTTTTTAAAGATTCTAAGAAAGGAATGGATTTAGCAGAGCTTGGTTCAATCCATAAGCTCTATAACCTCTCTCAAAATTTGGTATTCATCATAAATAAAAATAATATGGCTAGTAAATCGCCAAATTGAAATGATTGATATTATGTTAAGTTAAAATTGATATTATAATGAAATACATTTATGTGAATTAAGTAATTGAAGAATATTTTAAAACAAAAGTGTTATAATACATAATAGCTGTGTTATGATGATTTGAATCTTTATATATTTTAACACATAAATTAAATAATTTTGAATATCATAATGGCAATCATTTTGTGTGCATGTCTCTTTGCCACATTCTAAAATTCTCAGCCATTGATGGGTACTGGCGCCCATCACCAGGGAAGGCGAACCACTGAGTTATTTTGAACCACTATTACGGATACTTTCAGTAGTACAGTATAATAAACTTTACATATTGATTTATACGACCTGATTCATCTCCGACTTTACAATAACCACTATGGTTTGAAAAATAAGAGGTCGATCGGAAATTTAATTATTTATCTTTATAAGACTCGGCTAGAAATATTTAGTTTTCGAGATATAAGCATTACAAACTTTAAAAACAGACATTTACCAAACTTCATCAACTTGGCAAGACGATTGCTCCAAATTATAAGAGATCTGAACAAATACGTTATTAATTTCGAAACTGGATTTCCTGCTGAACATTTTTCTCGAGGAAAGATTATGTCTATATTCTATAATGTACAAGATTGAGTGAAACTAAATAAAGATTAGTGAAGACTCCTTCAAACAAAATATTTTTATTTTTGCCAAAATAATAATTGATCAAAATATTGAAATTATTTTTATGTATCCATATATAGTACCCCATTTTTGACGAAACAAAAACAAATTATGTTTTTTCAATTAAGTTCGGAGATATAAGAGTGCACCGTTTACAGTTTTCGTAAAGCTTCGATTTTAGATGTGACCTCGAACATACACACCAAAACTTGAAATCGGAAGTAAAGGAGCAAACAGTACTTGACGCCTCCAACAATTTTCGTAACTATTAAAAACTACTTATTTATTCCAAACAATGCAGATTCAGGTCTCCCATTTCATAATATACCTCAACACTCACTATGGGTAGTCAGTCAATCATACAGTTAAACAAGGATCTGTGTCGTGCAGCCATATCATTCATACTGTCCCTCAGGAAAACTATGCTCTACCTTCATGTGGAAGATTCAGGTATTAAAGCTATAATAACGCTTTACGCACAGCTATGGCTTTCACATTCAAAGCAGGCGTTTGTGAAGGATTAGCTTCTGACACTTCCATGAACGAGATACTGTCAGAGAGGATGGATTTTAATGGAATAAATGTATGGGCATGATGTTTTGACGCAAATAACGTCTATGGGGTATACGACTGAAATCCGTACGTTTTGAAGAAATATAAGTATTTTAGAAATATATTTTTCCAAACCTAATAGATAAAAATATAATTAATTTATATATGTTTTGTCTAAATTGGGGTACTATTTATGAATATATGAAAATAATTTGAATATTTAAAAGTGTTTGAACTATTTTTTCTTTTAAACAATAAAATGTTTTCACTTTACTTCGCTTGCATTCACACGAAATATTTTCTAAAATATAAAAAATAGATATAAACAGAAGGAGACAAAAATATTTAGTAAAAAATACCTTTCCTAGATTAATAAATTCCTACTACAAATCTCTTAATAGTTTATAAGCAATCATCTAGTAAAGTTGAAAAATATTGTATATCTTAAAGGTTACAATGTAAGGTTACATGTAATGTTACAATGCTTGTGTATCGAAGACTAATAAACGAGTAATTTAATATCTAACTAATAACGAGTAATTTAATGTCCTACAAGGAAATATAATTGAATTTGGGATCGGACTGTAGTAGAAAATTATAATTTTGAAAATTAAATATTTGAAAAAATGGTTCTAATTTTGATATTTTAACATTTTGAACTGTTGTCAGAAGGTATTTATAGGACAACTCCTCCTCAAATAAAGACGTAAAATGATTCTTCGGCTCCATTGGACTGGAGCCACCGACGATTTTTTAAATATAGAGTTGGTATTTTAATCTCTAACTAACAATTATCTTTATATTTTGATTTGTATTATGGTATAATACTGGGCTACTCAAAAAATTCTGACATAATTTTGGCAAATTTCCACCATTTTAAAATCAACAAAACTTAAGAAGAAAAACATAAATTCATTGGTCTTCAAGGGAAAGAAATAATTATTTAAAAACTGCAAATGTAATGTTATGTCAAAAATATACTCATTTTATGAGTTATTATATAAATCTGAAAATAATATGTATCGCAATTAAAAAAATAATGAATTTCAGTCTGTAGAAATAATTTTCAGTGCACATCAGATTTTTTCTAATTAAATTTCTTGCGGATATGTCAAGTAATATTTCGCCGTTCATGAGTCTTATGCATCACAATTGAATGGAGTTAAAACTTTCGTTATATATTCGTACCAGTATTTGTTCATTATTTAAGAATATATCACTATAATATGTTTCAAATATATTATTTAACGAATACGGGCTCAGTAACGAAGTGCTCTAATGATTACAATGAACACTGAAATTTGCAACGTGCACTGTTCTCACAGGCCGTGAGTATAGGGTGATGGTGATATTCCTCACCAGTGGTGTCATTTAACCGCTTCGCACAGGTTCGGCCAAACCGACTGTTTAGGTTCGCCGAACCGGTTGTTAAAAATGTCTAGGTTCGCAAAAGCGGTTGTTAACTGTTTCTGTGAAATTCAGTACAATTCTCAGTTCACGGTATAATACTCCTCATCAAGATATTTTACAATTTGAACTTTTTTTAACAGTTACGAATATTTAAATTAGCTTAAATTTTGAAATCCTTAAGGAATTCACTACCTCTTCCTGAATTTGATCCTATCTCAGTCGTTATTTAAGCTCTATAGCTCAACCAGAAAAATAGATGTTTCATGAAAATTGCAAATTTTTAATCGAAGATGACATCTTCAGAACCAAAAGTGGAAATCCGTAGTGAGTTCCCCTATCGTCTACATAATTAGATGCTGAATCCATATTAGCTATCATCTAAGCTCCATTTATGGCAGATTTTGAGAAAAATGCTTCAAAAAAATTTTTGGTAAAAACAATGGAATATTGGTGGCAAAATTTTTGCCAATAATAAATTCCGCTGTTAATAGTTTTAAGAATGTTATGTTATTTTCGTATTATACTTTTATTTAAAGCTTTTATTTCAAATATTTTTTAATTGCTAAACGTTAAACAGGCCCATGAATGATGTTATGGACTATGAGACCGTAATCCCTAACTTTGGAAACACACCTATATACGTGGATTTGGAGAGTACACTTAATTAACTGATTTATTTATTAAATGCTAAGTTCGTTGATTTATATACTTGAATAAAATATGATTTATAACTTTTCAGAAATAACATGTTTAAACTGAACACGCATGTCAGATGTTTAAAAATACTACTTGATGAATACGGATAGAACCAAATTAATAAGGACGAGCTCTGGTGCTCTCAAGCAACAGATTGCGAACTTTCTAAGTACATTAATTTATTCTCTCAAACAGAAGTTGCACTGAATCAGGATTTATATCTATCTAAAATTTTTAATGAGTTTGAAAAGGTTTACATCCGATAATGCACTTGTAGCTTCTAGAAATATTGAGACAACATTATTTGACACATATTCCATATTCACACACGATAGAATATCTAAGAACTGAGACTGAACTTTTATATTTTTAGCATTTTATCAGAAAAATATCGTAAAATTTATATTTTGAAAATATTAATATAATATTAAGTGGAGGTCCACTCATGTTATATGAAAGCATGCGTTTCCTTCTAAAATTTAAAGTTTACCTTATCTACCATAACAATTTTAAAATCACATTTTACATAAAATAGTAGTAATCCTTTTAATTTAAGTTTTTTGAAATTTGTACTTAATCAAGAACTCTGCTCTGAATACAGACGCAGTAAATTAAAATAAATAAAAATGGTATACATCCTCTGACAAGACTAAACAAAATACAATGGAAATGTATGGATTTTATTTTTAAAACTTATAAAATGTCTGAAACCACACAGAAGAAATTTAATATAATTTGGAGAAAATGACAGGACCATATTTCACTACAAACAACGTATTTCGTTTGTTAAGGTGATCTTCCCCTTAATTAAGAATACAGAAACCCGAACATATCTTTACGCAGACAGATTTTTTTTATCACGTGACGCCAGTGATCAGGTCTGAGCATAAACAACACTTAAAAGTCAATATAACTTCCTAATATAACCTGTATCAAGTTTATGTCACAACATCTTAAATTACCATTTAAACCTGTTACAATTTTTTGGAATCCGCTATGCATTCTCTACCATTTTTAAAAATACATTTTAAAGCAGTGATATTTTGACAAACAGCAAGAATAAGTCACCAGAAAGTAATGATAAATATCTGTAGTGAAGAGTGGGTATATACATTGCGCTGACAAAATACTTCAGCTATTTCATCTTAAATCCATCGTCTATTTCCCAGATAAACGGCAAACCCATTTAGTTCTTGCAACCATCCGAAAAATATCTTTCCTGAGCCGAAGAAGCTAATTGATAGACTTTCTCTATCTTAACGACCACCAAGAATGCTGCCATACGCATTTAATAAATTTTACAAAAAAAAAAAAAAAATGAACAATATGAAAAATATGATTGATGCCAGTTTTGGGGGGAAATTTGTCATTTTTAATGGTTTCGATGTTCCATAAATAATTCGGGACACCTTTTCACAAATGCGCGAAAAATAATAGTCGCTTACTATACAAGTATAAAAAATAGTTGTATATTTATATGACAAGTAATAAATCATTTAAGTACATAAAAATATCTAATAGGTGACATTCAATTTTCAGATAAATTTATATTCTATATATTTACGTTTCTATTTGCACCAAAATCAATATCGTAGTTAAAATATTGTGTATTTTTATGAGCTCCTGCTTGAAAAATTACCTTTTAAAAATTCGCTGTAATAAAAAAAGTTTGTCAAGTCCATGAATTTTATGCTGAGTTTTATTAATATATAAATTTTAATCCATTTTATGGAAATAGGAATTTTAAAATTATATTTAAGTAAATAACATGAATTTGTGCACGATCAATACAATGTAAAACGCTGAGAAAATAAGGTTTAGTAAGCAGGCGTGCATTTCGGAATCTTGGGTTTCCTTCTTTCGCGCAAGCTTGGACAAAAAAATGATTGCTAGACCCCGTCGGCCAAACTGAAAATTGCTAGACCACTGAATACGATTAGGTAGCGCCATGTGGCGTTAAAGAAAGAGAAGAAAATGTTTGTTTTATATCCACTTAGCTCTATAAAATTTAATAAAATTACATATTAGATAACACATAATGTATATTATGCATAACTAATATTTATTTTAAATTTTCTGACTCATATCAATCGCACTGTTTCTTTTCTAGGTTCCAAGATGGTTCGCAATCAGGTTAGAAACCAAATAGAGGGCAGGTTCCAGAACCAAATATGAAAGCTGCACTTCTAGAAGTCAAGTTGAACAAGAAATAAATCAGGGAAGCTGTTAAGTAAAATAGGATTCTACGAAATACATTGGGAAGATTTTTCACGCAGCTAATATCATTATGGCGTGAATTAAATAGTGATAATT
Organism: Amaurobius ferox; assembly: GCA_951213105.1. Taxonomy (NCBI): domain Eukaryota; kingdom Metazoa; phylum Arthropoda; class Arachnida; order Araneae; family Amaurobiidae; genus Amaurobius; species Amaurobius ferox. The sequence goes on from OX578146.1 coordinate 114,906,362, forward strand.
AAAAACAATACATTTAAAGTTGCGTCATTTTTGAAAGAAGGTTGTGTTATGTATTTGCGCTGCCAATAATATATATTTTCTGGCCTTATTGGTGGTGGTTTCGGTCGTCTCTGCCGGGGCTCTTCAGTGGGACTGGTGGCGATTGACCTGGTTTGACTGGCTCTACTACCCTCTTGGTGTCCCTGGTTAAGCGCGTGTTGTATGGTGAAGTCGGCGTCTCTCTGTCTGGCGGGTTTAGGTGGCTTGTTGTTCCTTCTTGGTGCTCGGAAGTCAATTTTTCTCCCAGCCGGGGAATTAGCAGCTTAATGCTATTCGTAACGGGCGCCTCGGCCAGATTTCAATAATATTTATGTCATTAATATAAAGGCAATAAATTGTAGATTGAAAAAATAAAACCACAAACTTATTATGAGATATATCTGGAGTCTAAATAGATCAGTCTATATAGAAATTGTTAGAAATTTGATAGCGGAGGTTTTGAGAGTATTTCTGTGAATAACTTTTGCAAGGCGATATATTGGCTCTGTATTGGTGCAAGAGCGATCATGTAAGCCCTGGTATAGGAAAAATATATCTCAACTCTGTCAATTAAAACGGAAGACTGATTTCAAAGGATAGGAAAAAGGTATAATTTTGTAAAGACGAATGGATCCAAACTAAAAACTAGGATAAGGTGGTAGAATATTCTTTCTTGAGCCCAGATAAATCAGTTGATAGAACATTCGTCTCTAAAATAAAAGGCCAAATGTTTATATCCCTCAATAGTTATAATTTCATAAGATTTTATGTTTTTTTTTTAATTTGCATTAGCTCATAATCATTACGCCACGTTAAAATTATCCACTAAATTAACTGATTTTTTTTAGCAATGTAATTATAACATACATTTTGTCCGAATATGGATGTAATTGGGAAAGAAATATATCCCTTTATAAATGACAGCAATTAAAATAGAAAAGTACATAAATTACAAATTATCCAACAATTAATAAACTGGACATAGTTGTAGATTTTGTAACAAAAATAACTTTAGACTTCTCATACTAAAGCTTAGAGCTGGTAAATATTTAAAATGGAAAGCAATTTCCCCAAAAGTGCACTTTGATATTAAAGATTCATTCTTGCATAGTATGCTAAAATATATTAAATAAAGTAGTAAAGAAGTAGTTTCTTTGAGAGTTCTTAACGGCTTCTATAAAGTGCAATAGGTATGAATAAAATATTAGTACTCCATTGGGTGGCATATAAAGTGACTAAAAGAAAGTCTTAAATTTAATACTGCGGGCATGTATAATGCGAATTAAAGAATCTTTAAAGATAACGTTGAACTTTTGGGGATTTTTGCTATACTTGAGTTGAGAGTTAGTAAACTATATATTTTTCCTATGTACATAGTATGATTTATAGGTTAGGTATCGTATTTAGGTCAAAATTTAAAATTTAATTTTCATCGGATTGGTAGAATATTTTGACAAATTTATCAAATTATTCGTTAATTAATAAAAGGTTATAAATGAAATCTAGATTTAAATATAACTATAAAAATTAACATATATTACACAAATTAATTAATTATATAAACCTAATACCATTTATATGAATATTTTTCCAAATATTTATTTAATTAAATGTATTTCTTTTGATATATTAATTTTAATATTGATTTCATATTTTATTACTTTTCTACATATCGTCATATTTTCTAAAACTTGAGTTGACAAATACTTAAAGCATAAATCGATTTATAAACAATGAATTTTGACATAAAACATTTATTTTTATATAGTGTGATAAAAGTATACCAAATGAATTGACAGCTTTGGAATTTCTTAAATACTCCTATACAGCGTGATAAGTATGAATAAAGTACTCGTAATTGTTTGGGTGGGAAATTTAAGTAGAATAAAGTAAAGCTTAAATTTATTATTACTGGTGTACATACTGAGATTTGCAGACTTTTAATTTGCAATATTAAGCTTTGTTATTACTAGTATGCATGGATTGAAATTTCACCGTTTTATACTATTTTATCCTCCACAGACTATCCCCTGTTTGAGGCGGGGACAGTGCATTCAAAGGACGACCAATCACATCCCATCCATGCTCAATGGGTGAAATATCTGGAAACGACGAAGCATTAAGAAGCACCCGGATACCTTACAAGGCTTATCTTCAGAATATTGCCGTATGCGGTCGCGCATTATCTTGTTGCAACCTCTAAAAGTAGGGCAGTGCAATCAGTCGCAGCACATCATCCACATATCGTCGTGCCGTCATTGTGACTTTGATACGAACCAGAGGTGACCAGCTATTGGAGTCGAAGGCACCTCAAACCATTATGCCTTGTTGTCGAGCAGTATGGCGTTTAGCAATCGCAGCAGGATTGGATATGTTTCCACATCACAAAAAGACTCTTACACGGAGATGGTCATTCGGAAAAGAGAACCGAGACTCGTCTTTGAACACTACCGTGTCCCATTCAGCCGTCCAATAGGCTCGCACCCGACACCATTGCAATCTTTCACGTCAGTATCTTGTTGTCATTGGTAGTCTTCGTAAAGAACGGTTTGAGTGCTAGCCACTTTTGGCCAATCGTCGAGAAATTGCTGTCGTTCATATTGGAACATTTAATGTATCCTGCAAACTCTGCAAAATGTCGACAGTCATCGTTTTGGGAGACCACCACAGCATGCCTTCGAATGCGTCAACCAACGTGACCTAACGTACGTTTGGATGGACCTGTACCACTGCGACGATTCTAGAGCTCTTCTTCAATCCATCTTCACCAAATCCTTCGCACAGTGGAAGCATCTACGCGTGTTTTAACGGCGATACGCCGGTATGACCACGAAGCTGTACACAACCCTAAAATGAAGCCCGTCGCACCATCTTCCAAATGCTGAAAAAGATTTCGGTGTCATCGGCCAGGCATCTCTTTAACAACATGCGTCTTCTAAAATGAAAAAGAAATCCCTGAAAATGGGTTTCCGCTGGCGACAGACTATTACACCTGGTGCCTTATCTGCAGTCTCCATTCCTTTTATCCCTCGCTCCAATCACGTGACCTACTTGCATTTCAGATCATTTACATACATCAACTAGCTGCGTTTGTCTCGCATTTTGCATAATTATATGGTCAAAACCTTATAATTTTGCAAATGTGCAAATGGTGTTGCATTTTCTATGTAGGGTAGTGTAATAAAAAACATTAAAATTCCAGTATAAAATTACTGCCAACTCTACCATGCGTCTATTTCATAATACATATGCCACCATAGACTTGAGAGGGGCGTTCAAGTCATACCCGCTCATTTGCTAAATTATCATATTATTACTCTATAGAGACTATATTGGGATAAAAATACAGCACTGTAACCACCCTTTGACATTTCGGAATAAATGGCGAAACATGAAAAAAAATCTGTTGTGGGCTGCACATGATTTCCTTATATGAAGCAATGGATTTACTAGTTTTACTGTAAAAAATAATGTATAAGATCCACGGCACCGCTGTGTTTTTCTCATTGAATTGTACATTGGGCGATTTTCCGGATGATAACATGTAAAACTATTTCAAAATACTCAATTAACTTATATTTCGAGTGACTCTAAATAAAAAATGATCAATATTCATAGCATCTCCAATAAGCGATATAGACCATATATATTTAACTGCTTTAATTACTGCATCAATTAGGCGTAATTTTCATTAATTTAGCGTCATTTTTGCAGTTTTGACGATATTTTTGTCAATCTGGGACGAAATATCCCTAAGTTGGCATAAATTATTCGCTAAATTTACCAAATGCATCACCAAGTGTTACAGACAAACGGAGGGAAGAGTATTTCTTATATACTAGAAGGTATGCCAGTAATATGACAGAAATCAGAATTTGCGAGACATTACTTCTCATTTGGCGTCGTTTTTATCAATTTGGCAAGATTTTTGTCATTTTAGCAACATTTAAAACAGCTGCCAAGTTGGCGACGTCCCGCTAAATTTCTCGCCAAGCATTACGGACGGACGGAGAAATGTGTTATTCCTTTCCAAGATATTGAACTTCCATCATCTAGTCGTTATTTTCGTTGATTTAGCGTCGATTTAGTGTCAATCTGGTGACATTTTCGTTTATTTAGGAACTTTTAAAAAGTCGCCAAGTTGGCGACAAATCGCAAAAATCTCACCAAGTGTTATGGACGGAGAAATGAATTATTCTTGTAGCAGATAAATGACTATTGGCGTCCAAATCCAAAAGCATTACCTAAAATATCTTTTCTCATGAATCGAACTAGCTAGATCCACGAAAATGATGTTACCCAATTTATTGCATGATATTACTTATGAAAAGTGAACATCTTTCACAATAGGTAATATATATTTTATTATTTTATATGATTTTTTGATAATGTTTTGGAAAAATGTGCAATATCTCGAGAACGGTTCATGCTAGCGTTCTAAAATTTATGTCAACGGCTTTCTAATGAAAAATTACAATGTGTTTTTGATGATTTTTTCAAAATTTCACTCGAAAACTTAGAAGGATCTGAACATTCGATTACGTATAAAAACAATAGGCTTCCAGTATGCATTGATTGTAATTTTTGCACTAAATCCCGTTCGAATCGGTCCATTTGTTCTTCAGTTATCGTCTCCCCCCCTCCACACACACACACAGGGATCACCTCAAAAACATTTGCTTCGTGTTCAAGGATGCTTGAAACGTGCTCTCCTGTCGAAAACTCGAATTTTAATTTTCGATCTCGTCACAATAATTTCCTTATAATACTATACATTATATGTATATAAGGAAAGTAAAAAGGTAAAACAATTATTAATATGAATATTACAACTTAACAAGCTTTACTTTTTCCTTTGTTAAAAGTTTAATGTATGAGTCAGATAGAAAAATTCTAAACGTATGAAAACAATCAGAATTATTGTAATTTAAAGATTGTCTAAATTACATTTGCTATTAACATTTAAAATGAATTTCTAAAGTCCTGAGGTGATAAACACTATATTTGCGAAAATGGGACGATTAAAATATCAGCGAAATTTCGTCTACCAGGGCTACAACAGTTAACTGATAGAAGGTGTACATATATTATTTTACAATACCATCTCCAATGAAGCATCTGACGCATAGAGACACATCTGACTTGTCGCCTCTGAACAAGACGACACCGCATAATTAAATCAGGTGCCAGTTTGAGCAAAAACATCTCTACATCTCTATTCGTTTATTTATAAAGACACATTGTTTCCTTCAGGTATGCATCCGTAAGGGCGAATTCCTCTTGGAGACATTTTATATTAACTTAGTTTCTATTTATATGACAGCATTTTGATATATTTATATAGAGCAAAATAGATAACTTGCCCGAGCCCCCTAAATTGCTATCCCCTACCAGTCAATATGTACAGAAAGACTATCTACACAGAAATAATTTTATACACTAGTGGACTGTACTCCCTGGTCGCTTCGCTCGCGCAACTACTACTCGCTGCGCCTCCTACTTGCTGCGCTCGCAGCCTCCTACTTGCTGCGCTCGCAGGGCTCGCTTCATATATATCTTTCCTAAAAACTCTACTTTCAAAAATATCTCCTCCATCCCTGTTTATTTTCCGCAGGAGGGAAAAGGAGAGATTTTTCTTAGCCCAGGGAATCCAAAAACTGAATTCCTTGATCAAAGTTCGCTTAACGAGCTATTTCATGCGAAACTAAAGTCTAAATAAATAAACGGTTTATTTCAACGTACTACCCTATTATTTTTCTATAAATGTACCAAATTTCATATTTTTGTATGCCATAGTTTTTGCAGTACGAGACAGAGAAATCGCTAGACTTGTCGATACGAAAAAAAAATCACTTCAGAAGTGTATAAAATGTAAAACATCTCAAAAACTATATCGAAATTAAAAAAGGGGCTCCATCCTGCAAACATTCACCCATGTAGGCAGCTGCCTCCCGAAATCTGTTGTCTTGCTATTTTAGTCTAAACCCTCTCACTAATCTCTCTTGCTATTTTAGCAATCAGAAATTTGTCAAACAGCGTCGGCATCAGCTACTTTTTTTAATATAGAGAGATTTATTTCGAATGATGTGTCAAGGCCATTGTATAGGTTATTTTTAGCTACTTCAACATCTAAGTGAAACATACTTCCATTTTTACCTAATGATTAGAATTCGACGAAATAATCGCGACACTTAACATATTAACTATTTTATTGACACCTATCTCGCTGGATCTCAAACATATATGACATCACAAACACATCTACTATATACACTATTTACACAGCCAACCATACAAGATTTTACCCGGGACATTACACTAATCTAATTCGAACCTAACTCATTACTGAATTTCGTAGACTATAAAACTAATTGGTGAAATAACTTAATATATGATGAAGATGAACATTCCTGCTATTCACAGCACACGGTAATTTCGTGCCCCGGCATTCCGTAGCCGAATCTGCCAAATCCTCTTCTTTTTCCTGCCAAAACTCATCTGTCGTATAAATAGATCTGGCCAACCACGAGAGTAGGCTCCTTTTATACTGAACTTCGAAGATTTGCATAAAGAATCCCCACAAATATATAATTAAATTAAAGCTTTGGTCGTAATTGTAATTATTTAGGTAAACACTGTCTACCTTGCCTCTCCAGAAGCTTCCCATTGTTCGTAATGTCTTCCCTTTCCAAGCTACGATTTATATATACGTTAATTTCCATTGCCAATTAATATATCCTAAACATTATAGAACATTATGGAGAAAAGTGTCTAAAATTGATTGCTTCCACAAGATATGTAAGAGTTTAAAATTCGGAGCATTTTTGCCACGATACAAATTTGTTGCATTACGGCATTTCCTGAATAAGCAAATTGTTTTGTTGATGCAATTACAATCATGTCTAGTTTGCAATTTTCATATCAAATTTGAAAGAAGTATCGGTAACATAGGTGTATGACCTGCAGTTCAACAGTAACTAACAATTAAGGCACTAAAAACAGATAAGATATTTCATAAAATATCAATATAGACTATCCCTACCTTACCAAAGCATGAAGCCGATAAATATTTAAAACGTGAAAGTAATTTCAAAGAAGCGCACTTTGATATTAAAATTTCATTCTTCCATAGTATACGAGAGATATATTAAATAAAGGTACTGCTACACTCCATAACGGCTCCTACCAAGTGCTAGGTATGAATAAATTATTAGAACTCCATTGGAAAGGAAATAGAAAAGAGTACAAAGTTAACTATTGAATTTAATACTAGAGGCATGCATAATGCGTATTAAAATAATTTGTATAGTGAACGTTGAATTCTTGAAGATTTTAAACGTATATGAACTATTACGACAATATACAGAGATCCTAGAAAATATATTATGTACTCAAATAACTTTGTTAGGAAGGGTCCTTAATGTGTACACCTGTCAATTGTAAAGTGGACTTTTACCGATTTAAGCCAAGAGTTAGGGGCTCCTGTGTTATCAACATTCATCCCCACCTCTGGATATAGCAATATGTCCAAATATTGCATTTAAATAACTGAAGATTGAGTTGGACACTTCAGAATACAAGGTGTTAATTATGGTTAAGGATGTAGATAGCAAAATGGTGCAAATGCTTGTCTTGGATATCTATTCGTATCACAGTGAACTTTCAAATAACTTTTATGGATAACTCCAACATATCGTTTAGAACATCATCTCTAGTATAAATTCTTGAACATTCAAAAAGTCCCCAAATTAGTAATAGTTTGTGAAATTTGCAGGTAAGGATGCCAAAGAAGCTTATTTCTAAACTCTATCTTCACCGTAATATTTGACTTCAAATTTTAAACGCGCATTGTCCATTAAATAACTTAAGATAAGAGGAATATGTATACCAGATAGATACCAGATAAATATATAACCGAAAATATATACCAAATATATACCATACCTATGACAATATTATTATTTGCACATTTATTATAGAATCGACTGGGGATGTTCAACTGCAAATTAGGTATTTAACTATTAGGTAACGCCCCTTAATAGGATTGTCCAGATAATATCATAACTTTCTCATACAATAGAGAATTTTAGGGAAGAAACAAGCAGCTATGGATGGATTAATTCATCTTTGAAACCCGATGATTAAATTTATTAATCAGTTTTAAAATCAGAATAGAGCCTTCTCCGTCAAAATAATTAAGACAGAGCAATTAGTACGGCCATGTCAAGAAACGTCTCTTCCCAATAAAATGCAAGGCACATTAATTGAATCTTCATTTATATTTCTGAAAAAAATTGACCTACACGCTAAACATCCAATGTAAATTATCATATTTCAAATTCTTCTACAGTGTCATTATGGTATCACCATATACAGTAATCTGACTGAGAAAAAAATTTCTGCCATTTTTTCTTTGTCAAGTAAAATATTCTAATGAATGTCAGCAAAATCGATTAAGAGGCTCCTGTTTTTTGTTATTAATTTTCCTCAAATGAAAATGCAGTTTCTAAACAAAATAAGGTTTGATCTAATCAGATTTTCAATCGGACGCAATTTCCTCGTTTTATAGATTTCAATTGTATGTATGCTATTTATTTTCTCTCAGTATCAAAAATATTCTGAATAAAATTCGTTTGATATGAGTGGAATTTAGAACGTGAAAAAAATAAAACCTGCTAACAACAAATTCCACCTCTTTGCATTAAATATCTATGTGGATCTTTAATTAATTGACAAAATTATTCCACTTATTGTTACATAATTTCTAAATCTCAGATCAGTAAGATTCATGTCAATAGAAGCGCCCTGTAATTTCACAACCAATAAGTGATCCTAGTAATTGAAGTAATTTTGTTTGAAATCTATATAATTATTGTCTGCCCTAGAATCCTCCGGCAGCATAAAATGCTGAACAATTATCGTTTCAAGCATGTGATGGATCCTAACGCAAACGAATTTTCCGTTTCACTCAAAAGGGCGTAGAAAATAGATTCTTTCATAAAGTCAATCTCCACCCCACCAAAAACGTCAGCCCATGACCCAGAAAAATGAAACATTCTTCACATATAGGATCTATCAAAGTACAGAAACTAAGGGAACTATATTTTCTATTTATACCGCCTTTGCGGGGAAGATGAGGTGTTTTCGGAAAGTATGAATGATTCTGTTTAAAACTGTATCTTTGCACTAACGACACTTCTGCTCTCTGGCGGCCAAATTCTGCAACTAAAGAAATATCATTCTCAATGGTTCTGCATTTCAATCATGGAGTTAAAAAGAAGGAGATAAGACTCATTATGCATGAAAAGCTTGAAAATTCCATAATGCTTTGAGAATTATATCTAGGTGTTGCTTGTGTTGGTAAAGTAATCTCTATTGTTAGTTGTCGCAACAGAATGTCCTAGCAACAGAATGCAACTGAATGTCCGCCCTGGACGGGGAAAACGCGGTGTTTTCGGAAAGTATGAATGATTCTGTTTAAAACTGTCTCTTTGCACTAATGACACTTCTGCTCTCTGGCGGCTAAACTCTGCAACTACAGAAATATCACTCTGCATGGTTCTACATTTCGATCATGGAGAAAGAGATAAGAAAAAGAAGGATATAAGAATCATTATGCATGAAAAGCTTGAAAGTTCCATAATGCTTTGAGAATTATATCCAGGTGTTGATAGTGTTGGTAAAGTAATCGCTATTGTTAGTTGTTGCAACAGAAAGTCGTAGTACTTAAAATGTATGTTTCTGATTATTGTTAAATTAAGGGTTTCATAATTATGACTATAATTAACCAGCATTTTTCATAGTTGTAGGATAGAGTACAGAGTATAGTGATACAAATAAATTGAAAGGCAAAATTATTTTGAATACGTAGGAATATTCTACAGTTCAAATCTTTTTTCAGTTCAAATTTGCATTGAGCTACTATTTTTTATTTACAAAATTGACAGTTTAAATAAATATTGTAAACCTTTCGCCAAAGACATACATACAATGCAGAAATATTTATCTTACCCCAGGGCAATCTGAATTATTATCTCAAACGATATTGGCGTTTTCTTAATATTATATTTTACCTCCTTACCTTTACCTCCATAGTTTCGAACCCCACTTATTCACATACGGCATTAAATCAAAATCGCCATTTTCTGAGATGATTACATTCAATGAAAATTTACAATATCATTTCTACAAATATATATTTTTATTTCTTGAAAATTCGTAAAGCTGTAAATATTTCCTTAGCTGCCAATAAATGAGAACTTTGATATTGATGTCTAGTCATCGCGCAACATTAAGTTTACAACATATTTAAATATATATTTCTTTAAATGCTTAATATATATATATATATATATATATATATGTTATCTATATATTTATTATGCAAGTAAAGAGAATAAAAATGTTTATGCAAACTTTATAAAATACACAAACTTGAAAATGAAGCTGAAATTACTTTGTATTGTTGAACATAAAAAATATTTTCCATATTTAATGTACTATTTATTTATTAAAATTTACATGAATAAATATTTATCTTGAACATAAGTATATCTCAAGAGAGTATTTTTCTCAATTTATCTTTATCATAATTCGTAAAAGTGGATGTTTGGATTTATAATGCTTTTGCAAATTACATTACGATGCTTAAATATTTTGAATAAACACGATTCTAAACATAATAATAATCTTCGACATCGAGTTTCAGCGAAAGCGTTGCCATTCTTAAAGATCTTTATGTTTAAGGAGCTGCACAGGCTGATACTCATATTTATTATTAGGAGATTATCTTATTTGCATTTTACATTCAATGGATTTAATTTGTATAATGTGTTTTAATGCTTTATGGAACAAACACTTTTTAGAATTTATTTCTTTGGCACCAACAATTACTATGAAGTACGAGATTTTTTTTTTGGTAATTGTTAATTTTATGTAATTTAGAATCATCTATCTGTCTTCAAAAATATTTTTCGGCAATGTATATATATGTATACCTTGCTGATATTCACTCGTGCTATTCTGATAAATTATTTAATTTCTCAGTTACAGTAACTACGTGTTTAAAATATTGATTCACTAAGTACATTGACATACTAATCGTCCTGAATTCTTCATTCAAAGGTTAAGAGATATATAGGGGGAACTATTGTCGAACTATTTAAGAGATATATAGGGGGAACACTGTAACCAATCTTGTTCAATGAAAAAAAAATATTTTGAAGACTTACATAGTTCATACTTCACCAATTACTCATTCTACTGAAAAAAGTAAATTCGAGTTTTTTTATGTGAAACTTCTATGGGAGCTACTCTAATCTGGATCGTTCGTAAGATCAGACTTTCAAGTTTCCCCCCTGAAGCTGCAAATGTGTGGTCGTGACGCTAAGGTGCTGGGCCGTCATATTTCATCACAGTGAAAACCACCTTGGCGTCAAGGAGTGAGAACCAGTGCCACTCACCTTGTTGACCTTAGTGGAACGCACCTGTTTTGGCGCATTTATCGCCGACTGCGGTGATAAACGATATTCTTGCATTCATCTCTTCTGCAATATATCATTTTTTCTTGTTTCTTGTTCATTTAAGTATCTAAACACTCGTTTTCCTTTTCAAGAATTATTAGAGCAATTTAAGGTTGGCCAAATTAATGAAAATGTTGCCGAATTAAGTCGTATTTAAATCAAGAAAATTATTTTCAACATTGAGTTTTATGTTTTTGGATGATGTTACACAAGTGCAATTGTATCCGTACTGTTAGCCACTACTTATTAATTGAAACGCCGAAATTAAATATGGAACGATTATGTACCTCCCTCAATTTAAAAGAGGATTCATAGTAGTAGCTCTTTACCAAATGATTTTTACTTTCACCATGTAGGCCATACATATATTTTTCTTCCATGAGTTAGATTATTGATACACTTTAGATATGGAAGTAATGTATGTATAGTAATTTAAAGTATTTCAATGATTTATAAAATAACATTAAATGATTAAGTTAATTCGTTTTTACTTAGCGACTGTTTAATTTGCTTTAACAATTTACTTTGCAAATTAGTATATATACAATGCTTATTGAGAACGAAATTATGCATAACAAGATCCGATTTACATAACATATTAGTCGATCGTGGTAAATTAGCCTAACTGTAAATTTCCAAGCTGTTTACTCATATGTCATTGAATAATTGACATAATCAACGATGAATTATACACAAATAGGTTCATTATATTGCATGATACGTGTATTTGAAACAGGTTGAAAAAATGCAGTTTATAAATTGAATAAAATTTCAATTATACTTTGTATCGTAATTTATCAATACTTTCCTACAGAATAACGTACTGCGATTGGGTCGAAAATTATAATACGAATTTTCGACGGAAGTGCACATTTTAAGCATCTCTGACCTTGAATTGAACGATTTTGCGGTGATTTTAGTGTACATGTGCGCTAATGAGCTTAGAAGCGGTATCTCAAGAATGAAGAAATTAGAAGAATATAAGTTAGTACAATCATTACAATAAGTGTATACTGAAACGCTATTGATTTTAAACGGAATCAAATGGTAAGAAGACCTCCCACATTTTAAGCGGATTTTTGAAAAAATCATTAAAATAATTATCTTACAAAATAAATGATCTCTCTCTATTTCTCTCTCTTTCTCGTTCTGCCTGTGTGTGTATGTGTATAGTTTGTAGAGAGAAATCTAAGCGACGCATGACCATGAAATTTGGTATTCAGGTACTTCAGGACACGAGTAGGTGCAATTCTGCGTTATCCATTTTTAATTTCAAAATAGGTTTTTGTTATTTTAAATTTTAAGGCAATAGTCACACAAATACGTTCCTTTGCGACCTAAAATATTATCACATATTTTCATCTTTAGACAACAGGAAAGATCGAAAAATTATTTTTCAAACAATCTCTTAACGGAATCCATACAATTAATAGACGACTTTTCGTGTATTCTTTAAAAATATATAATTTTCATGCGTTTAAAACATCTCCGATTTTAAAGTACTTTATGCAAAAATGGACTAGCCAACCAACGTTCATTTCCTTTAAACAGCTACTTAAAATATTCCAGACCACTCTAGAAACAAAACTTCATAAATCCATCCCTTCATCAATTATACATTTTTAATCTAACGATATCTTCAAATTTTGTAGTCTCCATGGGTAGGACCCTTTGAGAGACTACTAACGCAATCTATTTGCGTTCTAAAATTAAAAAGGGAAAACCCAGAAATTGAAATATCTTTTAGTTGTACATTTCATTTGACAGTTATTCTGCTAAATGAAAAATGAAATTAACTATCAGGTGTCAGATTGAGCAAAAACATCTCTATATCTTCATTCGTTTATTTATATAGAAACATTGTTTCCTTCAGGCCTGCATCCGGAAGGGCAAATCCTCCCTGGAAACATATTATATTAACTTAGTTTCTATTTATATGACAGCATTTTGATATTAATAAAATAATAGTCTAAATTTCACTTTATTTTAATTATAGCCAGAAATGTCGCAGATAAATGTTTTCAACGGCAGTCATTTGAATATCCATTTGTGAAGTAAAAAAATAACATTATTTCATCTCCTTTAAGACCCTTAGAGTATGATATTGTAAAAAAAAAAGTGAAATATTTTTACTTACTGTACGTATCTACCAGTAAAATTTTTATACTATAAAATATAAAATAAATGATTCGCTAAATTACATACTCCCAATTCTCTAACTTCACAAATCCAGAAAGCTGTGCCGAATAAGGCCCCAGCAATATGAAATAAGTAAAAAAACAAACAACCATGCTATAAAGCATTGATAATGACTTTACAACTGAGATGCAATTTTATTTAAATATATCCAAATTGTGACACATTCAGGGCTGATATTTTTAAATTGCCACAGTGCTACACTAATTTATTATACACTTGAAAACTAAAAACTTTTGTTTACATTCTGCATACTTGAAAAATAGATTTCATTGTAGTAGTAATCAAAGTTTAGTGATAATTTAAAATAAAAAATAGTGTAATTGCGTTCACACATAATTTAGATACACAGATAATACGCAAAATTATTTCAAAGAAGGGACACGTGCAGGATAATTTAAGGAAATTCTTCACATGGCCCGAATGGTCCGGCCACTCAAATGGCTACTGTAAACCTTTGGGTCAGTCGAGTGGTCTGGGCCTTCAACACTGCCCGAATAGTGTAGCTAGTAGAAACAAGTTACAATATTAGAAGCCTGGGTTCTGTCCCTCGGTCCGAAATATTGTGTGCTTGGAAATTGTCAAACAGTATTTGATAATTGAAAATTGGATTCAATACCCTATTAAGCCGTTATCTGACACATTGGAATTTTTTTTCAAGTTTTTATTACCTTACGAGTTTAATAAATTTAATTGATGAATACATTGATAAAACATTATAATACAAAACAATATCACAGACAATAATAACAATCAAAACATTTATTTACTAGAAATGTCACGCGGGAAATTTTATTTTAATATGTATTAAAATAAATTTCCCAGACTCTTTGGTAAACTGAATTATCATGTTCCTGTTCTAGAACTCTTAATTTGGTGCAGTCATTTCACTCAGCTTGGTAAAAAGGGGGTGTTTAGTGGTGTATCTTACAGGGAATTTTCTAAAGGAAATTTCGTACTGGACAAACCGACACTATTAGCAGCATATGAACTATAGGAAGGGGATGCTTTTCTTAGCTTGAACATTTAAGTATTAAATTGAAAATTTTAAAATTCCAAATGTGGCTATATTAGTAATTTTATAAAATATCCTAAACTCTATTTCTCGGGGTGGGGGGTGGGGGTCGGAGGATACCTGATTTTCTTAGACAACTTGGTTATGAAATATAAATTATAATGCAAAATTAGCATGTGAAAATCTAGCGACTCTGGCATTAGAATAATGCTTAGATAAAATATTTAAATTAATTAAATTACTGTGATATTAATTACCACAATTGTTTATTTAAAAAAACTACAAATAATAAATTCCTAATAAAATGCGTAACTGTATTAAAATGTGAAACTTAAATATTACTGAAATAATTTTGATCGGAAGCAAAAATAGTTTAATTGTATTTTCTACTCTGTATTTTATAGAAATTGAACAGAGTTGTATAAAGCGTAAAAAATTAGAAAGTGGAAAATGTTAAGCATGGGTTTATACCACTGTTTTTTTTCGTTTGAAGATGAATCATCAATGCATACCAATGAAACGTATTGTGCACTTTTCACTGAAATCAAATAGGCAAGAAAAGAAATTCTATCAAAATATGCCACTTTTAAGAAAATGATTGCGGCTATTAGAATAAATAAATGTAATTATTATGAAAAATATATGACATATAAATCACAATGGCAACATTGAAAAAAATGTAATAAAACCAAACTTCTAGTTTCGAAATACAGATATAATTTTCGTACTCTATAAATCATACGCTACTGCACATTAAAAAACAAAACAATAAAACCTCACCAATCTCGTTACATAAATGGATGTAGTCTAGGAGGTATTAAAGGGGGGGGGGGGTACTCTTGGTGTTTTTAAAAGTTGATTAAGTTAATTATTTAAAATTAAAATTCGAGTAAACTCTAAAATGGTAAAGTATAAGTTAAGTCGAAAAGCTCTAACTTTACACGGTTCACGGATTCTCGTCCATCTCGCTGCTCTAAGTCCTCTGGACGAGCCGGACGGCCTGGGGCTTTCACGGTTCACGGATTCGAAGCATTAAACGAAACGACTGAATATTTCACTGAAATCGAAAATAAAAGATTCGTCAAAAGAAAAAGAAATCGTTTATAATATTTCAAATATATATTTTTGTGCTTTAATCATTATCAACTTACATTTTTAGCAATAAGTAATGCCAATTAGATTTTTATATTAGGATTTATTTACAGTGAATTCTAAAAGTTTGTTTACACTGATTTTAAATCATGGTTTTTTTTACATTATTTTAGTTGGATGCAAAATGGACGCGTTTTAATCTTGGCTGTCTTACTTCTAAGTCAATCTGTAGGTACTCGTAGTGCCATCTAGCCTCAAAATTAAGCAGTATTTCTCTTTATTATTAAAATTCTCATTTAATTACTCAGACCAGTCTCGTCCATTCATAGTAACTTGCTAATATTGAGCAAACGCTTTTACATCGTGGAGTTTTATTGGAAATATTTCCAATATAACGCCAATTTTAAGGATACACAGCCTATCCATATTTGATAGATATTAGCATTACAATATTATGCTAATATTGGCGTTATAAGAAAGATCCCCAATATTTGGAATATATATATATATATATATCTTGACCTTGATAAGTATATTCATAAATTAGCTTGTAAATTTGATCTGACATTAGAAGCATTTAACATATGGAAATTTACTTTGTTAAAATTTATTAAAAATTCTATCAGCAGTATTAAATTTTCTAGTCTAGATCAAGTATATATGCTATTGATAATATAAAAAACTCTATTATTGATTTACAAAAATATTTTGTTATTACTTATATTGCTAAAACCTCTAATTATCGTGCTATTATCTGTAAAAAATTCTATATACAATTTCTGTTAGATTATTTGAAGAATAATAGTCTATATATTTAAACTTGGTTCACAATCTGTTATTAGTATCAAACAGAAAATTATTAATATGTATAGTGATTTAAATATGAATTTTTGAAATTTCCTATATTGTGCTTATTCCTAAATTTCATAAAAGTTCTATTAAATTTAGAACTGTCACTAGTGGTTATAACTCTTAATCTACTACTGCTAACAAATTACTACTAAATATTTTAAGCGTGCTAAATGATAGTTTACGTTATTCTAGTAATAGTTAACTTATTCTAAATAACAATAAATAGTTAAAGAATAAATTAACTACTCTTTGTAAACTTATTGGTTTTCAAAATGTTGACTTTAAAGATCATTTTAATAATATTAATATTACTGAACTTTATGATGTAATTATAGCTCTTTATAATGCTTTTATTACAAATCACTCTAATCTTACTAAGGTAAAAAAGAATTCCTAAATTTCTCCATTTTGTACTATTCAATAATTATATTTTTCAAGGTAATAAATTATACTTGCATGTCTCTGAGGTTCCACAAGGTGGCTGTAGTAGCAGTATGTTAGCGAATTTATACCTTTATTATTAGGAAAATACTTTAACTTCAACTGACAATAAAGTTTACAGTTATGTTAATGATCTGATTTGTTTAGAATTCCCTGACAACTATGCCATAGATATAGATTTCTATCCGGATAATTTGGAATTAATTCCTAATGAAGCCTCTGTTAGATTAATATCCAAAAAATTAACACTATTACTAATTATTGAACTATCTAATAGGATAGTTACTAATTTATATGATAAAAAGACTATTTTCATTTTAATATTAATGAAATACTGCCATTTAATTCGTGTAACTGGTATTCAATTGCTTAGAAATATTATACTTAATCAACTTTTAAGAATTTATAGATTATCAGATAAAAAATGTTATGCTTTGCATATTAATAACCTAAAAATACCAGAAATTTATATAAATATCCAGTATATTTAGTAAATGGTATAGTTAATACGTTTAAATGAGCTGAATATTCTTAAATATCCTCCTTCATATATTATATTAGCTAATTATCAACTTTCTCTGGCATTAGAAATACAATGTATTTATATCTTCTTAGACATTTGCCTCCTTGCTTTCATTATTTTTCATGTCCTTTATTATGCAGCTATTACAGATGAATCTACAACATTTTATTTGCAATACTGTTATTTATATCTCACGATTGACAACAGTTGATCTCCACTTTTATCTGCTGCGAATTGCAACAGTAGTCTCGTTCTTTATAGCTTTACGACAACATGTGCAACATTTTTTCAGGTAAAATATATTTGATTCCTATTTTATTTCTCAATCTTTAAGCTTGTTGGCCTAGTAGATTGGATGTATAGATATTATCTGTCTCAGTCTTCAGAAACAAACTCTTTATGCTCATTTTGTATAGATACTAGGCCTTGATAACGAATTTGTTCAATCTGAATTGATTAAGGCTAGTGCTTTTACACGTGTTTGGCTTTAATGCTTGGTCATTTTCTGTATTTTCAATTTTAAAATCCCAATATTGTTAATTATAGAGTATATATCGTTTGATGATTAGATATTAGCTTTTTATTCTCCCCTTGATTGATGAATCTCTATATTTTTGTACATCTCTATACGTCGGCATCTTATATTTTAAGTTACGATTATATGAGTTACAACGTATCTCTATAACCATTTATAGTTTATGACATATTATCTCAGACGGTTAGGTTTTTAATTCATCTTAAATTCAACCTATCTTGCACTGTACATTTAACGTTTCAAGTCTTTAATATAAATTTTGCGTCAAAATAAAATGATTTAGCATTGAATAATTTAGTATCAGAAATTTGCCCGAAAACATATAATAGAGCTTCCAAATAAAATTCGAATTTAATAAATATTAAACCCATCATAGGATTACGTGCATAAATTTATGTTAAATATTTATTCACGTCTGACCGTCTGCGAAACTTGTGTTTTTAACATCCTTGATGGGGCACATGCAAATCTTCATTTCTGATCAATATTAATAATTCATTTCTGCCCAATATTAATAACAATGCGGCCCTTTAACTAAACATAATTACTATATGACTTCCTATTCAAAAATGCTTACTTCAATATCCTCTGGATTCCACGCCCCCCCCCCCCAATTAAACTTATCCGTCCCACCATCAAAGATACGTCATATTTTAAATTAATAACATTAAATTAGCCCTATGGAACTCTACAAGGATTGCTAAAAAAAGTACATTTAATTTCTAAGATACTACATTACCGCCTACTTGGCTTTTCTTAACAGTCGGCAAGTGGGTGATATTATATCAAAGTTGTCACATAGCGTAACAGACAGTGATATTGGTTTTCATCTGTTTGTGTGGGGATACATTTCTATGTTGAACTTTTTACATGCAAAGTATTTCACTTGATTTTTATATTTCCGATATAATAACTATTTAATTCACACTAAATCTTATTTAGAGTTTATCTTTTAAAATAAAATACACTCTTTTGCAAAAAAAAAAACGAATCACTATGAAGAAAGGGACTGTTTTTATTGAAATTAAATATGCTTACAGCTCATACGCAGGTAATGAAATTATTAGAAAATCAAGGCCGGAGGACCCATCAATAGTTAGCGATCGCACATTGAATGTTCAAATCTGTAATTAGTGAAACCTTCCTTGGCGGCAATGCATGCTTGTATACGCCACGGAGTGATAAAGTTTCTTAATGTCATCTTGCGATACAAATCTGCCAGGCATTCCTCAATTGTTGCTCCAGATCTGCTACATTTCTGGGTGGCCGAATCTAGTGGCCTTGCATGTCCCATACATGTTTCCCCCCCCCCGGGGCGGGCCACCCAAGATGGTGGTTTCGGATGTTGGCTCTGTAGCCTTGATCCTCCAAACTGGGGGGCAAATTAATCCGGGGGTAATCAACCTCGCTGCTGATGACTCACGGATGCAATCGCGGAAGTGACGAGGCAGTCCCCGGACTCGTCCAGGTGGCTGGATCACGGGACTGTGGCTATTTATGCCCTGAGCCCAGGTCTGGCAGGTGACCGGAGTCGGGCCCGGCAGGTGCCTTCGGCCCCTGCCCGGTGAATGATTCCGCCGTGTTTCGCGACCGAGGTTGCGGCTTTGCTGGAAAAGAGATGAAGTGGTTGCGCCTCGATGTCCCACTGAAAGCTATAAACCCAAGTTGGTTAGCTGGGCTCGCAGGTATGTACTCTGTCCCATACATGTTTAATTGGCGAAAGACCTGGTGACCTTGCTGGCCAAGGAAGAGTATCAACAGAATGTAGACAGTCCACAGATATGCGAGCCGTATGTGGTGTGGCATTATCTTGTTGGAAAATGGACCCCAGAATAATGTGCCATTAAGGGTAACGCCGACGGCTTCAGAATTTCATCAACATATCGTTGACCTCTTAAAGTTGTACGCAGGATTACCAGGGGCGACCTGCTGTCGTAAGAAATAGCTATTACCTCTGGCATGCTGGTGTGCCTGTGTGTGGTGTGCCTACTATGTGCCTGTGTTAAGCAAAGGCTGATTGTGACCACTTACCCTGTCACCTACATACACGTACCCGATGGTCATCTACTGAAAGACTGAAGCGAGATTCATCGCTGAACATTGTGCGATGCCAGTCTGCTGGCAGCCATGTAGCTCGGCTACGATACCACCCCAAACAACACTGTCGATTTTGCAGGGTTATGGACAGACGTCTTAAAGGCTGTCGTGAACGTAACCCCACCTCATTCAAGCGCCGTGAGATGGTGTACGGTATCACGGGTAGTGTGGAAGAGACTGCAGCCCGTTGGATGGCGGACAATGATGCGGTTGGGCGAGTTCGGGCCTGTTGCACAATCATCGAATCATGCCTCGCTTTCGTGTACCTTGGCCTTCCACCGATTAATTCACCTTTATTCACCGATTAATTCACCTCTATTCACCGATTCATTCACCTTCATTCCACCGATGATTTCCTTGCAGCAACCATTGCTGCCTTCACCATTGTGAGGCAGTGTCCGTTCGGTGCAAGTGGCGGCCTATTGCTCGGTATGACCAGCCAGCTTCACGCATTCCGATTATACAACTACGTTCGAACTCGTCTAATTGCTTATAAGGTCTTCGACAACGTCGTAACAGCAATTTTGGCTGTGTCTCCACAGAACTGCAGCGCCGATAAAAAGCAAAGATAAACCGCCAACATTTTTAATCTGTTTTATAGCATGTTGTTTTATAGCATCTGTTTTATGCAGTAGAAACGCGCGCAATGACCGAAGTTAATTAATTGGCTTTACAAATTTAATCTTTTGCATACCATACTTGGTATAAAAGTACTTGCATGCGAAATTTCAAGATGATCGGATTATTTTTGTTGGTGATTTTTTATGCAAAAGCGTGTTTATTGGAAAATTAATACCTTAAATTTTGAAATCACTAAAAAAGAGTTTTGTTGATTTCACTTGAAGAAGGTACTAAGGTGTTGACAGTGTGACAGTCGCATATGTAGATAAATAGATGGAATTAATTAATTACTAGTAATTATAATGATTAGAACTCAAAATTCAAGATTTTTATAGCACTAATTCCTGTGGAAAATAATCATTTTCAAAATAATGAAAACAGTATTTATTTAGTTTATATAGAGGATTTATCGTTTGAATCACGCTACGGATGATAATGGTATCACAATAGTTTTAGTAACATTAATATAATATATGCAACCAACGTTAAATGCAATTAACATTAATATAATAAATGTAAATAGTTACATTATTATATCTATGTTAATAAAATGGTTGTGACATGTATATTTTTCCATTTAGCTATTGTTATTTTGAAAAAATAAATTTTAAAACATTTTATAATATTATATTAGTGGTACATTTAAAAAACGTACTTTTCTATTTAAATAAGGATTGTGATACAGGAAGAACTAAACGCCATGTCGAAAAGGGAAATAGTTGTTATCTTACATACTGAAAGAAGACGTCTGTGTGTCTGTCTTTCTCTTTCTGTTGTCTGTAGCGGAAAATCGAAACTTCGGACAGTCGCAATTTTCAGTAATGAGGTACCGAATCGGTTTCTCAGACAATATGGCTCAGCAAGACTTAAAAAAATGTCCATTAATTTAGAACTAATGAACACTTAAATCTGAACATCGGTTGAAATTTCAATTTTAAAATCAGTGTTATTCCGGGCAGGTGACAAAACCCAGTCAAATCAATAAATAATTGCATCTGAACGATGTCTCATGTTTTTTGTCTAGGCAACTTTTGTTTAGGCAAGTATCATTTTGAGGGTATTTATTTGCTATTTTCTAAATTAGCAAATTTAAAAGATAAGTTCTCCAGTTTTGAAATAAGTATTCCAATATTATAAGCGTTCTCTGAAAATTTGAATTCAATCAAATAAACTCGCTGAGATAGCAATTACTTTTTCAATTTTACTTCTGGGGTAAAAGAATTTTTTCTTTTTGCGATTAATTTTGTTTTTATTTATTTATATTTATTTTAAGCAATCTAAAAGTATAATGCTCGAATATCGGGTCTCTTAATTTCGACAGATATAGAATTATATATTTCTTTATATCGTTCTGCCAAAGATCGACGAACTAGATGTATTGTGCGCATGCGTGGCATATTGAAACAAGTTTATTTAGGTCATACCAAGGGAGATTATTCAAAGCGTATTAAAGGAGGGCATTAGGCCCGATTTGTAAAATTGATATGTTTTCCTATGGAAAAAACGGAGCGAGGGATTGATTTCGGTTCAAAACAATTTGAAATTGAATGATGCTATCTGTATCTGCATTATTCAAGTAGCGATCAATTATTTAGTACTCGAGAAACGCCCGATAACTCGATCTAATAATAGCTGATAATTATAGCTTTCTTTGCATAACCAACTTAGAAGAAATTGTGATACAACTAGTATTCAAATACTTAAGACCCATAAAGAAAATGTAAAACCAGTCTGTGGACTGACAACTAAAGTCCAAAACTTTCTTTAAGAATATTGATGCTAAGCTGCTGCTGCTGCAAATTTCAACAACCACATAACAGTTGTTAAATTGTTAACGTATTTCTATAGATTTTCTAATTAAATAAGTTAAATATAACCCCAATGACACTAAAGTGATATATATCGTCTCAATTACAGCCAATATCCAACTATCTAATTTCGATCAAGTTCAATTAATCTGCGCGCTAGCACTCGAAATAAACTTCCCCATCGTAATTATTTTATGATTAAATGCCAGAATGATAGCTGAAAGGATAGAAGGTAAATGAGAGTTTTATTGGACGCCATATGGAAATAAACAGCAAGTTACATCGAATTAAATTTAGTTTAAAGATCAAATTTAATTGATATCATTAGTTGCCAGAGAAAATTGCCATAACGTGGCATTCTCAAAGTAAGAATTACGCTTTCATTGCAAATAACAACGTCTATGAACATTTCTGTGCTTATTATGCATTTGCTAGCATGAGATTTGCAACCACAAATAAGATTATTTGTTATTGGCTATTATATTCTAACCTATGGGGATACTTGCACTTGTTATTTCACATAGAGGTTTGTACGATTGTGAAACCACACAAGTTTGCTTGATGTCATTGCACATATTGACTATTTCATTCCAAAGTTAACAAAAAAAGCTAAAAACCAATGGATTCTGTTTTTACAGACTGATTAACCACCAGTAATGAATAAAGGACTATAATTTTATATAAACATATTTTTTAAGAAAGTATTGGTTACTATTAATTTCTCAATAGCGCAGATGAAGTCAGAGAGTAATGCATTTTTTGAGATTGATAACCTTTCTTAATCACGTCAGTTGCGGATAAAGAATGTTACCTACAAAATTGTTGAACATCGTCTAATTCGTAGAAATCGCCACTAAATTGATTACAGGATGCATTTATTGCCCTATTCATGACTGATACAATATACACCACTGACATACCCAAGAATGCAGTTCAAAGTCTGTTCAAAATGCATTCTATCAGCTACAATGCACACTTGATTTCGATAAAGGAAAATATTTGTGCTTTAACAAGCATACCAGGTTGAAGGAGCAGACCACACGACTAACCCAATGGTTTTCAGCAGCTTAATGTGTGACCGGGAGCACTTGTCACAGTGTTACAGTTTCTGATAATACATATGGAATTTTAAACAGGCATTTATTACCTTCAATTTACGCGTTTGATGCGTTCTTGTTGATTAACTCATTAGACCATCCTCTAAAACTTTGTAGTTTTTTTTTTCTATCTCGCTTTATTACCTAGTTCAAAGCACTAATTTTAAAAATTCACCTCTAGAAGTGATAAGATTACTTCAATTCGATTGAGCATGATTATTTTGATTTGTATATATATATATATATATATATATATATATATATATATATATATACATATGTGTATGCGTGTACTTAACATGTACACTTTCTTTTCAAAGTTACTGAGGTGCTTAAGGATTTTTTTAGCAAACTTGTTGTGGTGCACAAAACAAAAATTGAAATATAATAATACTTAAACTTGAAATTTTAGATTATTTATTTTCAACATATATTAACATGGCCGTAAAATCATACATACTGGAACTCAATATTAATTTATACGTTGCATTGTTTTGCCGCTGATAACCCTCCAATTATTTTTCTTTCGCGGAAGTTCTGTAACAGAATGTTAATTAATATAATACTAAATTGATTGCACCTTTTTAAATTTAGCAATAAATCATTTATTAACAACATAAAATACTTATTGAATTCATTACACAATTATTCATATTATTTCGACGGAGAGAGACAATGTGAGACCATTATTAAAAATACTTGAAACGAATTTAAGACCTGGTACCACATTTGAAGAACACATACCTTCAAGGCTGTCTTGGCTTGGTCACCAGCACGTACATCGCTGATAATATTGTACTGCTGGCTAGATATTAATATCGAACACTTCTGGAATAACACTATCTCCGTTCTTATGTCACTCTAGTCTACAAATCTAGTCGTTCTATGTAGGTATCCTCGTTCTATATCATTGTTCTTAAGTCACTCAATCTCTATATCTTTCTAAGTGTCGTGCTTCTTAATGTCGTGTTGTATGTCTGCATATCTCTCGCTATATCTGTTTTTTCTGGTCGTTCTTATGTCATAGGTTGTGGATCTTTCTGCCTCAGATCTGACACTCCTACTTTGCTCTTATTGGCAGCTTTCACAGTAACGCCACAAGCATATTCTGCATTGCTCAGCCTTTTTATCTAATGTCTTTCTTTACATTTTCTTAAGTGTCCTTCGACCCCCCTCTTGTCTTGACACCCCTAAATTTATGATTGCTGCTGACCTTTGGGGACAGCGTGTCGTAAACACTGGCGTCATTCAGATTGAAGTTATTGTCTGTCATTTCAGACACAATAAATAATGTACATAAAGCTGTCTCACATTAAGCTGGTATGAGATCTATTTCTGGTCTCACACTTGTAATCCTCTTTAATTATAATTGGACATATGTTAAATTTTTGAGGTCATTTTAATTCTACTTACATGGAAATAAATAGTGAATATTCAATCGTGTACATCACAAGAACACATATTTTGTTTTCGAATTTACGTATGCACAGTCACTTGGGACGTAGTATGGAGTCATAACAACATTTAGAATAAAAAATTGATCCCTGGATCTCGAGGTCAAAGCTCCTGAGACCGCCGACCTATACATAATCGTGAGAGGACGTCAAAACGCATTTCATATACACCTAAAAAAACAATACTTAAAACTTACCCCTTAAAATGTGAATTTTCTGCACGTTTAATCAACAGAGCAAATAAGAAAAAAAATAACATTTCAAAAATTTCATATGTTCTGCGTTTTCAAATTTTTACTTCAAAGCTAACTATCTAGAAAACTTCCAAGAACCCCAGAATATTAAATTTATTAAGCGAAACAAAACTGTGAAGTTGAGATTAACTACTTAAAAATTATGAAGCTGCGTTGGGAATTTTTACCCTTTTACGTTTCAAAGAGGCATTTTAAATTAATTTAGAACCTCGCAGTCAAAGTTAATATCTGGAGAATATTAAAATTGCTCTCGAGGCACTGCGTCTAAAAAGAATTTAACAGATGTATGCTCTAGTAGTTTTTATATACTATATATATATACGATTTAAAATTATGAGATTTTTTTGCACATAAAAATTAGAGCTAAAAAGGAAAAAAAAAGATATTTGTTTTTAATAATTGAAGACTTCGTCAATTCTGATTACATAAACTGAATAAATAAAATCTACAGTCATTTAAATAAAACAAAGCATTTGAAGCGAGTAACACAGGACTTTCGCTACATAAAGAAATAACTTTGCTTCTTTCTCAACGAGATGTACACGATATACAGGATTCACGCCTCCATGTTTCTGACATTGAACTGTAATTCCAATTGTAATTGTTCCCCATTTCTATTCAAAACTATTCATTCAAAACTATTTTAAAATGGCAAATTAACTTATATTTCGGGCAAATCTAACTTGGCATGAGACAGCTTTAATAATTAACTGGGGTGTGGATCTACTCGACTTTCTCATGCCAAAATCCAATTTCAGTAGCTGGTTTTTTTCAAATTTTACAAGCAATTGTTTTAAATATCGGTACATTAGGTTCATTGATTATAACTATAGCGTGTTGCCCTTCATATTAAAGGGCTTGATGAAAAAATATTTCGATTGATATCGCACTTGAACAATGTACTCTCGGGGTAACTTGCCCCTCCCCCCTCCCCCCAGGGGATAATGACGTCATGAACAAAAAATTTAGGCCGCTGTTATATTTCACAACCATGATTTAAACTATTAATTCTCATGGACAGTGAGCCATACATAAAACCTATAGTTGTTGTTATAAGGTTTTAATCTGGAATTAAATCCATACAAGAATAGGGAACGCATTAGATCACAAAAAGATCAAAGTATAACAAACGGAAACAAACAAACAACAACGAAGGAAACAAATTACAAACTGAGAAAACAGACAAGCGACAATTCTAAACAAGAAAGAGGGGTAGAGTTCAGTCACCAAGAGTTCATGCAAGTCCTTGCGTCCCAATACAGTTTGTCAAGGTCACCACGTCCTTCAGACTCTTGATCGAGACCTGGGCACACAAGATGATGTCCAGCATTCATAGCGTTATCATTACATATCTGGCACACGTTCGTAGGTAGGATTCCGATCCTATTTAAATGCTCAGCCATGCAGTTGTGTCCAGTCTTTAGTCTGAATTTAGCGACAGCCTCTCTATGGGGTCTGTCGCAAAAAAAATTCCAATGGTTATGGATATTGTCCCAAGATTTATCTTTTGTTTTCATTTCCAAATTAGATTTGAGATTTTCCTCAATTTTCTCCCAAACGTATCTTTTAAGCCAGTCCGGAGGGATAGGTTTGTCAGCCTGCTGCTCTAGGGTTCGTCTCTTGGCTAACGAATCGCCCTGTTCGTTACCGTCGATACCCACATGCGAGGGGATCCATTGAAAAACGATAGTTTTATCTTCAGTCTTGAGAAATATCAGGTTTTGTTTCAGTTTCGAGATGATCGGCGCCTCTGTGCAGTGATTTACAGCAACTGCCTGCATGGCTGCCTTGGAGTTAATGGAGTTTACTTCATAAATAAAACCTTTTATGCATGATTATGCCAAATTTTGTCTTATGCTGCTATGTTAAAAAATAAATCAAATAAATGTCGGATAAAGTTTCTGCTCGAATTTAAAAAAATGTATATATATATATATATATATATATATATATATATATATATATATATATATAGTTCCAGATTTTAGAATAAAAAAAGCGGAAAAACTTTCGTAAAAATCCATTACTATTTTCGGCTGTTATAGGGTACATAAGATGAAATTGAGCACATACAGATAGACGAACATCACTTCAAAAATAGGCTAAAGTCCATCAAAAATAATTGCTCGCAAAGTTCAAGTCAGCAAGTATGCGTCAGAGTTGGAGTCAGTAAGTATGCACTAGTTATTGGAATGTGTTAAAACTGAATAAGCAGTCAGTGAGGTTTATAATAAGTGTCAATCCAGATACACTGGTGTCCAAAATTATCTTCACCTGCACAAAAACACCGCTTTCTCAAAACTGTTCAATATAATTGAATGATCTTTTGGAATGATACATAACATCATAACATATAAATACAAATTGAAAAATCGAATATAAGTGAATAGGATACAAAACTAATTATGAAACAATTTGCCACATTTTATCAATGTCTTCACAGTCTCTAAACGGCCGAGAGATCGCCACCTTAAAGAACATTTCTAAATGATACTCCGCAGCCATTAAAAACTGTTTTGAGTCGACAAGCACCGAAATCAAATCCTGAATTGCAGAAATCCGTAATGAAATATACTTCGTGCACAGCACTTGCGCCACTTATTTTTAAGTGCTTAAATATAAATTTGAACACCATTATAACGCCGAAAAGCATTTGAAGACGAATAATGGAACTCTGTGTGGGACAATTCATCACACGATTCGCGATCCCACTTAGTTATAAAACGAGAGTGCAGTATCAAGGATTAACGTGGTTAATCCTGAACGGCCGTTTGGCCGTCAACGGTGCCTAGCCTCAGATTTCTGCACCTCGCTGACGAAAGCTTGGATGGTATTCCCGAACTCTGAGTGTGTGTCTGGCTTATCCCTAGATCAAATTTAAGTCAGTTCCATGTTGTTCTTGAGATATGTGTAAAAAATATCTCGGATTGTTATGGGCGTCTTTTCAGGTCAATACATTACAGCATGTGGTCAGGGTTAGCCATATTGTCACCGTGACACTTATGGCATTCAGATTAAATGATATTTCCTGCTACCATTTCTTGCTCCTATTCCCTGCTCATGGTCCAAATGTGTCCAGTCCTAAATCTAAATAAAATCGTCTGTTTATCTCTATTTAACTATTTCTCAAGGCCCGTGTCCTTTATTTCGATGGTGTTGCAGCGCTTTATCCCAGATTGCATTAGGTTTCTTGTATAAGTAATCCAGTTCTTCAAAAGTAAGTGTATTTCCATCTGATTTAAAAGATATCCGGCCTCCACAAGTTCACCCTTCTTCTCCAATACCCGGGTTCCTTACATAAAAAGGAATACACTTCAAATGTACCAGGAAATGTATTTAAACATCGTAAGGACTTTTACTATGTCAACAAATGTAGAATATTCACAGCATAGTAATTTACCAGATAATCTAATGCACTGAGGCTGTGGTCTCCGATTATCCATATTTAATTCCTTTGCTTCCACCGGTTTCAAGTGACACTAGAATCGTTTTCAAATCAGCTCTATAGTTGGGAGTATTATTTGGGGTTCTTTTGGCAGAAAGACTATGGATACACTTCTTCAAATGCCACTTTTGAAAATCATGTTGAATATGATGTTGATCATGTTGAATATGATGTTGATACCATTTTGAATATCATGTTGAATAAAATAATACTCAAGAATGTTAGGTAGTGACGAGGGAGACTGAGAACAGTCAATTGTGGTGAAGATAGAGCTGCCGTAGTCATTTGACAATTATTCATTCGGTTAAAATTAAGGAACGTAAATATAAAGCCGAAATATTTAATTTTTTAATAAAAGTACTCACCTCGAAAACATATGTAATATTTTCTTGATAAAAATTCTCACCTGTAAAGCAAGAGAAAACTTTTATAATGACTCGTGAATAAATTATTAGATTTATATAAAAGTTTTGCAATTTATATTAAAGAAAATATTGCACAATTATCAATAGACTATAATAGTTCTAAGATGCATAAGCAGTTATTAGTAACAAAAATAACATGCACTAAAATACTTTTAAAAATTTTACGAACCAGTGATTTCCATTTGTTCAGGAAAAATAGTTCTTTTTTTATGTTCTGAAAGTTTTATATTTTAATATTTCTTGAAATAAATGAACATCCTAAATGTATTTAATAAATATAAAATGTTCTCAATTTCTACACGAAAATTAAAAAAAATGTTGAACGTATCTGCTTCCATATCGGAACATCTAATAATATTGAGTGTTACTTTAGGGATTGTAATCGTGGAAATTTTTCAACCCGAGATTGCAAAATTTTTAATCGCGTGAGTTAGGATTTTCATTTTATTGCAACTAAAGAAATCATTAAAGCTTCTACGTTTTAATGTATTTATTTATAAATAAATACTATGCAACACATTTTTATTCATAGCAAATACATAAAAATGTTAAAGATATTATTGCGTTGAAATCATCCTATAACGAGTTTTAGTTGTCATAGAAATAACGAACACTTCTATAAATATTTTTTAATAACATTTGGCAAAATTTCTCATATAATTAACACTGTATTATAATAATAGAAAAAGCTGAACAATAGAAAATTTTGTCAATAACGTATTTAAAATATTTTCAGTAAAGAACAATGAAAAGAACAAATAACAATGAAAAGAACAAATAACAATGAAAAGAACAATATAAACAAGAATGAAAACTCTGATTATTTTACAGTGCACATTCACATCCATATTAATGGAAAATGTAACTGGCTAATATTAAGCACATTTCATGATAATTAGGAAACAAAGCACTATAATGCATAAAATATAATTCTCTAAGGAAAATGAACAAATATTATAACAAACCAGATATTTTTTCGGACTGTTTAAAACGATTTAAAGTAGCATTTTCAATAAAAATTTTCTAAAGTAATTGAAATACTGAGAAAAATATTTTATTCACAAATTAAAACAATTGAAATATAACCCAAAATCACGGGATTTTGACATTTCTAATCAAGAGACATTTAAGGTATCTTGAAATATTTAAGACAAGAGCCGCAGGACCTAACCAAAATCAGACAATTTTTGAAAAATACGATCATTTTCGAAGTTCTGCGCCATACATTGTTCAAAGAAATAAAGAAATAAAATTAAATTGCGCTTTATTTACAATACTATAATTAATTTCGCTGTCTTTGATTATCTTACATTTTCATTACGGATATATAAACATGGTTTGAAGAATATCTTATTTTTACAGCAAGTGTGTGATTATATATCATACTTGAACTCTGTATGAATAATAATTTCTATAACTTTTGTAATTACCAATAAGAAAAAAACCCAACAGAAAAGAAACCGTATTTCTTTTCTTTATGCACGCAAATGATTTATGACTTTTCTTACAAACAAATAATTATTTCTTATACTTATTACATAACAGAAAATTCAATTTCGCGTATTAGTAGAAAGTTGTCTCAAAATATTAATGGAACACCGGAACCATTAAAAATGACAAATTTCCCGCCAAAACTGGCATCAATCGTGGTCTTCATATTCTCTTTCTTTCTGTAAAATTTTTTAAATGTTTATGGACGCATTTGTGAGTGCTATGGCTGTGGTCGTTAAGCTGGAGAAATTCTATCAATTAGGCGTTTCAGCTCGCGAAAGAATTTTTTTTTCAGATTGCTGCTAGAGCTGAATGGGTTTCTGCCATTAATATGTTGGATAGACACTGGATATAAGTTAAGAATAACTGAATTTAAAAAATGATAACGTAGTCGACACTCTCGTTAAAAGTTAAACTTCTTAGGGTGATATAAGGAAAATAAAGATATCAATGAAGGAGTGTAACAATCATGTAGTGGAAAATGTGCTTATTTATTGTACTTTAGCAAATTTAACATGTCAGTGTTTTAAATATGAAATACACACAATACAATATATGAAATAAGAAAGATCAATCATGCATAACGCATTCATTATGATACACTTTCTAACTGAAATGCAATTTTATCTAAACTTCTCTAAAATGCCATATATACAGCTGTAATATTTTTTAAATGATCACAGTACTACTGTAATTTATTACACTTGAAAACATAAGACTCCATCGAAATATAAGTCATCTGCCTCGCTATGTAAATTCAATGAGTATTTCATTCATGTCACTTATATTCCAGACTCCAGAGCTAAATAATTTTGTGTGAAAATAATTCAGCAGTTCTCATACAACTCTCCTTACAATCGCTTGATTTGTTTACATTCTGCATGGATTAAAATTAGGCTTCGTTGTAGAAGTAATCAAAGATTACTGATCATTTAAAATAAAAAATATTGTAATTGCGTTGGATCCTAATTTAGATACACAAATAATATGTAGAAAATAAAGCGGTTTTAGAACGGATGCAATGCCAGATATAAATTTAAACGATCTTTAAATATCACAATCCTCACATAGTGGAAAAAATGGATGCCATATTTAATTTCGCAATGACTCACTTGATCTCTTTATACATCATAGGTGTAATTATTATTTCAATTTTTATTAATAAAACAACCTAAGATATATGGCTGATATTTTTTTACACATTTTATGTAATAATTTTAATATTTCCTAAAATTTTCGAAGCAATTTGTTAATTTTAACTTTACCTAAAAATGTTTGAAAAAATAGGTCCCACAGGGTTCAATGTATTTCATTTTTTCAACCCGGATCAAATCCATAACTAATTGGGTGATATTGTTAGATTTCCCTCCCCTGTGTCCCACAGACCGTCTCAAAAACATACCAAAATTTCATTTTGATAAAGTCATTTTACGACAGTTATCGTGCGAACAGACAGAGAGAATGGCCAAAGCCATAAACACTCTTCTACTACGTTGGAAAGTGTTACCACATAATCCATAATGTGGGAATAGAAAAAGCATTAATACCACAAACTTATATTAAATTTATTATAATATTATTTAAACAAGACGTAAATGAAAATTAATTTCTATTAGGAGGTATACGTATACATTTGTTTGAAATTGAAAAACTTAATTATTTATTTATAATAGCTGAAATACAGCTATTCATGGATTGTAACTACTCTAAATATCTGGAAAATACTGCGTCAATAGTAGTCCTATATTTCGGGATTGATACGGCTTGATCATTATTTCAATTTGTCTTTTATGTTAAAAATTCAATGAGTCGCTGTGCTTCTAGAGAAGCAGAATGGACATTGAAATCACCACCAAAAAAGAAACTCTGAGCATTTATCTCTGAAGCTATAGAAGTGAAGCTATGTGAATGAAGCTATGTGAGTGAAGTTATGTGAGTGACGCTACAGCTTCGACAGTGCAGACAAGCAACAGCTCACGTATAAATGATATTGGTGTTATGACTGATTGTGATATGACATAGTGATATGACATGGATAAATGAATGATTTGATGATGTATATGTATGTGTTACTACCATGCCAATGGTCTGACCATTTTCCAAAACAATGAGGGAATACTAGGTGTACTTGTATACTGTATAATATAGTCGATATTCTTGGATGTTTGGGGAGAGAAGTTTTAGACCGGTGCTCTTTCTGCTTTTTCTCATTATTTTTGTATAGGAATGTATGATCTTCAACTACTCATGTAAACATCCTTACTAACTATTTCAAATATTATATACAGTTTGGCCGCAAAAACCGGATATAAAAATAGTCTAGATGTAACGAACAAATTAATATTTTGCTTACGGGTGGGACAGCGTCCATCCCAAACGAAGGTCCTCTCAAAAAGACAGGTATTTGACATACCCTATCCCAAACAGTTCGATCCCTCTTTGCAGGCATTGGCTCCCATGGAAATCGCTGACAGAAATATTGCACCTCCTAGCAGGTGCCTATTGACTTCAATGCAGAATCTAAGAAGTATTGTATCTTCTGTTTACACATACACTTTAAAATGTATTACAAAACAATCCTGTTAAAAAAATAAATTGTTGATGAAAGTATTAGTACCTATCCCTTGGAAGTTTATATCAGCGTCGCACATTAACCTTTTCCCTTGCTTAAAGTATGATGATTCACATCAATCTATAACGACTAACATTATTATTCACAGTTTTCTATTATTTGATGCATACATCCAAGTGATATTTCGACTGTCTTCTCAATATAAATGATAAATTGCAGATAGTTTTTATAATCTATAGAGATCTACCATATGTTATTCAAATCAAATTTTCTTTTGTAAATATAATTTTTTACGATTTGACGTACGATTTTTTTTATTTTATTTATGGGTAAAAATTTTTTATTTTATTATGAGCAAAAATTCCCCTTCGCTATTTAGAGAAAATTCACCCAAAAGATATCAATAATGTAGTGCTAAACCCTCAGAAATGACAAATACCCCCCAACACTGACATCGCTGTTTTTTTTTTTTTTTTCCATTTTCATTCTGAAAAATGTATTATGGTAGCATTTGTGAAGGATATTGCAGTGGTCGTTAAAATGGAGAAAGTCTATAAATTAAGCTTCTTAGTCCGGGAGAGATTTTTTTTCTAGAATGTTGTCAGAAATGAATGGGCCATAATAATGGGCCATGATGAATCTGGGAAGTAGAAACCACCTTTAAGTGGAATAAAATGTACTCGTAATTTATAGTTTTATTCCAAATAAGCAATATTTAGACATAAGTATTTTCTTCAGGAAATTGAATATAATGGTATGTGTTCCATTTAGTTGTAATATTGACCAATAGTGAATTTTCCATTTTCTTTGCAGTGTAATATAATACATCCTTTAAGAGTGGGTTTAGTCTAAATTTCTAACTGGTTATGAAGGCTTATATCTGATATAAAATATAGCCATTCTCCTAGTTTGTTACCTGAGGAAATTTATAGTGGTTGAGTCTTGAATGTGGTGAGGAATTAGAAGGGATATATTTATATGATCGAAAATGCAATTTTTACGGAGTTTTCAATAGCAGTTTTCTTTTTAACGACTCTGGTTATATAGGTCAAATATTTATATACATTTATAAGGACTTCATTCTAAAATAAAATGTTTTTGTTTATTTTGTATCTGAATGAAGAATGTGTGGCTTTTTTATACTCAAAACCAGTTAAATATATCATTGGGTAAGAGTGCCCAGAGTAAGAGTGCGTGCGTACTCTTAGACACCAATCGATTTAATATTATATTTTTATTTTTAAATTGTGTTTTTTTGAATTGGTATATTGTGACCTAGGATAGGACTTAGAAAAGTTCAAAGTTAAAATTTCCAAAATTTTGATTTTTAGGTGTAATTTATTACTTTACAGTTTATGACAAAATAATGTGAAATTGTATTTGGTTGCCAAGCATCCAATCCTCATGTCACTATTCTTAAAATCATAATATTAGTTAGCTATTAGAATCAATCAATTGCGATATAGGACACCCTGTATAAATATATATATATATATATATATATATATATATATATATATATATATATATATATATATATACAGGGTGTCCTAAAAATACTGTCCTCGGCATTTATTCCTTAAATATTTATCTTAGACATATACAACAAATTACAAAGTTGAGTAAAAGAAGGTACAGGATTTTATGAAATCGATTAAAATTTTCAAGAGAATTCAATTTTAACAAATACAAAATTTAAATTTTTATACGGCCCCCTACAAAAACATTTCCAATTAGTAAAATATGCTCCATACACTAATGAGGTGATGTACAACATTTCAGCATTTAATCATAAAATGTCCCAAAGATATGAAAAGACAAAAATATTTATTGCAGATGCTCTATTTATTGCAGATTCAGAGAAAAATTCTTCAAAAGAAATGTTTGGTAAGAACAATGGTATATTAGTGGAAAATTTTTGCCAATAATAAATTCTGTTGTTAATAGTTTTAAGAAAATTATGATATTTTAGTATTACACTTTTATTTAAACTTTTTATTTCATTATTTTGCAATTGCTAAACGTTAAACAGGTCCATGAATGTTATTATCAATTATGAGACAGTAATCCCTAACTTTGGAAACACACCCCTATAGGTGGATTTTGTGAGTATAATTACTTAACTGATTTACTTATTAAATGCTAAGTTCGTTGATTTATATACTTGAATAAAATATGATTTAGAATTTTTCAGAAATAACATTTTTAAACTGAACACGCATGTCAGATGCTTAAAAATACTACTTGACGATTACGGATAGAAACAAATTTATAAGGACGAGCACTGGTGCTGTCAAGCAACAGGTTGCGAACTTTCAAAGTACATTAATTTATTCTCTAAAACAGAAGTTGCATTGAATCAGGATTTATATCTATCTTAACCTTTTAATGAGTTTGAAAGGGTTTACTCCCGATAATTTGACCAATACGTAAACCACACTGGACTTGTAGCTTCTAGAAATATTGAGATAACATTATTAGACACATATTCCATATTCACACACGATAGATATCTAAGAGCTGAGACTGAACTTTTTATATTTTTAGCATTTAATCAGAAAAATATCGTAAAATTTATATTTTTCAAATATTAATATAATATTAAGTGGATGTCCACTCATGTTATATGAAAGAAAGCATTTCCTTCTAAAATTTAAAGTTCATCTTATCTACCAAAACAATTTTAAAATTATATATTATATAAAATAGGAATAATCCTTTTAATTTGGACAATGTAAAATTCGTCTTTCATCAAGAATTCTGGTTTGAATACAGACGCAATAAGTTAAAATAAATAACAAGGAAGATCAATCATTCATAAGCACTGAAACTTGCACTTTCTAACTGAAAAGCAATTTTATTTAAACATCTCTAAAATGTGATACATTCAGTGGTGATATCTTTTACATTATCACAGTAGTACAGTAATTTATTATACTTAAAACTAAAAACTTCATCGAAATATAAATCGTCTCCTCCTCTATATAAATCTATATAAAATCAATGAATATTGCATTCGTATCACTTGTATTCCAGACTCCAGAGCTAAATTATTTTGCGTGAAAATAATTCAGCAATTCTTAAATAACTCATCTTACAATCGCTTGATTTATTTGCATTCTGCATAAATTAGAATTATGCTTCGTTGTAGAAATAATAAATGTCTAGTGATCATTTAAAATCCCAAATATTGTAATTGCGTAGGCACGAAATTTAGATACACAGATAATACACATACACAGATAATATAAGTGTGTGTGTATATATTCAAAGTATTGGAATCGTGCCGAAGATCGGAACTCGAACTTTTGAAAGATCTACACGTTGTGGGACTTCTAGAACACGAAAAATCTATTTTTAGCATGACGCCTGTGTGTGCGTGGGTGTGTTGGTGTGTCTGTGTGTGTTTCTGTGTGTCTGTGAGGATTGTATCCACTCGAACTGAAAAACTAATGGATCCAATTTCTTAAAATTTGGTAGATAAGTTTTTTGTGGGAAACCCTGATGTACATTTGATTTTAGTAGGATTCGCAATAAAAGAACCTGTCTTTTTTACGAAATGACCGGCAAAAATTGACTTTATCCACTATAGATCAAATATTAATAGACCAATTTTAATAAAATTTTGTAAATAAATCACTTGTAGGTTATTCTGGTGATGATTCGATTATGGTACTATTTGGGAAAAGCATGCCGTTTTCACGAAATGGGCATCAAAAACTGTTAAACCTAAAAATAAAAGACTACGTATGCTCAATTATATCAATCAAATGCTTATTTTATGCGTAATTATTAACAACAAGAAGAATAAGACCAACCCCATTTCTCTAGGACTAGCCATTCTTGAGATATTTTAGTTTTTTCGCGTTATTTCTGCACCACCTTTGAAAATCAGTCCAGCTACCAAATGAGAACGAAATTTAAATTTAGAATTGCAAATTTATTGTCATTTAAAATAATTGTGGTTGTAATTTTTTGCAGATAAATTCAAATGATTATTGAAAAAATAAGGGAAACGTGAATATGAGCCTGTCGCTAAAGTCATGTGCTGCTTGAATCAGAATTTTTAACAATCTTACAACAATGATTCATAGAAATAAACGAACGGGGATTTATTGCAGGCCATTTGGAAAAAAAATGCAGGATCTATATTTGAGGATCCACCAAATTTTTGTAGATTAAAATGTTCTACAAATATAAGCTGTGTACCAAATTTCAATTCTTTAGGACGTAGGAAAGTGAATTAAAAATGCCATCAAAGAAGTATAACATGACAGACAGACAGACGACCATCAATCATGAGGAGTTATATAAATTAAAAAAAAAATCATAAAATAACCTGAATTCAATTTATGTCACAACATATAAAAATACCATTTAAACCAGATACAATTTTTTGTAGTCCGCAAAATATCTTTCCTGAGCTGAAGAAGCTAATTGATAGACTTTCTCCATCTTAACGACCACCAAGAATGCTGCCATACGCATTTAATAAATTTTACAGAAAAAAATGAAGAATATGAAAAATACGATTGATGCCAGTTTTGGCGGGAAAGTTGTCATTTTTAATGGTTTCGATGTACCATAAATAATTCGGGGCACCTTTCTACAAATATGCGAAAATAACATTCGCTTATTATACAAGTATAAAAAATAGTTATATAATTATATGACAAGTAATAAATCATTTAAGTACATAAAAAAATATCTAATAGGTGACATTCAATTTTCAGATAAATTTATATTCTATATGTTTATTCTTCTATTTGCACCAAAATCAATATCGTAGTATAAAGATTGTGTATTTTTATGAGCTTCTGTTTGAAAAATTACCTTTTATAAATTCGCTGTATTAAGAAAAGTTTCTCAAGTCCATGAATTTTATGCTGAGTTTTATTAATATATAAAATTTTATTCCATTTTATATACATCGGAATTTTAAAATTACATTTAAGTAAAGAACATGAATTTGTGCACGATCAATACAATGTAAAAAGCTGAGAAAATAAGGTTTAGTAAGCAGACGTGAGTTTCGGAATCTTGGGTTTCCTTCGTTCGCACAAGCTTGGACAAAAAAATGATTGCTAGACACCGTCTGCGAAACTGAAAATTGCTAGACGACTGAATACGATTAGGTAGCGACATATAGCGTTAAAGAAAGAGAAGAAAATGTTTGTTTTATATCCACTTAGCTTTATAAAATTTAATAAAATTACATATTTATATGATAACACAGAATGTATATTATGCATAACTAATATTTATTTTAAATTCTCTGACTCATATCAATCGCAGTTTCTTTTCTAGGTTCCAAGATGGTTCGCAATCAGGTTAGAAAACCAAAAGAGAGCAGGTTCCAGAATTAAATATGAAAGCTGCACTTCTAGAAGTCAAGTTGAACAAGAAAAAAATCAGGGAAGCTGTTAAGTAAAATAGGATTCTACGAAATACATTGGGAAGATTTTTCACGTAGCTAATATCATTATGGCGTGAATTAAATACTGATAATTAAAAACAATACATTTATAGTTGCGTCATTTTTGAAGGATGATTGTCACATGTATTTGCTCAGCCAATAATATATATTCTCTGGCCTATTGGTGGTGGTTTCTGTCATCTCTGCCGGTGCTCTTAATTGGGACTGGTGGCGGTTGGCCTGACCTGACTGGGTCTGCTGTCCTCTTGGTGTCTCTGGATGTGCTCGCGTTGTGTGGTGGCATCGGCGACTTTCTCTGTCTGGGGGGTTTAGGTGGCTCGTTGTTCCTTCATGGTGCTCGGACGTCAATTTTTCTCCCGGCCGGGAATTTAGCAGCTTAATGCTATTCGTGGTGGATGCCTCGGCCAGAGTTTTCAATAATATTTATGTCATTATTATAAAGACAATAAATTGTAGATTAAAAAAATAAAACGACAAAT
Source organism: Amaurobius ferox (assembly GCA_951213105.1). Taxonomy (NCBI): domain Eukaryota; kingdom Metazoa; phylum Arthropoda; class Arachnida; order Araneae; family Amaurobiidae; genus Amaurobius; species Amaurobius ferox. Next base: position 114,945,736 of record OX578146.1, read on the forward strand.
TTATTATGAGATATATCTGCAGTCCAAGCAGATTAGTCAATATAGAAATTGTTAGACATTTGAAAAGGAAGGTTTTGAGAGTATTTCTGTGGATACTTTGAGCAAGGAGATATATTGGCTCTGTATTGGTGCAAGTGCGATCATGTAAGCCCTGATATAAGGATAGTCTATCTCAACTCTGTCAATTAAAACGGGAGACTAATTGCAAAGGGTAGGAAAAAAGTATAATTTTGTAAAGATGAATGGATCCCATCTAAAAACTTGGATAAGAGGGTAGAATATTCCTTCTTGAGCCCAGATAAATCAGTTCATAGAACATTCGTCTCCAGAATTAAAGACCAAATATTTATATTCCTCACTAGTTATAATTTCATAGGCTTTTTTTTTTATTTGCATTATGTCATAATCATTACACCACGTTAAAATTATCCGCTAAATTAACTGATTTCTTTTAGCAATGTAATTATAACATACAATTTATCCGAATATGGATGTAATTGGGAAAGAAATATATTCCTTTATAAATGATAACGATTAAACTAGTAAAGTACATAAATTACTAATCATCCAACAATTAATAAACTAGACATAGTTGTATATTTTGTAACAAAAATAACTTTGGACTTCCCATACTAAAGCTTAGAGCTGGTAAATATTTAAAATGGAAAGCAATTTCCCCAAAAGTGCACTTTGATATTAAGGATTCATTTTTGCATAGTATGCTAAAATATATTAAATAAAGTAGTAAAGAAGTAGTTTCTTTGAGAGTTCTTAACGGCTTCTATAAAGTGCAATAGGTATGAATAAAATATTAGTACTCCATTGGATAGCATATAAAGTGACTAAAAGAGAGTGTTAAATTTATTACTGCTGGCATGTATAATGCGAATTTAAGAATCTTTATAGATAACGTTGAACTTTTGGGAATTTTTGCTATACTTGAGTTGAGAGTTAGTAAACTATATATTTTTCCTATGTACATAGTATGATTTATGGGTTAGGTATCGTATTTAGGTCAAAATTTAAAATTTAATTTTCATAGGATTGGTAGAATATTTTGACAAATTTAATCAAATTATTCGTTAATTAATAAAGGGTTATAAATGAAATTTAACTTTAAATAATTATAAAAATTAACATATATTACACAAATTACTTAATTATATAAACTTAAATCATTTATATTAATATTTTTCCAAATATTTATTTAATTAAATATATTTCTTTTGATATATTAATTTTAATATTGATTTCATATTTTATTACTTTCTACATATCGTCATATTTTCTAAAACTTGAGTTGACAAATACTTAAAGCATAAAATGATTTACAAGCAGTGAATTCTGATATAAGTGATTTATTTTTGTATAGTATGATAAAATTATATCAAATGAATAGAGAGCTTTGGAATTTCATGATGACTCCTATACAGTGTGATAAATATGAATAAAATACTCGTAATTTATTGAGTGGGAAATTGAAGCAGCATAAAGTAAAGTTTAAATTTATTATTTACTTGCGTACATACTGAGATTTACAGACTTTCAATTTGCAACATTGAGCTTTGTTATTAATAGTATGCATGGGTTGATGTTTCACCATTTTATACTATTTTATCCCCCACAGGCGGTCACTTGTTTGAGGCGGGGACAATGCAGTCAAACGACGACTAACCACATCCCATACATGCTCAATGGGTTAAATATCTGTAGACGAAAGCTAAGGAAGCACCTGGATACCTTGCAAGGCTTGTCTTCAGAAGGTTGCAGTGTGCGGCCACGCGTTATCTTGTTGAACAGCATTTTGCAACCACTAAAAGTAGGGTTGTGCAATCAGCCGCAGCACATCATCCACATATTGTCGTGCTGCCATTGTGCCTTTGTTACGAACCAGGGGTGATCAGCTATCGGTGTCGATGGCACCTAAGAAAATTATGTCGTGTTGTCGAGCAGTATGGCGTTCAACAGTCGCAGGATGATTGGATCTGTTTCCTCGTCACAAAAAGACTCTCATACGGCGTCTGTCATTCAGTAAACAGAACCGAAACTTGTCGCAGAACACTGCCGTGTCCCATTCAGCCGTCCAAGAGGCTCGCGTACGACACCATTGCAATCTCTCACATCGACATCTTGTTGCCAATGACAGTCCAGTCTTCGAAAAGAACGGTTTGAGTGCTAACCACTTTCAGCCAATCGTCTAGAAATTGTTCTCGTTGATATTGGAACATCCAATGTACACTCCAAACTGTGCAGAATGTCGACAGTCGCCGTTTTGGGAGGCCGCCACCGCATGCCTTCGAATGCGTCAACCAACGTGTACTAACGTACGTCTGGATGGATCTGTACCACTGCGATGATTCCCTGGGGCCGATTCCCTGGGCTGATGATTCCCTGGGATTAAAAGTATATTGACCTTCCGCCCACTATTAAATCGGCTAGTTTTCGCACTTCCCATCAATTACCGCAACATTTCGATCAAATCAAATTACATGAAGTTAGTCATCCAATGCGCCCTATTGTTTCTAGATGTAATGGTCCCACCCATTTTTTGGAAAAAGCTTTGGCAAAGTTACTAGAGTCCTTTTTCGATGATCATCTCTTTTCTGTTAATTCTACCAAACATTTTATTAATAACCTTTTTAATTTAAATTCTGTTCCTAATTGCACTTTTAATAGTTTCGATGAGGTTTCTCTTTTCCCTAATGTTCCCGTTGATAAAGCCATTAACATTATAGCTAATAAACTTTCTTTGCAGAATTATAAACCTCCTTACATCACCGCAATAACCCCTGCATTGAATATCGTGGAGGAAACGAACTATTTTAGTTTCAGTGGCGATAATTATTTACAAAATTCGGATGTCCCTATGTGTAGCCCACTTTCTGGTATCATTGCAGAAGCAATTTTGCACGAATTCGAGAGCAAATTAAGGACTGGTAATTGGTAAATTAAGGTAAATTGGTAAATTAAGGTAATTGGTTAATTAATTGGTAAATTAAGGACTGCCCTTTCCCATTTCGTGAATAAAGAAAATTTTCGCCCCCTTTTTGAAAAGGATTTTCTTTTGATTAGCTGTAATAACCCCCGTTCTATCTTACTTTATGAATACCTTTTTATTTACTTATATCGTTCTTCTATTTGTAATTTTGACCCTGTTCAGGTCTTAAGTTATGCCTGGCGACTCGTTCTCGATGTCCCACATGTCAAACTTTTGCATAGTTACATTAATTTATAATTATTTTCTAAAGTTCCCATTATATATTTTTTAAACTGTTTTTGGAAATATTAATCTTTGAACTTTGTATAAATTATAATTTATGACAGATTTATATATCCACTTTTTTATGCGGCTGACAATTTCATGATATGCAAATTTTACTTGACAGTTTTGAATTGTATTTAAGCACGCTGGCATCTATTTCTAATCGTCTTGCCGCTGAAGATGAACATGGAAGACGTTCGAAAGCGCTTTGGCTGTATTTACGTTTGTAGGATGATTGTATAATAAAATGACTATTGGATCTGTTTGAGATTTGTCATTTGTTAATAATTTGTATCTCAAAAATTATATCGAAATTAAAAAAGGAGCTCCATCCTGCAAAAATTCATCCAGGTAGGCACCAGCCTGCCAAAATTCGTTGTCTTGCTATTTTAGTCTAAACCTTCTTGCTAATTTCTCTTGCTATTTTAGAAACCAGAAATGCGTTAAACACCCTGGGATCAGCTACTTTTTTGATATAGAGATATTTATTTCGGATTATGTGTTAAGGCCATTGTATAGGTTATTTTTATCTACTTCAACATCTAAGTGAAACATACTTCCATTTCTAACTAACGATTAGAAATCGACGAAATAATCGCGACACTTAACATATTAACTATTTTATTGACACCCATCTCGCTGAATCTCAAACATATATGGCATCACAAACACATCTACTATATACACTATTTACACAGCCAACCATACAAGATTTTACCCGGGACATTACTAATCCAATTCGAACCTAACTCATTCATGAATTTCATAGACTATAAAAATAATTGATGTGTTAACTTAAAATATGCCGACGATGAACATTCCTGCTATTCACAGCACACGGTAATTTCGTACCCCGGCGTTCCCTAGCCGAATATGACAAACCCACTTCTTTTTATAGCCGAATGTCAAAGTCCGCGGTATAAATAGATCTGGCCAACCAAGAAAGTGATATTCTTCTACACTGAACTCAAAGATTTGCATAAAGAATCCCCACAAATGTATAATTAAATTAAGCTTTGGTCGTAATTGTAATTATTTGGGTAGACACTGTCTACCTTGTCTCTCCAGAAGCTTCCCCATTCCACCTAGAGCTATCTACGTCGTAATTCGGACTGAATACCGTAACTCTCGCCTGGGGAATCGTGAACAGCGGAATTTTCTAAATGGGACCGTTCCCTAATTAATAAAAGCGGTTGCAGTGACATAAAGGCGAATTTAAAAATTTGGGAAAACCAATTCAGCAGCAAAGCGAGATAGACGAAAAAAATTCAATTTTAAATGTTGCAAAACATTGTTTAATCAGTAGGAATGGACAACAGGACCGTTGGCAGTAAATACATGAAAGGGGCAATAAATACTTGTCAAAAATCGTAACGTTAGAAATTATAACTCGATGAAACTTACTTGTTAAAGTAAGCTGGAATTTCATTTCTCAAATTTACATGTTCATTACTGCTCACAAAGAGCGTATTTGGCAGTCCATACAACAAATTCCTCTACTTTTAAATGTCGTTTATTTCAGCATACCTGAATAGGATAGTCAATCATTCGACAATAACCGCATTGTTCCAAATAAATGCCTTTTGCAACATATTTGTTGTCAATTCCTACTAATTAGATATTCCTCTTCAACTATATGGTTGGCTTTTTTCGTATACCTAACTTTGTTGCCGACTTGGTTATTCTAACTTTTAAACTCAGCAATAGAAGCACTATAATCACCTATATTCAGACATGGTCACACCAAATTAAGTAAACCTAACGTGCACGCCCACGTACCTTTCCTTACAAAGTTATTGATATGCTTAAGGACTGTCCTAGAGATCATGTATATCGTTACGTCGTATCCTGTGGATTAGTGATGATTAGTATAATTTCAAAATAGAAAAAGTTCATAGACCTAGACTACGTCAACTTCTTCAAAGAAGCAACAAACGTTAACAGTAACTAAATACAAACATTAGTATTCTAATTACAGTCGAACTCGGTTATAACGAAGCATAAATATAACGATATTTTAAATATAATGATCGTTCATTCTAGTACCAAAAAATATTCTTAACAATTAAAGTTAATTAAAACGGTTATAATGAACTTCAAATAGCACACATTTTGGGTATAACGATCTTAATCTTCAGTAAAGGAAATTTTAAGTTCGACCACCATGCCGAATATAATTTCCATACTGTCTTTTTTCTGACTATGGCATGGGATAATATGTCTAATCCTGTGATGACGAGTTAGTCTCATCTAAAGACTCAGGGGCATAATGTTAAATTATTGAGAGAAATGTTTTTATCGATGATTCACCGCCCGATACTGATTGCGAAGGTAGGCAGCAAACTGCCGTCGGCAATGCAAATGGAAGATGTAGAAGCAACAATGCAACCGGTCAAAAAATTTTATCAACCTAAACTACGAAGCCTAATGCAATTGATTCATTCTAAAAATTGATCACATTTCTTCTCCATCTTCTCTATTCTCCTCCATCTCCTCCATCACATTTCTCCTCTATCTTCTCCATCACATTCCTCCTCCATCTATAATTCCAGAAAATAATAACGTTTTCTTTTTTTAAGTGCAGCCATGATAGTCATAATAATAATAACAGGTACACAAATAGTAGCACCAGTGTTGTATTTTTACTAATTCTATAGTGAAATTCTTCTCAGTATTTATTTACTTTTTAATATTATGTTTCGTTATAAATCATCCATTGTATCCTTATTGTTTCTCTGATATGCATCTATTACTGTTCCTGGATATTTAACAGGTGCCTGCATTTTAATTAATGATATTTGTGAAAAACCTTGAGCATAATGAGCGTATATTAGTCCAAAGTATTCATTACATCGGGTTTCATCTGTATTTCTAAATGTACAAAAGTTAATGTTAATGCAACAGCAAATAAATGATTGTCGAGTTCACATTTAAGGAAATCGTTTTTTTTAAATAACATTCGTATCACAGCGAACTCTCAAATAACTTTTATGAATAACTCCATCATATCGCTTAAAACGTCATCACTAGTATAAATTCTTGAACGTTCAAACAGTCCTCAAATTAGTAATAGTTTGCCAAATTTGCAAGCAAGGCCGCCAAAGAGGCGTATTACCAAACCCTATCTTCACCTTAATAATTGGTTGCAAATTTTAAATGCGCATTTTCCTTTAAATAACTTAAGATAAAAAGAAAATATATACCAGATAGATACCAGATAAATATATAACAGAAAATATATACCAAATATAAACCATACCTATAGCAATATTATTATTTGCACATTTATTATAGAATCAACTGCGGCTGTTCAACTGCGATTAGTGCTGTTAGGTAACATCCCTTAATAGGAATGTCCTGATAATATCATAACTTTCTCGTACTATAGTATATACCAGGACAGAAACAAGCAGCGATGGATAGATTCATTCCTCTTTGAATCCCGATGATTAAATTTATTAATCAATTTTAAAATCAGAATAGATCCTTCTCCGTCAAAATAATTAAGACAGAGCAATTGGTACAGCCATGTCAAGAAACGTCTGTCTCCAATAAAATACAAGGCTCATTAATTGAAACTTCATTTATACTTCAGAAAGAAATTGACCCACACGCTTAAAATCCAGTGTAAATTTTCGTATTTCAATTGCTTCTGCAGTGTCATTATGATATCACCATATACAGTAATATGACTGAGATGAAATTTTCTGCCATTTTTTCTTTGTCAAGTAAAATATTCTAATGAACGTCAGCAAAATCAATGAAGAGGCTCCTGTTTTTTTGTTATTAATTTTCCTCAAATGAAAACGCAGTTTCTAAACAAAATAAAGTTTGATCTAATCATATTTTCAATCGGACGCAATTTTCTCGTTTTATAGATTTCAATTGTATGTATGCTATTGATTTTCTCTCTGTATCACACAAAAATAGTCTTAATAAAATTCTTCCGATATGAGTGGAATCTAGAACGTGAGAAAAATAAAATTTGCTAACAACAAATTCCACCTCTTTGCATTAAATATCTAAGTGGATATTAAATTAATTGATAAAATGATACCACTTATTATTACATAATTATCAAATCTCAGAACAGTAAGATTCATGTCGATAAAAGCTCCCCGTAATGTCATATCAAATAAATGATCTTAGTGATTGAAGTAAGTTTGTTTGAAATCTATATGATTATTGTCTGCCCTAGAATCCTCCGGTAGCATAAAAGGCTGATCAATTATCGTTTTAAACATGAGATGGATCCTAACGGAAATGGATTTTCGGTTTCACTCATGAGGGAGTAGAAAATGGATTGTTTCATAAAGTCAATCCTCGCCCCTCCAAAAACGCCAGCTAATGACCGAGAAAACTGAAACATTCTGCACAATTAGGATCTATCAAAGTACAGAAACTAACGGAACTGGATTTTCCATTTATACCCCCTGGACAGGGAAAACGCGGTGTTTCCGGAAAGTATGAATGATTTTGTCTAAAACTGTCTCTTTGCACTAACGACACTTTTGCTCTCTGGCGGCCAAATTTTGCAACTACAGAAATATCACTCTGCAAAGTTCTACATTTCGATCATGGAGTTAAAAAGAAGGAAATAATTCTCCTATGCATGAAAAGCTTGAAAATTCCATAATGCTTTGAGAATTATATCTAGGTGTTGCTAGTGTTAGTAAAGTGATCGCTATTGTTAGTTGTCTCAACAGAAAGTCATAGTATTTAGTATGTATATTTTTGATTGTTGTTAAATTAAGTGTTTTCTAATTATGAGTATAATTAACCAGCATTTTTTCATAGTTGTAGGATAGAGTACAGAATACAAAGATAAAAATAAATTGAAAGGCAAAATAATTTTGAATTCGTAGGAATATTTTTCAGTTCAAATCGTGTTTCAGTTCAATTTTGCATTGAGCTACTATATTATTTTTACAAAATTGACAGTTTAAATAAATATTTTAGGCCTTTCTCCAAAGACATACATACAATGCAGAAATGTAATTTGCAAATAAGTCTTTGTAAGATATATATATATATATATATATATATATATCTTACCCCAGCGCGATCTGAATTATTGTCTCAAACGATATTAGCGTTTTTTTAATATTATGTTTTAACTCCTTACTTTTACCTCCATGGTTTCGATCCTCACTTATTCAAATATGGCATTAACTAAGATGATGACGCCATTTTCTAAGATGACAACGCCATTTTCTAAGATGATTACATTCAATGAAAATTTCCAATATCATTTCTACCAATATATATATTTTTTTAAATACGTAAAATTGTAAATATTTCCTTTGTTGCCAATAAATGAGAACTTTGGGTTTGATGTCTAAACATCGCGCAACATTAAGTTTACAACATTCAATTTAATTTAGTTTTAATATATATTTATTTGCATACATAATATATATATATATATATATATATATATATCTATATATTTAGTATGTATGCAAAGAAAATAAAAATGTTTATGCAAACTTTCTAAAATACACAAAGATGAAAATGAAGCTGAAATTACTTTGTATTGTTGAACATAAAAAATATTTTCCATCTTTAATGTACCATTTATTTATTAAAATTTACATGAATAAATCTTGAACATAAGTGTATCTCAAGAGAGAATATTTATCAATTTATCTTTATCATAATTCGTAAAAGTGGATGTCTGGATTTATAAAGCTTTTGCAAATTACATTACGATGCTTAAATATTTTGAATAAACACGATTCTATACATAATAATAATCTTCGACATCCAGTTTCAGCGTAAACGTTGCCATTTTTAAAAATCTTTATGTTTAAGGAGCTGTACAGGCTGATACTCATGTTTACTATTAGGAGATTACCTTATTTGCATTTTACATTCAATAGATATATTTGTATAATGTGTTTTAATGCTTTATGGAACAAATAGTTTTAGAATTTATTTCTTTGGCACCAACAATTACAATGAAGTGCGAGATTTTTAATTTTTTTTGTAATTGTTTATTTTACATATTTTACAATCATCTATCTGTCTTCAAAAATATTTTTCGGCAATGTATATATATGTATACTTTGCTTATATTCAATCGTGCTATACTGATAAATTATTTAACTTTTCAGTTTCATCAACTACGCGTTTAAAATATTGATTCATTATGAACATTGACATACTAATCGCCCAAATTTATTCATTCAAAGGTTAAGAGAAATATAGGAGGAACTATTATCGATTGTTTTTTATGAACTTGAAAGAATAACGTTTAATTTACTCAAAATAATTTCAAAACTATAGATTGACTCATTAAAAATCTTATATTACAATATTCACTAGAATCAGTCCCGTTCAATGAAAAAAAAAAAATTTTAAAGTCTTACATAGTCCATACTTCACCAATTTCTCATTCTAGTGAAAAAAGTAAATTCGAATTCTTTTAAGTGAAACTTCTATGGGCGTTACTCGAATCTGTATCGTCCGTAATATCAGACTTTCACATTCCCCCCTGAAACTGTAAATGTTCGGTAGTGACGCCAAGGCGCTGGGCTGCCATATTTTATCACAGTGCCTTGGCGTCAAGGAGTGAGAACCAGTACCACTTACCTTGTTGACCTTAGGGGAACGCACCTGTTTTGACGCATTTATCGCCGACTGCGGCGATAAACGATGTTCTTGCATTCATCTCTTCTGCAATGTATCAATTTTTTTTCTTGTTTCTTGTTCATTTAAGTATCTAAACACTCGTTTTCCATTTCAAGAATTAATAGAGAATTTTAAGGTTGGCCAAATTAATGAAAATGTTGCCGAATTGATAAGATGATGCCTAATGATTAAAAAATTAACATTTTTAATTCAACCGTTTTAATCAAAAGTCGTTTTTAAATCAAGAAAATGATTTTAAACATTGGGTTTTGTGTTTTTAGGTGATGCTACACAAGTGCAATTGTATCCGTTCTGTTAGCCAGTACTTATTAATTGAAACGCCGAAAATAAATAAGGAACAATTTTGTACCTCCCTAAAATTAAAGGAGGATTCATAGTGGTAGTTCTTTACCAAATGACTTTCACTTTCACCGTGTAGTGCATACACATATTTTTCTTCCATGGATTAGATTATTGATACACGATACATATGGAAGTGGTGTGTGTATGTATAGAAATTTAATGTGTCTCAATGATTTATAAGATAATATTAAATGGGTAGGTTAATTTGTTTTAACTTAGTGACTGTTTAATTTGTTTTAACAATTTACTTTGCAAGGGAGTGTATATACAATGTTTGAGAACAAAATTATTCATAAAATGATCCGATTTACATAACAATCGATCGCGGTAAACTAGCCTAACTGCAAATTTCTAAGCTGTTTACTCATATGTCATTGGATAATTGATATAATTAACGATGAATAATGCAATAATAGGTTCATTATATTGCATGATACGAGTATTTGACACAGATTGAAAGAATGCAGTTTATAAATTGAATAAAATTCGAATTATACTTTGCATCGTAATTTATTATTACTTTCCTACAAAATGACGTACAAGGAAAGTATTGCGATTGAGTCGAAAATTCTAATACGAATTGTCGACGGAAGTGCACATTTTAAGCATCTCTAACCTTGAATTGAACGGTTTTGCGGTGATGTTAGTGTGCATACGCGCTAGTAAGCTTAGAAGTGGTATCTCAAGAATGAAGGAATTAGAAGAAAAAATTTTAGTACAATCATTACAATCAGTGTATACTGAAACGCTATTGATTTTAAACGGAATCAAATGGTCAGAAGACCTCCGGCATTTTAAACGGATTATTGAAAAAATCATTAAAATAATTAAAATATTTAATTATCTTACATAATAAATGAAGGTATCTCTCTCTCTCTCCCTCTAGATCTCTCTGTGTGTGTGTGTACGTGTATAGTTTAGTTTGCAGAGAGAAATCGAAGCCTCGCACGACTATGAAATTTGGTACACAGGTACTTCAGGACTCGAGTAGGCGCAACTAGGCGTTATTCATTTTTAATTTCAGAATAGTTTTTTGTTATTTTAAATTTTAAGGCAATAGTCACACAAATGCGTTTCTTAGCGGCCTAAAATATTATCACATGTTTTTATCTTTAGGCAATCAGAAAGATCGTCAAATTATATTTACAACAAATTCTTAACGAAATCCATACTATTAATAGACGACATTTCGTGCATTCTTTAAAAATATATAATTTTCTTGCGCTTAAAACATCTCCGAATTAAAAGTATTATATGTAAAAATGGACTAGCCAACTAACGTTCATTTCCTTTCAACAGCTGCTAAAAATATCACAGACCACTCTAGAAACAAAACTTCATAAACCGATCCCTTCATTAATTATACACTTTTAATATAACGATATCTTCAAATTTTGTAGTTTCCATTGGTGTAAGAACGCTTTCTGAGACTACTAATGGAATCTATTTGCGTTCTAAAATGACCAAGGGAAAATACGGAAATTGAAATATCTTTTCGTTGTCCATTTTTTTTACGGTTATTCTGCCAAATGAAATTAAATTAACTCTGATAAGTCTAAATTTCACTTTATTTTAATTATAGCATGAACTGTCGCAGATAAATGTTTTCAACGGCAGTCATTCGAATATCCATTAGTGAAGTAAAAAAATAACATTATTTTATCACCTTTTAGACCCTTATAGTATGATATTGTAAAAAAATAAAAGTGAAATATTTTTACTTACTGTACATATCTACCAGTAAAATGTTTATACTATCTAGTATATAATAAATGATTTGTTAGATCAAATATTCTTAATGAAATAGTTTTTGAATCCCGAAAGCTGTGCCGAATACGGCCCCAGCAATATGAAACAAGTAAAAGAAACAATCAATCGCGCATCTATAAAGCATTGATAATGACTTTACAACTGAGATGCAATTTTATTTAAATATATCTAAATTGTGACACATTCAGGGCATTTTTAAAATATCACAGTGCTACACTAATTTATTATACACTTGAAAACTAAAAACATTTCGAAATGGCAATGTTAGTTACACAAAATGAATTTTATTCAAATGACGTCATCGAAATATAAATCGTCTGCTTCTATATGTAAAACCAATGACTATTTCATTCATATCACTTATATTCCAGACTTTACAGCTAAATAATTTTACGTGAAAGAAATTCTGCAATTCGTATACAACTCGCCTTACAATCGTTTGCTTTGTCTACATACTGCATACGTGAAAATTAGATTTCGTTGTAGTAATAATCAAAGTTTAGTGAACATTTAAAATAAAAAATATTGCAATTGCGTTCACACATACTTTAGATACACAGATAATACGCAACAGTTATTTCAAAGAATGGGCGCGTGCAGGATATTTTAAGGAAATTCTTCATATGGCCCGAATGGGCCAACCACTCAAATGGCTACTGTAAACCCTTGGGTCAGTCGAGTTGTCTGGGCCTTCAACATGGCCCGAATGGTGTAGCTAGTAGTAACAAGTCACAATATTAGAAGCCTGGATTGTGTTCCCCGGTCCGTGACATTGTGTGTTTGGATATTGTCAAATAGTATTTGATAATTGAACGTTGGGTTCAATACTCTATTAAGTCGTTATCTGACACATTGGAATATTTTTTTTTCAAAATTTTATTACCTTATGAGGTTAATATATTTAATTGATGATAAACCATTATAATACAAAACAATGTAAGTGATAATCATAACAATCAAAACATTTATTTACTGAAAATGTCAGGCTGGAAATTTCATTTTAATATGCATTAAAATAAAATTCCCAGACTCTTCGGTAAACTGAATTATAATGTTCCTGTATCTCATTAGGTACTAGAACTCTAATTTGGTGCAGTCATTTCACTCAGCTTGGTAAAAAGGGGATGTTTAGTGGTGTATCTTACAGGAATTTTCTAAGGGAAATTTCGTACTGGACAAACCGACATTATTAGCAGCATAAAAACTGTAGGAAGGGGATGCTTTTCTCAGTTTGAACATTTTTGATGTATTAAATTGAAAATTTTAAAATTCCAGATGTGGCTATATTAGAAATTTTACAAAATATCCTAAACTCTGAATCTCGGGGTGGAGGGATACCTGCTTTTCATAGACAACTTGGTTATGAAACATGAATTATAATGCAAAATTGGCACTAGAACATCTAGCGGCTCTCGAATTAGAATAATGTTTAGATAAAATATTTAAAATTAATTAAATTACTATAATATTATTTACCACAATCATTTATTTAAAAAAAGGAACAAATAATAAGTTCCTAATAAAATACGTAACTTTATTAAAATGTGAGACCTAAATATAACTGAAACAATTTTGAGCGGAAGCAAAAATGGTTATAATTGTATTTTCTACTTTGTATTTTATAGAAATTGAACCGAGTGGTATAAAGCGTAAAAAATGAGAAAGTGGAAAATGTTAAGTATGAGTTTATATCACTGTTTTTTTTTCGTTTGTAAATGAATCATCAATGCATACCAACAAAACGTATTGTGCACTTTTCACTAAAATCAAATAGGCAAGAAAAGCAATTCTATCAAAACATGCGGCTTTTAAGAGAATGATTGCGGCTATTAGAATAAATAAATATAATTATTAATAAAAAATATATGACATGTAAATCACAATGGCAACATTGAAAAAAATGTAATAAAAGCCAAACTTCTAGTTTCGCAAGGCAGACATTATTTTCGTACTCTACAAATCATACGCTATTGCACATTAAAAAACAAAACAATAAAACCTCAACATTCTCGTGGCATAAATGAGTGCTGTCTAGGAGGTATTAAAGGGTGTACTCTTGGAGTTTTTTAAAGCTGATTAAGTTAATTATTTTAAATTAAAATTCGCGTAAACTCTAAAATGATAAAGTATAAGTTAAGTCGATAAGCTCTAACTTTACACACACCTTTCTGGTAGGTCGGACGGTCTGGGTCTCAACAACAACAACAACAGTTTACGGATTCGCAGCATTTACCGAAACGACTGAATATTTCACTGAAATCGAAAATAAAAGATTCCTCAAAAGAAAAAGAAATCGTTTAAAATATTTCAATTCTGTGTTTGTATCATTATCAACTCACATTGTGAGCAATTCGTAATGTCAATTAGATTTTTATATTAAAATTTATTTACAGTAAAATCTAAAAGTTTGTCTACGCCGATTTTAAATCACATTTTTTTTACATTATTTTAGTTGGACGCAAATTGGAGGCGTTTTAATCTTGGCAGTCTTATTTCTAAGTCTTCTTTAGGTAGGTACTCGTAGTGCTATCTAGCGTCAAATATAAGCAGTATTTTTCTTTATTATTAAAATGCTCGTCTATTCATAGTAACATGCCAATATTGAGCAAACACTTGCATATCTTGGAGTTTTATTGGGAAGTTTTCCAATATAACGACAATTGTAAGGATACACAGACCATCCATATTTGATAGATATTAGCATTACAATATTATGCTAATATTGGAGTTATAAGAAAGATTCCCAATATTTGGAATATATATATATACATAAATAAATATATATATATATATATATATATATATATATATATATATATTGCTTCGTTTTTTTTTTTGCAAAATCGTGTATATTGGAAAAGTAATACCTTAAATTTTGAAGTCGCTAAAAAAGGGTTTTGCTGATTTCAGTTGAGGTACTAAGGTGTTATAAGTGTGGCATTCGCATGTGTAGGTAAATAAATGAAATTAATTAATTATTAATAATTATAATGATTAGAACTAGAAATTTAAGCACTAATTCCTGTGGAAAACAAACAATCATTTTCAAGTCAATGGAAACAGTATTTATTTTATTTAGAGGATTTATCGTTTGAATGACGCTACGGATGTTAATGGTATCACAATAGTTTTATTAACATTAATATAATATATTCAGCCAACGCTAAATGCAATTAACATTAATATAATAAATGTAAATAGTAGCATTATTATATCTATGTTAATAAAATGATTGTGACATATATATTTTTCCACTCAGCTATTGTTTATTTGAAAAAAAAAATAAAAAAAAATAATGATTGTGATATAGGAAGAACTAAACACCATGTCGAGTAGAGAAATAGTTGTTATCTTACACAATGAAAGAAGACGGGTGTGTGTCTCTCTTTCTCTTTCTGTTGTCTGTAGCTGAAAATCAAAAACTTTGGACAGTCGCAATTTTCACTAATGAGGTACCGAATCGGTTTCTCAGACAATATGGCTCAGCAAGACTTTAAAAAAAATTCAATTAATTTAGAAGTAATTAACACTTAAATATGAACATCGGTTGAAATTTCAACTTCCAAAATCAGTATTATTCCTGGTAGGTGACAAAATCCAGTCAAATCAATAACAACATGCTTGTGAACGATTTCTCATGTTTTTTGTCTAGGCAACTTTTGTCTAGGCAAGTATCATTTTGAGGGTTTTGCTATTTTCTAAATTAGCAAATTTAAAAGATAAGTTTTCCAGTTTTGAAATGTATAAGTATTTCAATATTATAAGCGTTCTCTGGAAATTTGAATTCAATCAAATGGAAACTCGCTGAGATAGCAATTATTATTTCAATTTTACTTCTGGGGAACAGGAAATTTTTCTTTTTGCGATTTAATATGTTTTTATTTATATATATTTATTTCAAGCAATCTAAAAGTGTAATGCTCGAATATCGGGTCTCTTAACTTCGACAGATATAGAATTATGTATTACTTTATATCGTTCTGCCAACGATCGACGAACTAGATGTATTTTGTGCATGCGTGGCATATTGAAACAAGTTTATTTAGGTCATACCAAAGGAGATTATTCAAGGCGTATTAAAGGAGCTTATTACGTCCGATTTGTAAAACTGACATGTTTGCTTATGGGAAAAATAAAGCGAGGGATTGATTTTGGTACAAAACAATTTGAAATTGAATGATACCATCTGTATCTGTATTATTCAAGTAGCGATCGCTTATTTAGTACTCGAGAAAACCCGATAACTCGATCTAATAATAGATGATAATTATAGCTTTCTTTGCATAACCAACTTAGTAGAAATTGTGAAACAACTAGTATTCAAATACTTAAGACCCATAAAGAAAATGTAAAACCAGTCTGTGGACCGACAACAAGATTCCAAAACTTTCTTTAAGAATATTGATGCTAAGATACTGTTGCAAATTTCAACAACCACATAAAAGTTGTTAAATTGTTAACGTCTTTCTATAGATTTTCTAACTAAATAAGTTAAATATAACCCCAATGACACTAAAGTGATATATAACATCTCAATAACAGCCAATATCTAACCATCTAATTTCGATCAAGTTCAATTAATCTGCGTGCTAGCACTCGAAATAAACTTCCCCATCTTAAGTATTTTATGATTAAATGATAGAATGATAGCTGAAAGTATAGAAGGTAAATGAGGGTTTTATTGGACGCTATATGGAAATAAACAGCAAGTTACATCCAATTAAATTCAGCCTAAAGGGTAAATTTAATTGATATCATTAGTTGCCGGAGAAAACTGCTGTAACGGGGCCTTCTCAAAGTAAGAATTACGCTTCCATTGTCTATGAACCTTTCTGTGCTTATTATGCATTTGGTGGCATGAGATTTGCAACAACAAGTAAGGTATCTTGTTATTGGCAATTATCTGCTAACCTGCACTTGTTATTTCACATAGAGGTTTGTAAGATTGTGAAAAGACACAATTTTGCTTGATGTCATTGCACATATTGACTATTTCATTCCAACGGTAACGTAAAAATGCGAAAAACCTCAATGGATTCCGTTTTTATAGACTGGTTAACCACCAGTAATGATTAAAGGATTATAATATTATATAAACATATTTCATACGAAAATATTGGTTAATATTAAATTGTCAATAGCGCAGATGAAATCAGAGAGTAATGCATTTTTTAAGATTGATAACTTTTCTTAATCACGTCAGCTGTGGATAGAGAATGTTACCTAGGAAATTGTAAAGCATCGTCTAATTCGTAGAAATCGCCGCTAAATTGATTACAGGATGCATTTATTGCCCTATTCATGGCTGTTACAAAATACACCACTGACATGCACAAGAATGCAGTTCAAAGTCTGTTCAAAATGCATTCTATCAGCAACAATACACACTTGATTTCGATAAAGGAAAATATTTGTACTTTAATAAGCATAGCAGATGTCAACGTATTGCAGTCCCTGATAATATATATGACATTTTACCAGACATTTATTACCCTCAATTTACGCGTTTGATACGTTCTTGTTGATTAACGCATTAGATCATCCTCTAAAACTTTGTAGTTGCAATTTGTTTTCTATCTCGCTTTATTGCCTAGTTCAAAACACTAATTTTAAAAATTCTCCTCTAGAAGTGATACGATTACTTCAATTCGATTGAGCATGATCACTTTTTGATATATATTTATATATATATATATATCATACCAGAAAAGTATAAAAATGAAAGAAAGCAATATATCAAAGAATGGCTGGGGGCGTTGTGACCCCCACTCCCCGGTTAAGCCAGCTTTGCGTCTAGACAACACTCCCGGAAGCCGATACATTGCACAAATATGAATACCGAAGTATCAAAAATTTTTTTAAAAAGGATTTTAAAAAAGGATTTTAAAAAGGAGGTTACAAAACCTGAAAGTGTGGAGTACCCAGAAGACTCGTATTTTAAATCAGTACTATTAGTTTAACTCTCACAAAATCAAAATCAATAAGAAACAAACATATAGATTTTAATTACCAAAGTAGATACTGTATCATAACCCAGATGCACTATTCACCATGACGAATCCAGCATCAATCCATCTGCTTGTTATTATCTATTGTATATAAGAGTGTACTCTTTTATAACCTGTGTAAAGATGGCTCAGACTCCCTAACGTAATCAATCTAAGAGTCATGAAGAAAATAGTGTAGGGAGTATCGGCTACCGGGAGCGTTTGCCATGGCGGAAAAAAAAGCTTTAACCGGAGTGTTGGGGGTCGCAACTCCCCCCGCCATGGTTCAATCCAAAACTAATTGGGAGATATCATTCATTTATATTCCCATAGGTCCCACAGACCATCTGAAAAACGTACTGAATTTCATTTTGAAAAAGTCATTTTTGCGGCAATTTTCGTGCTAACGTACAGACAGACAGACAGACAGAATGAACAAAGTCATAAACACTTTTCAACATTGTTCTAAAGTGTTAAAAATGGTATAAATCCTTTGAAGAAATTAGAAAAAACACAATAGAAATGTATGGATTTTATTTATAAAATTAATAAAATGTCGGAAAGCACACCGTAGAAGAATATAATTTGAAGCAAATGGAAGGACCATATTTCACTACATACAACGTATTTGGTTTGTTAAAGTAGTCTTCTCCTTAATTGACAATACAGAAACCCGGAACATGTCTTTATGTAGACAGGTTTTTTTTATCACGTGGCACTAGTGATCAGGTGTGAGCATAAAACGATCCTTAAATACCAATATAACTTCCTAAAATAACCTGAATCCAATTTATGTCACCACATATAAAATTACCATTTAAACCTGTTACAATTTTTTGAGTCCGCTCGGCATTCTCTACATTTTTTAAAAATACATTTTAAAGCAGTGATATATTGACAAACAGCAAGAGTAAGTCACCAGAAAGTAATAATAAATATCTGTAGTATAGAGTGGGTTGCGCAGACAGAACACTTTAAGACTACTTAAGACTATTTCATCTTAAAGCAATAGGCTTTTTATCAGATAAATGACAAACCCATTTAGTTCTTGCAGCCATCCGAAAATTATCTTTCCTGAGCTGAAGAAGCTAATTGATAGACTTTCTCCATCTTAACGACCACCAAGAATGCTGCCATACGCATTTAATAAATTTTACAAAAAAAAAAAATGAAGAATATGAAAAATACGATTCATGCCAGTTTTGGCGGGAATTTTGTCATTTTTAATGGTTTCGATGTTCCATAAATAATTCGGGACACCTTTCTACAAATGTGTGAAAAAGAATATTCGCTTATTATACAAGTATAAAAAATAATTATATATTTGTATGACAGGTAATAAATCATTTAAGTACATAAAGAAAATATCTAGTAGGTGACATTCAATTTTCAGATACATTTATATTCTATATGTTTACGTTTCTATTTGCACCAAAATCAATATCGTAGTTAAAAGAGTGTGTATTTTTATGAGCTTCAGCCTGAAAAATTATTTAAAAAATCGCTGTATTAAAATAAGTTTTCTCACGTCCATGAATTTCACTCTCAGTTTTATTAATATAAAGAATTTTAATCCATTTTATAGATATAGGAATTTTAAAATTACATTTAAGTAAAGAACATGAATTCGTGCATGATCAATACAATGCAAAACGCTGAGAAAATAAAGTTTAGTATGCAGGCCTGCGTTTCTGAATCTCGGGTTTCCTTCGTTTACACAAACTTGGACTAAAAAAGAATTGCTAAACGCCGTCAGCCAAACAGAAAATTGCTAGACGACTGAATACGATTAGGTAGCACAATATAGCGTTAAAGAAAGAGAAGAAAATATTTGTTTTATATCCACTTAGCTCTATAAAATTTAATAAGATTACATATTTATAAGATAACACATAATGTATATTATAAATAACTAATATTTATTTTAAATTTTCTGACTCATATCAATCGCACTGTGTCTTTTCTAGGTACCAAGATGGTTCGCAATCAGGTTAGAAAACATATAGAGTAGTAGAAAACATATAGAGAGTAGATTCCAGAATCAAATATGAAAGCAGCACTTTCCAAAGTCAAGTTGAACAAGAAATTAATCAGGAAAGCTGTTAAGTACATAGGATGTAATATAGGATTCTACAAAATACATTGGGAAGATTTTTCTCACAGCTAATATCATTATAGTGTGAATTAAATATTGATAATTAAAAGCAACACATTTATAGTTGTTGCGTTTTAACTGGAAGGTTGTGACCTGTATTTGCGCTGACAATTATATATATTCTCTGGCCTATTGGTGGTGGTTCCTGTCATCTCTGCCGGTGCTCTTCATTGGGACTGGTGGCGGTTGTCCTGGGCTGATTGGGTCTGCTGTCCTCTTTGTGTCCCGGGTTGTGCGCGCGTTGTGTGGTGGCGTCGGCGACCTTCTCTGTCTGGCGGGTTTAGGTGGCTCGTTGTTCCTTCTTGGTGCTCGGAAGTCAATTTTTCTCCCGGCCGGGGATTTGGGCACCTCGGCAAGAGTTTTCAATAATATTTATGTCATTATTACAAATACAATAAAATGTAGATTAAAAATAAAACCACAAATTTATTATGAGATATATCTGCAGTCCAAGCAGATTAGTCAATATAGAAATTGTTAGAAAATTGTAAGGGAAAGCTTTGAGAGTATTTCTGTGGATAACTTGTGCAAGGCGATATATTGGATCTGCATTGGTGTAAGAGCGATCATGTAAGCCCTGGTATAGGAAAACCCTATCTCAACTCTGTCAATTAAAACGGGAGACTAATTGCAAAGGGTAGGAAAAAAGTATAAGTTTGTAAAGACTAATGGATCCCAACTAATAACAAGGATAAGAGGGTAGAATATTCCTCCTTGAGCCCAGATAAATCAGTTGATAGAACATTCGTCTTCAGAGTCAAAGGTCGAATATTTGTATCCCTTACTAGTTATAATTTCGTAAAATTTTATGTTTTTTTTTAATTTGCATTAGCTCATTATTATCCGTTAAATTAACTTATTCTTTTAGCAATGTAATAGCAGCATACAATTTGTCCGAGTATGGATGTAAGTGGGAAAGAAATATATTCCTTTATAAATGACAGCGATTAAACTAGAAAAGTACATAAATTACTAATTATCCAACAATTATTAAACTAGACATAGTTGTAGATTTTGTAACAAAAATATCTTTAGACTTCTCATACTAAAGCTTAGAGCTGGTAAATATTTAAAATGGAAAGCAATTTCTCCAAAAGTGCACTTTGATATTAAAGATTCATTCTTGCATAGTATGCTAAAAATATATTAAATAAAGTAGTAAAGAAGTAGTTTCTTTGAGAGTTCTTAACGGCTACTATAAAGTGCAATAGGTATGAATAAAATATTAGTACTCCATTGGGAAGCATATAAAGTGACTAAAAGATAGTGTTAAATTTAATATTGCGGGCATGTATAATGCGAATTAAACAATCCTTATAGATAACGTTGAACTTTTAGGATATTTTGCTATAATTGAATTGACAGTTAGTAAACAACATGTTTTTCCTACGTACATAGTATGATGTATAGGTAAAGTATGGTGTTTAGGTCAAAATTTAAAATCGAGTTTTCATTGGATTAGTATAGAATATTTTGACAAATTTAATCAAATTATTCGTTAATTAATAAAAGGTTATAAAATGGTATCTAATTTTAAATATACTATAAAAATTAAAATATATTTCACAAATTAATTATTTATATAAACGTAATATCATTTATATTAATATTTTTCCAAATATTTATATAATTAAATGTATTTCTTTTAATATATTAATTTTAATATTGATTTCATATTTTATTACTTTTCTACATATCGTCATTTTTTCTAAGAATTGAGTCGACAAATACTTAAAGCATAAAATGGTTTACAAGCAATGAATTCTAATATAAAAGATTACTTTTTGTATAGTACGATAAAAGTATATCAAATGAATAGAGAGCTTTAGAATTTCATGTACAGTGTGATAAATATGAATAAATACTCGTAATTTGTTGAGTGGGAAATTGAAGCAGCATAAAGTAAAGTTTAAATTTATTATTACTGACGTACATACTGAGATTTACAGACTTTCAATTTGCAATATTGAGCTTTGTCGTTAATATCATGCATGGATTGAAGTTTCACCATTCTATTCTATTTTATCCCCCACAGGCGGTCCCCTGTTTGAGGCGGTGACAGGGCAGTCACACGACCAATCACATCCCATACATGCTCAATGGATGAAATGTCTGGAGACGAAGGCTAAGGAAGCACCTGGATACCTTGCAAGGCTTATCTTCAGAAGGTTGCAGTGTGCGGTCACGTGTTATCTTGTTGAACAGCATTTTGCAACCTCTAAAAGTAGGGTAGTGCAATCAGCCGCAGCACATCATCCACATATCGTCGTTCTGTCATTGTGCCTTTGCTACGAAACAGAGGTGATCAGCTAGGGAGGATGTGGTTGGGAATCTGTGGAAGGATGTTCTCACCTGATTTTCGTAGAGGACCTCTACTCTTGCATGGCACTCCAACACTAGAAGTTCTTTCCCCCAGTGTTCCCTTCAGCCATCCAAGATTCTCGCACACGACACCATTGCAATCTCTCACGTCAATATCTTGTTGACAATGACAATCTTCGTAAAGACCGGTTTGAGTGCTAGCCACTTTCGGCCAATCGTCGAGAAATTGTTCTTGTTGATATTGGAACATCCAATGTACCCTCCAAACTCTGCAGAATGTCGACAATCGCCGTTCTGGGAGGCCGACACCGCATGCCTCCGAATGCATCAACCAACGTGTACTAACGTACGTCTGGATGGATCTGTATCACGGCGACGATTCCCTGGGCTGGCGATTCCCTGGGATTAAAAAATCTATTGACCTTCTTTCCACTATTAAATCGACTAGTTTTCGCACTTCGACTAGTTTTCGCACTTGTCGATTTGGTTATTAAAACTTTTAAATGCTCCAATAGGGGCATTGCAATCACCTATATTCAGATATGGCCACACCATTTTGAGTAAACCTAACGTGCACGCCCACGTACCTTTCCTTACAAAGTTATTGATATGCTTAAGGACTGTCCTAGAGATCATGTATATCGTTACGTCGTATCCTGTGGATTAGTGATGATTAGTATAATTTCAAAATAGAAAAAGTTCATAGACCTAGACTACGTCAACTTATTCAAAGACGCAACAAACGTTAACAGTAACTAAATACAAACATTAGCATACTAATTACAGTCGAACTCGGTTATAACGAAGCATAAATATAACGATATTTTAAATATAATGATCGTTTATTCTAGCACCGAAAAATATTCATAACAATTAATGTTAATTAAAACGGTTATAATGAACTTGCACACATTTTGGATATAACGATCTTAATCTTCAGTAAAGGAAAATTTCAGCTCGAACACCATACCGAATATAATTTCTTTACTGTCTTTTTTCTGACTATGGCATGGGATACTATGTCTAATTCTGTGATGACGAGCTAATCACATCTAAAGACACAGGGGTATAATGTTAAATTATTGAGAGAAATGTTTTATCGATGATTCACAGTCCGATACTGATTGCAAAGGAAGACAGAGCACTGCTGTCGGCAATGCAAGTGGAAGATGTAGAAGCAGCAATGCAAACGGTCAAAACATTTTATCAACCTAAACTATGAAGCCTAATGCAATTGATTCATTCTGAAAATTGATCACATTTCTCCTCCATCTTCTCTATTCTCCTCCATCACATTTCTCCTCTATCTCCTCCATCACATTTCTCCTCTATCTTCTCCATCACATTCCTCCTCCATCTATAATTCCAGAAAATAATAACGCTTTTCTTTTATAACTGCAGCCATGATAGTCATAGTAATAATAACAGGTACACAAATAGTGGCATCAGTGTTGTATTGTTTCTAATTCTATAATGAAATTCTACTCAGTATTTAGTTATTTTTTAATATTATCTTTCGTTATAAATCATCCATTGCATCATTATTGTTTCCGAAATTCATCTATTACTGTTTTTGGATATTTTAGTGGTGCCTGTATTTTAATAAAATATATGTGTGCAAAACCTTGCGCATAGTAGTCCAAAGTGTTTGTTATATCGGGTTCATCTGTATCTCTAAATGTACTAAAATTAATGTTATGAAAAATGCAACAGCAAATAAATGATTAACGAGTTCACATATAAGGAAATCGTTTATTTGAAATTCGTATCACAGCAAACTTTCAAATAACTTTTATGAATAACTCCAGCATATCGCTTGAAACGTCATTACTAGTACAAGTTCTTGAGCATTCAAAAAGTCCTCATATCAGTAATAGTTTGTCAAATTTGCAAGCAAGGCCGCCGAAGAGGCGTATTACCAAACCTTATCTTTGCCTTAATAATTGACTGTAAATTTTAAATGCGCATTTTCCTTTAAATAACTTAAGATAAGAGGAAAATATATACCAGATAGGTATCAGATAAATGCATAATGGAAAATATATACCGTACCTATGACAATATTATTATTTGCACATTTATTATAGAATCGAAAGGGGCTGTTCAAATGCGAATAGCACTGTTAGGTAACATCCCTGTATAGGATTGTCCTGATAATATAATAACTTTCTCATACAATAGTATATACCAGGGTAGAAACAAGGAACTATGGATGGATCCTGTCGCCTTTGAAACCAGATGATTAAATTCATTAATTAGTTTTAAAATCAGAATAGAAACTTCTCCGTCAAAATATTTAAGACAGGGCAATTAGTACAGCCATGTCAGGAAACGTCTGTCTCCAATAAAATACAAGGCTCATTAATTGAAACTTCATTTATATTCAGAAAGAAATTGACTCACACGCTTAAAATCCAATGTAAATTATCATATTTCAAATACTTCAACAGTGTCATTATGATATCACCATATACATTAATGTGACTGAGATGAATTTTTTTTGCCATTTTTTCTTTGTTAAGTAAAATATTCTAATGAACGTCAGCAAAATCGATGAAGAGGCTCTTGCTTTTTGTTATTAGTTTTCCTCAAATGAAAATGCAGTTTCTACACAAAGTTTGATCTAATCAGATTTTCAATCGGACGCAATTTCCTCGTTTTATAGATTTCAATTGTATGTATGCTATTGATTTTCTCTCTGTATCACACAAAAATAGTCTTAATAAAATTCTTCCGATATGAGTGGAATCTAGAACATGAGAAAAATAAAATTTGCTAACAACAAATTCCACCTCTTTGAATTAAATATCTATGTGGATCTTTAATTGATTGACAAAATGATTTAACTTATTATTACATAATTGTCAAATCTCAGAACAGTAAGATTCATGTATATAGAAGCGCCCTGTAATTTCATATCAAATAAATGATTTTAGTAATTGAAGAAATTTTGTTTGAAATCTATATAATTATTGTCTGTCCTAGAATCCTCCGGCAGCAAAAAAGGCTGAACAATTATCGTTTTAAGCATGAGTTGGATCCCAACGTAAGCGGATTTTCAATTTCACTCATGAGGGCGTAGATAATGTATTTTTTTATAAAGTCAATCCTCACCCCACCAAAAACATCAGCCAATGACCCAGAAAACTAAAACATTCTGCAAATATAGGATCTATCAAAGTACAGAAACTAACGAAACAAGATGTTCCATTTATAAGTTCCGTGCGGGGGAAACGCGGTCTTTTCAGAAAGTATGAACGATTCTGTCTCAAACTGTCTCTTTGCACTAACGACACTCCTGCTCTCTGGCGGCCAAATTCTGCAACTACAGAAATATCACTCTGCATGGTTCTACATTTCGATCATTGAGTTAAAAAGAAGGAGATAAGACTCATTATTCATGAAATGCTTGAAAATTCCATAATGCTTTGAGAATTATATCTTGGTGTTGCTAGTGTTGGTAAAGTAATCGCTATTGTTAGTTGTCGCAACAGAAAGTCGTAGTATTTAGCATGTATATTTTTGATTATTGTTAAATTAAGTGTTTCCTAATTATGAGTATAATTAACGAGCATTTTTTCATAGTTGTAGGATAGAGTACAGAATATAGAGATAAAAATAAATTGAAAAGCAAAATAATTTTGAATACTTAGGAATATTCTTCAGTTCAAATCTTGTTTCAATTCAAATTTGCATTGAACTACTATTTTATTTTTACAAAATTGACAGTTTAAATAAATATTTTAGGCCTTTCGCCAAGGAAATATGTACAATGCAGAAATGTGTAGCTTACCCCAGCGCAATCACTTATTTAAATATGGCATTAACTCAAAATCGTCATTTTCTGAGATGATTACATTCTATGAAAATTTCCAATATCATTTCTCCCAATATATATATATTTTTTTTAAATTCACAAAGTTGTAAATACTTCCTTTGCTGCCAATAAATGAGAAGTTTGGGTTTGATGTCTAGTCATCGCGCAACATTAAGTTTACAACATTCAATTTAATTAAGTTTTAATATATATTTCTTTGCATACATAATATATATATATTTATATAGATAGATATAAAGATTTATCTACATATTTATTATGTACGCAAAGAAAATAAAAATGTTTATGCAAACTTTCTAAAATACACAGATGAAAATGAAACTGAAATTACTATGTATTGTTGAACATAAAAAATCTTTTCCATCTTTAACGTACCATTTATTTATTAAAATTTACATGAATAAATATTTATCTTGAACATAAGTGTATCTCAAGAGAGAATTTTTCTCAATTTATTTTTATAACATATTAGTCGATCGTGGTAAACTAGCCTAACTGCAAATTTCATATGTCATTGAATAATTGACATAATTAACGATGAATTATGCACAAATAGGTTCATTATATTGCATGATACGAGTATTTGACACAGATTGAAAGAATGCAGTTTATAACTTGAATAAAATTCCAATTATACTTTGCATTGAAATTTATCATTACTTTCTTACAAAATAACGTACAAGGAAAGTATTGCGATTGGGTCGAAAATTCTAATACGAATTTTCGACGGAACTGCACATTTTAAACACCTCTGACCTTGGATTGAACGGTTTTGCGGTGATGTTAGTGTGCATGTGCGCTAGAGAGCTTAGCGGTATCTCAAGAATGAAGGAATTAGAAGAAAATAATTTAGTATAATCATTACACTCAATGTATACTGAAACGCTATTGATTGATTGTAAACGGAATCAAATATTCAGAAGACCTGCCACATTTTAAACGGAATTTTGAAAAAATCATTAAAATGATTAAAATATTTCATTATCTTACATAATAAATGAAGGTCTCTCTATCTCTCTGTTTGTATGTATGTGTACGTGTGTATTTTGTAGAGGGAAATCTAAGCGACATACTGCTGGGGGTACACATTATAACCTGTTGGTTATTAAATTGATGAGGTACGAAATTGAAAATCTTCGCTGGAATTTAAGCAGAGATAGTAGTGATAACGACGTCAAAATGGAAGTTGTAAAAATACAACTAACTGTAGAGGTGTTGAAAATAACAGTTCCAATTTGGTTCAAATCACTTTTATTTAAGAAGCTAATCCATTGCATTTGCTTATATATCTATGGCAATGTAAGACAAATCAAAGCATACTATATACAAAACAAGAGCTCTCAAGCTCATTCGTAAGATTTCAGAAAAAGTTCCACACTTAGACACATTCTTGGTTTAAGCAATCTTTACACGAGTAAGTAGAATAAAACTTTTCAAACTTACGTAACAACGTGCATTTACTGATGCCAGCTATAGCTGGTCACACCCTATGGCAAAAACTTTAAACTTCACGGATTAATACTGCATAAAGTCCACAACACGGAACAACATGGTCTCCTTAACTGAGAACCATTAAATCTTTACGATTCACTAAAACATCCGCGTCAACCGATAAACATTATCATAACATACGACTACATCGAATAAGACTCTATGTAGATCCGTCCGAGATCAGCGATCTCGATCCAATCCAATATATGTCCGCTGCATCGATCCCTGAACCGATCGATCTCCTACAGCATATCATCTGTAGATACTTTTAAACCAAAAATGTATCCAGCTTTTATATCCGACGATGGGTGCGTTCCGGAACACAACCGTTGTCGGCAACGCCCTCTGGATATGCAAAACAGGATGTGTGAGCGGCGAGAAGGTGATTTGCATGATAAGCCCAGTTTTGTCCACATCGCGATTCGTTCACGAGAACGGAAAGTCATTTAGAATAATGACGTCACGCTCCCGCGAAACGAGAATCGCGATGTAAACAAAACCAAGTGTCCAACAATCGTCCCCCTCATGCAAAAACACCAACTCTCGGCGCCCATGCTCTCATCCAAAAAAAGGTTACTCTAAAGATCAAGAGTAAAAATGTCAAGGTCCTTAGTATCCTAAAAATATAATGTATGCATACACAAAATTTAATACATTAAGGAAATTTATAATACTTATAACATTTTAGAAAGTGAACAAACAGCCTTTTTCTATATCTCAAAATGGCAACAATTAAATAAGTACACTTCTCTATTATGCAGGTCATAAGCATTCTTTAAATTACATGTTTAAGGATAACATAGTAAAAGAAACTGAGTATAACCATACTATTGCCCTTCTTAAGTACTAGCTCATACTAAAGAAAATTTTTCTTTACTACTTTGAAAATTTATAGAAACATTAAATTTAAAAATTAAAGATATCAAAAATTTTAGCTCTTGAAAATTTAGGTATAATTATTAAATTTAATATTTGAGATTAGAAAATTTATTATTCAAGTTGTAGAAAAATTTAGTGTAAAATTATTAAATTTAACATTTAAGATTAAAAAAAATTTAATTATACATATCACAATTCAAGTTGTAGAAAATTTAGTGTATAATTATTAAATTTAACATTTAAGATTAAAAATTTAAGTCCAAACATCAAATTCAAGTTGTTGTAAATTTAGTGTATAACTATTAAATTTAACATTTATGATTAAAAATTTAAGTCCAAACATCAAATTCAAGTTGTAGAAAATTTAGTGTATAACTATTAAATTTAACATTTAAGATTAAAAATTTTAAGTTTTATTTTCTTAGCCCATGACTAGTATACACTATAAATACCAAATACAGTGGCAAAGATAATAAAAGAAAATACAGAAGGTAAACATACATATGAGATAAGCACAGATAAAAAATTTTATGATTCTTGTGAATTATATCAATGATGTGCATTCTTGAGATCAGACACACATTTTATTCACCTAAGCAAAAATGCATTATGCGTGTAGTAAAAATGGATATATATTTTTCAAGTGTAATGTAAGAAAAGTAACAGTTCATTGTCACATAACAATATATACTCAAGATACATTTCATTTGTATCAATGAGAGAGGAGTAAATCATAAGATACCCTAACCATTTATACTTTGGAAAATGTGTAAAAATTTTAAAGAAAAATTTCTATTTAAACAGTTAAATTTACATTTTAAAGATATCACAACTAAATTTTAAAACCTTATCCCCTTAAATTCCACACCCAAAAGTCTTTCGACTTTTCCTATTTCTTTGATATCAAATTCTTTACTCAAAAGTGAAACAGTATGGCCTTGTGGCTGTTTCATAAAAATTTTATCATTAAGTTTTGCATAAAGATATGCGGACTTAATGTCCAGTTGAAAATGTTTCCATTTAAGCATGCAAACGAATATGGAGAAGAAGTCTCTGATCAAACTAAAATTAATCACAGGGCTAAACACTTCATCATATGAGTCCCCTTTTATCTGGGTATATCCTTGAGCTACTAGGCGAGCTTTGAATCTTTTGACATTTCCCCTTTCATCCTTTTTAATGGTATAAATCCATCTACTACCGATTATTTTTCGTTGTGAGATGGGTGCAGGCACTAAGTCCCAGACACCCCTCTTCTGCATTGTAGCTATTTCATCATTCATGGCCTCTTGCCATTTATCGGACTGGGGAGATTCAATTGCCGATCTATAGCTTTTGGGTATCAAGATCTCAACATTGCTTGCTTCCGGTTTTCTTTTGATATCACTTACCCCTTTTTTCTCTCTAAAATTAAACATTTGCTGATCATAATGAATATTGGATTTCGCACAAAATTTTCTGATATCATTATGAGTTCTCAGCCTTTTGTTGTCACCTTTTACCCAGTAGTAAATGTCCGTCCTACTCCCATCAGGCCTAGGTAGTGCTTTCCGTACCTGCTAATATCTGAGCAGGGTGTCAGATCAGAATCAGCAGGAGAGTCCTCATCCCCACTAGACTTGCTAGTGTCATGGCTCTCACCTGCTTCTTCCTCTGACACTCCTCCCAAGCATTCTGATTCCGAGTCAATCGACTGAATAACTTTCGATTTCCTCAAGGTGATCACTTTAGGGTAATTAGGTCCCAGGACGCCTTCCGCTGCACTTTCTTCCTCAAATCTTACATTGCTAGTTTCTTCAACTTTCTTTTTATTTGCTATATATATCCTATAGTCTTTGGTGCTCTCAGCATAACCGACCATGATTCCTACTTGGGCTCTCATGTCCAACTTGTTCCTAAGTTGTTTGGCTGTGCCAACATAGGCTTTGCATCCAAAAACTTTGAGGTGAGCAACGGCTGGCTTCCTACCATAATATAACTCGTGTGGAGTTTTGGTTTTAAACTTGTGACATATCCTGTTTTTTGTATGTGCAAAACATAAAATCGCCTCTGCCCACATCCTGTCACCAACCTGACTTTGATCGAGCATAGCTTTTACACAATCTAGTGCTGTTAGATTAAATCTCTCAGAAACCCCGTTCTGTTCGGGTGTATATACATTTGACCTTTCTGATTTAATCCCCAATTTATTTAAGTATGCCTTGAATTGGTTGTGACAGAACTCCATACCATTGTCCGTACGGATACACAAAATCTTTTTGCCTAGCTGCCTTTTTTCCTTAACTTGGAATTCCTGAAACATCTTAAACACCTCTGACTTTTGTTTCATGATATAGAGGAACACCTTCTGGCTGAAGTCGTCAGTTATTGTCAAAAAGTATTTGTTTCCTCCCATTGAAGCTGTAGGTAAGGGACCACACACATCCATATGGAGTAATTGTAAAGGTTTAGTGGACCTTATCCTACCAATTGGCTTAAAAGAAATCCTCTTAGACTTTGCTAATTTACAATTTAAACAATTAATTTTTGCATATTTTAGTCTAGGGAGTCCATTAGCCGCGGAAACTTTACTTGTCTGATATAAATAATCAGTGTTAATGTGGCAATATCTCCTATGCCAGAGTTCAGTTTTATTTAAAACTTCTGAAACCGAACAACTTGGTTTCCCATTAACTTTTCCCTTTGACTTTACCTCAGAGTTATCTTTACTTTTATTTACGTTAGGCAAATTTTTCATTTTGTTAATACTGTTCCTATTTAGGGTCTTTTTATCGTTCTTAGAATCTTTATCCCTATTCTGATCCTTTCCTTTAGTTTTACGGTCTTCGATATTGTTATTTACTGTCTGAGTTTCATATTGAGGTTTTAAAAAATACAAGCCTTCTTTTCTTTTAGCATAGAAGCATTTTTCTCCCTTTGGAGTGTTAAACCACAATACCCCATTAGCCCCTTTAAATATATACCCCTGTTCCTCTAGAACAGATGCAGCTAATAGGTTTCGCCTTTACTTAGCTGAAAACATAACATCAGAAAGAACAATATCACTTCTTACGTTCTTAAACTGAACAAATATTTTGACCGTACCGATAGCCTCAACTGGGCTCTCAATATCACCCACTGCCAGCGACATAGATGCATCTTTGCTTTCTTTAAATTTTGAGAACAGATTAATGTCATTGCAAAAGTGCCGCGTAGCAGCGGTGTCAATTACCCAGCTGAGTCTATCGCTAGGATCCTGCACAGTATTTGCTTCAATTCTTGCAGAAGTATATAATTCTATTATATTAGAGCTAGACTTAAGAGTAGGGCAATTTCTTTTTACATGACCAGCCTTTTTACAAAAATAACATGGTCCTATGCCTTTTTTAACTGGTTTTCCAGTTTTAAATATACTGTTATTTTTACTTTTTACATTTACATTACATTGAGACAAAAATACAGATGAATTCTGACTTACATGATTTCTGTCACTACGGAGTTGCCGGATACGTCCTTCTTCCTCGGATAGCTGACGCTGGATTTTTCTAAGGTAAAATCCTTATCCTGCTACCGGTAAATCTGCTGGACCATCCCTTGAAAGTCGTCCGAGAGGTATCTTATGGCTTGGAATGCCACATAGACACTTTCCACCGGGTGCTTAACGTCCTTCAGCTTGGCGACCGCTTTCTTTAAACGCGTGCAGAAGATATCCACTGGTTCATCTGGCTCCGGACGCAGGCTAAAGAATTCATCCAATAAGCGCACTAAATTAGCACGAGTCGGCGCTTCGAAATGTGTCTTTAACTTGTCCCACGCATCTGCCGGATCGTCGTTAATGTCTATTAACTCTTGGTAGTCAGATGAAACGTTCTGAAACAGGATAGCTAATGCGCGGTCCCTTCTGCGCATGTAATCTTCATAGTCACGCCGTGACGTCTTCTCATCCACCGGTAACGCTGTTCGGTCTACAAATCCGAAACAGCCCTCTCCTTTCAGAGCGAATGAAATTTCATTTCTCCATGTGACGTAATTGTCTCTTGTCAATGCAGTAATTTTATTTGCCTCCATGCAAAGGTGGTCTTTTGGAACTGAACTAAACTGATCTGAGTTTTGTTTTTGCTTTCATCGACATGCAAATGGCGCTGTCCGAGGGCCCCCATCGACAGGATTCTCTGCTTCTTTATGGAACACTAACACTTCTAAATTAAAATTTTAACGTTGTTATGGGGGAGCTAGGGCCCATAACCTTTGCTGGGGGCTACACATCATAACTTGTTAGTTATTAAACTGATGAGGTACGAAATTGAAAATCTTCGCTGGAATTTAAGCAGAGATAGTAGTGATAACAACGTCAAAATGGAAGTTGTAAAAAATACAACTAACTGTAGAGGTGTTGAAAATAACAGTCCCAATTTGGCTCAAATCACTTTTATGTAAGAAGCGAATCCATTGCATTTGTTTACAATATATTTATGGCAATGTAAGACAAATCAAAGCATACTATATACAAAACATGAGCTCTCAAGCTCATTCGTAAGATTTCAGAAAAAGTTCCACACTTAGACACATTCTTGGTTTAAGCAATCTTTACACGAGTAAGTAGAATAAAACTTTTCAAACTTACGTAACAACGTGCATTTCCCGATGCCACCTATAGCTGGTCACACCCTATGGCAAAAACTTTAAACTTCACGGATTAATACTGCATAAAGTCCACAACACGGAACAACATGGTCTCCTTAACTGAGAACCATTAAATCTTTACGATTCACTAAAACATCCGCGTCAACCGATAAACATTATCATAACATTCGACTACATCGAATAAGACTCTATGTAGATCCGTCCGAGATCAGCGATCTCTATCCAATCCAAGATATGTCCGCTGCATCGATCCCTGAACCGATCGATCTCCTACAGCATATCATCTGTAGATACTTTTAAACCAAAAATGTGTCCAGCTTTTATATCCGACGATGGGTGCGTTTCGGAACACAACCGTTGCCGGCAACGCCCTCTGGATATGCAAAACAGGATGCGTGAGCGGCGAGAAGGTGATTTGCATGATAAGCCCAGTTTTGTCCACATCGCGATTCGTTCACGAGAACGGAAAAATCATTTAGAATAATGACGCGAAACGAGAATCGCGAAGTAAACAAAACCAAGTTTCCAACACATACGACCATGCAATTTGACACACAGGCACTTCAAGGCTCGAGTAGGTGCAACTCGTCGTTACTCATTTTTAATGTCAAAATAGTTTTCTTTATTTTAAATTTTAAGGCAATAGTCACACAAATACGTTCCTTAGCGGACTAAAATATTATCGCATATTTTTCATCTTTGGACAATCGGAATTATCGAAAAATTAGCTTTCAAACAAACTCTTAACGGAAACTTTATAATAGACGACTTTTCGTGTAATCTTTGAAAATACATAATTTTCTTGCGTTTAAAACATCTCCGATTTTAAAGTACTATATGCAAAAATGGACTAGCCAACCAACGTTCATTTGCTTTCAACAGCTGCTTAAAATATCACAGACCACTCTAGAAACAAAACTTCATAAACCCATCCCTTCATTAATTATACATTTTTAATCTAACGATGTCTTCAAATTTTGTAGTTTCCATTGGTGTAAGGATCCTTTGAGAGACTACTAACGCAATCTATTTGCGTTCTAAGATGACAAAGGGAAAATACGGAAATTGAAATATCTTTTCGTTGTCCATTTCATTTGACGGTTATTCTGCAAAATGAAAAATTAAATTAATTCTAAGTCTAAATTTCACTTTATTTTAATTATAGCCTGAAATGTCGCAGATAATTGTTTTCAACGGCAGTCATTTGAATATCCATTAGTGAAGTAAAAAAAATTAATATTATTTTATTTCCTCTTAGACCATTAGAGTATGACATTGTAAAAAATAAAAGTGAAATATTTTTACTTTCTGTACATATCTATCAGTAAAATTTTTATACCGTATACTATATAATAAATGATTTGTTAGATGCTCCCAATCTTATAATCTTTAAATCCAGAAAGTTGTTGCGAATAAGACCCCAGCAATATGAAATAAGTATAAAAACAATCAATCCTGCTATAAAGCATTCATAAGGACTTTAGAACTGAGATGCAATTTTATTTAAATATATCTAAATTCTGACACATTCAGGGCTGATATTTTTAAATTATCACAGTGCTACACTAATTTATTATACACTTGAAAACTAAAAATCTTTGTTTACATTCTGCACACATGAAAAATCGATTTCATTGTAGTAATAATCAAAGTTTAGTGGTAATTTAAAATAAAAAATATTGTAATAGCGTTCACACATAATTTAGATACACAGATAATACGCAAAATTATTTCAAAGAAGGGGCACGTGCAGGATATTTTAAGGAAATTCTTCACATGGCCAGAATGGTCCATCCATTCAAATGGCTACTGTAAACCTTTGGGTCAGTCGAGTGGTCTGGGCCTTCAACACTGCCCGAATGGTGTAACTAGTAGTTACAATTTACAATAATAGAAGCCTGGGTTCTGTTCCTCGGTCCAAAATATTGTGTGTTTGGAAATTGTCAAATAGTACTTGATAATTGAACGTTGGGTTCAATACTCTATTAAGTCGTTATCTGACACATTGGATTTTTTTTTTCAAATTTTTATTACCTTACGAGTTTAATAAATTTAATTGATGAATTCACTGATAAAACATTATAATACAAAACAATATCACAGACAATCATAACAATCAAAACATTTATTTACTAGAAATGTCACGCGGGAAATTTTATTTTAATATGTATTAAAATAAATTTCCCTGACTTCCTGTAAACTGAATTATCATGTTCCTGTATCTCATTTGGTACTAGAACTCTAATTTGGTGCAGTCATTTCACTTAGCTTGGTAAAAAGGGGGTGTTTAGTGGTGTATCTTACAGGGAATTTTCTAAAGGAAATTTCGTTCTGGACAAACCGACACTATTAGCAGCACATAAACTATAGGAAGGGGATGCTTTTCTCAGCTTGAACATTATTGGAGTATTAAATTAAAAAATTTTAAAATTCCAAATGTAGCTATATTAGTAATTTTATAAAATTCCCTAAACCCTATTTCTCGGTGTGGGGGGTCGGGGGATACCTGCTTTTCTTAGAGAACTTGCTTATGAAATATAAATTATAATGAAAAATTGGCATTTGAACATCTAGCGACACTGGAATTAGAATAATGCTTAGATAAAATATTTAAAATTAATTAAATTACTGTGATATTAATTACCACAATTGTTTATTTAAAAAAGGTACAAATAATAAATTCCTAATAAAATGCGTAACTGTATTAAAATGCGAAACTTAAATATTACTGAAACAATTTTGATCGGAAGCAAAAATAGTTTAACCGTATTTTCAGTGTATTTTATAGAAATTGAACAGAGTTGTATAAAGCGTAAGAAATTAGAAAGTGGAAAATGTTAAGCATGGGTTTATACCACTGTTTTTTTTCGTTTGAAGATGAATCATCAATGCATACCAATGAAACGTATTGTGCACTTTTCACTAAAATCAAATAGGCAAAAAAAGAAATTCTATCAAAATATGCCATTCGTACTCTATAAATCATACGCTACTGCACATTAAAAAACAAAACAATGAAACCTCACCAATGTCGTTACATAAATGGATGTAGTCTAGGAGGTATTAAAGGGGGGGGGGGTACTCTTGGGGTTTTAAAAGTTGATTATGTTAATTATTTAAAATTAAAATTCGAGTGAACTCTAAAATGGTAAAGTATATGTTAAGTCGAAAAGCTCTAACTTTACACGGTTCACGGATCCCCTTCCCGGCCGTCCAACTAGTTACTCTAAGTCCTCTGGACGAGTCGGACGGTCTGGGTCTTCCACGGTTCACGGATTCGCAGCATTAAACGAAACAACTGAATATTTCACTGAAATCGAAAATAAAAGATTCGTCAAAAGAAAAAGAAATCGTTTATAATATTTCAAATATATATTTTTGTGCTTTTATCATTATCAACTTACATTTTTAGCAATTAGTAATGTGATTTTAAATCACGTTTTTTTTTACATTATTTTAGTTGGATGCAAAATGGATGCGTTTTAATCTTGGCTGTCTTATTTCTAAGTCAAACTGTAGGTGCTCGTAGTGCCATCTAGCCTCAAATATAAGCAGTATTTCTCTTTATTATTAAAATTCTCATTTAATTGCTTAGACCAGGCTCGTCTATTCATAGTAACTTGCTAATATTGAGCAAACACTTTTATATCTTGGAGTTTTATTGGAAATATTTCCAATATAACGCCAATTTTAAGGATACACAGCCCATCCATATTTGATAGATATTAGCATTACAATATGCTAATATTGGCGTAATAAGAAAGCTCCCCAATATTTGGAATATATATATATATATATCTTGACCTTGATAAGTATATTCATAATTTAGCTTGTAAATTTGATCTGACATTAGAAGCATTTAACATGTGGAAATTTACTTTGTTACAATTTATTAAAAATTCTATCAGCAGTATTAAATTGTCTAGTCTAGATCAAATATATATGCTATTGATAATATAAAAACTCTATTATTGATTTACAAAAATCTTTTGTTATTACTTATATTGCTAAAACCTCTAATTATCCTGGTATTATCTGTAAAAAATTCTATATACAATTTCTGTTAGATTATTTGAAGAATAATAGTCTATATATTTAAACTTAGTTCACACTCTGTTATTAGTATCAAACAGAAAATTATTAATATGTATAGTGATTTAAATATGAATTTTTGAAATTTCTTATATTGTGCTTATTCCTAAATTTCATAAAAGTTCTATTAAATTTAGAACCGTCACTAGTGGTTATAACTCTTAATCTACTACTGCTAACAAATTACTACTAAATATTTTAAGCGTGCTAAATGATAGTTGAAGGCCCAGACCACACGACCAACCCAAGGGTTAATGGTAGCAAAGTGTGTGGCCGGGCTAAATGATAGTTTACGTTATACTAGCTTAATATACGCTAAATACGTTATATACGCTAAATGATAGTTTACGTTATACTAGTAATAATTAACTTATTCTAAATAACAATAAATAGTTAAAGAATAAATTAACTACTCTTTGTAAACTTATTGGTTTTCAAAATGTTGACTTTAAAGATCATTTTAATAAAATTAATATTACTGAACTTTATGATGTTATTATAGCTCTTTATAATGCTTATATTACAAATCACTCCAATCTTACTAAGGTAGAAAAAATTCCTAAATTTCTCCATTTTGTACTATTCAATAACTATATTTTTCAAGGTAATAAATTATACTTGCATGTCTCTGAGGTTCCACAAGGTGGCTGTAGTAGCAGTATGTTAGCGAATTTATACCTTTATTATTAGGAAAAAACTTTAACTTCAACTGATTATAAAATTTACAGTTATGTTAATGATCTGATTTGTTTAGAATTCCCTGACAACTATGCCATAGATATAGATTTCTATCCGGATAATTTGGAATTAATTCCTAATGAAGCCTCTGTTAGTAATAGTGTTAATTTTTTGGATATTAATCTAATTATTGAACTATCTAATAGGATAGTTACTAATTTACATGGTAAAAAGACAATTTTCATTTTAATATTAATAAAATACTGCCATTTAATTCGTGTAACTTGTATTCAATTGTTTAGAAATATTATAGTTATTCAACTTTTTAGAATTTATAGATTATCAGATAAAAAATGTTATGCTTTGCATATTAATAACCTATAAATACCAGTAATTTATATAAAAATCCAGTATATTTAGTAAATGGTATAGTTAATACGTTTAAATGAGCTGAATATTCTTAAATATCCTCCTTCATATATTATAATAGCTAATTATCAACTTTCTCTGGCATTAGCAATACAATGTATTTATATCTTCTTAGACATTTGCCTCCTTGCTTTCATTATTCTTCATGCCTTTTATTATGCAGCTATTACAGATGAATCTACAACATTTTATTTGCAATACTGTTATTTATATCTCACTATTGGCAGCAGTTCATCACCACTTTTATCTGCTGCGAATTGCAACAGTAGTCTCGTTCTTTATAGCTTTACGACAACATGTGCAACATTTTTTCAGGTAAAATATATTTGATTCCAATTTTATTTTTCAATCTTTAAGCTTGTTGGCCTAGTAGATTGGATGTATAGATATTATCTGTCTCAGTCTTCAGAAACAAACTCTTTATGCTCATTTTGTATAGATACTAGGCCTTGATAACGAATTTGTTCAATCTGAATTGATTAAGGCTAGTGCTTTTAAACGTGTTTGGCTTTAATGCTTGGTCATTTTCTGTATTTTCAATTTTAAAATCCCAATATTGTTAATTATAGAGTATATATCGTTTGATGATTGGATATTAGCTTTTTATTCTCCCCTTGATTGATGAATCTCTATATTTTTTTACATCTCTATACGTCGGCATCTTATATTTTAAGTTACGGTTATATGAGTTACAACGTATCTCTATAACCATTTATAGTTTATGACATATTATCTCAGACGGTTAGGTTTTTAATTCATCTTAAATTCAACCTATCTTGCACTGTACATTTAACGTTTCAAGTCTTTAATATAAATTTTGCGTCAAAATAAAATGATTTAGCATTGAATAATTTAGTATCAGAAATTTGCCCGAAAACATATAATAGAGCTTCCAAATAAAATTCGAATTTAATAAATATTAAACCCATCATAGGGTTACGTGCATAAAGTTATGTTAAATATTTATTCACGTCTGACCGTCTGCGAAACTTGTGTTTTTTACATCCTTGATGGGGCACATGCAAATATTCATTTCTGATCAATATTAATAATTCATTTCTGCCCAATATTAATAACAATGCGGCCCTTTAACTAAACATAATTACTATATGACTCCCTATTCAAAAATGCTTACTTCAATATCCTCTGGATTCCACGCCCCCCCAATTAAGCTTATCCGTCCCACCATCAAAGATACATCATATTTTAAATTAATAACATTAAATTAGCCCTATGGAACTCTACAAGGATTGCTAAAAAAAGTACATTTAATTTCATAGATCTACATTACCGCCTACTTGGCTTTTCTTAACAGTCGGCAAGTGGGTGATATTATATCAAAGTTGTCACATAGCGTGACACACAGTGATATTGGTGTTCATCTGTTTGCGTGGGGATACATTTCTATGTTGAACTTTTTACATGAAAAGTATTTCACTTGATTTTTATATTTCCGATATAATAACTATTTAATTCACACTAAATCTTATATAGAGTTTATCTTTTAAAATAAAATACACTCTTTTGCAAAAAAAAAAAACGAAGCACTATGAAGAAAGGGATTGTTTTTATTGAAATTAAATATGCGTACAGCTCATACGCAGGTAATGAAATTATTAGAAAATCAAGGCCGGAGGACCCATCAATAGTTAACGATTGCACATTGAATGGTCAAATCTGTAATTAGTGAAACCCTCCTTGGCGGCAATGCATGCTTGTATACGCCAAGGAGTGATAAAGTTTCTTAATGTCATCTTGCGATACAAATCTGCCAGGAATTCCTCAAGTGTTGCTCCAGATCTGCTACATTTCGGGGTGGCCGAATCTAGTGGCCTTGCATGTCCCATACATGTTTAATCGGCGAAAGGCCTTGTGAACTTGCTGGCCAAGGAACAGTATCAACAGAATGTTGACAGTCCACAGATATGCGAGCCGTATGTGGTATGGCATTATCCTGTTGGAAAATGGACCCAGAATAATGTGCCATTAAGGGTAACGCCGACGGCTGCATAATTTCATCAACATATCGTTGACCTCTTAAAGTTGTACGCAGGATTACCAGGGGCGACCTGCTGTCGTAAGAAATAGCTATTACCTCTGGCATGCTGGTGTGCCTGTGTGTGGTGTGCCTACTATGTGCCTGTGTTAAACAAAGGCTGATTGTGACCACTTACCCTATCACCTACATACACGTACCCGATGGTCATCTACTGAAAGACTGAAGCGAGATTCATCGCTGAACATTGTGCGATGCCAGTCTGCTGGCAGTCATGTAGCTCGGCTACGATACCACCCCAAACAACACTGGCGATTTTGCAGGGTTATGGACATACGTCTTAAAGGCTGTCGTGAACGTAACCCCACCTCATTCAAGCGCCGTGAGATGGTGTAAGGTATCACGGGTAGTGTGGAAGAGACTGTAGCACGTTGGATGGCGGACAATGATGCGGTTGGGCGAGTTCGGGCCTGTTGCACAATCATCGAATCATGCCTCGCTTTCGTGTACCTTGGCCTTCCACCGATTAATTCACCTTTATTCACCGATTAATTCACCTCTATTCACCGATTCATTCACCTTCATTCCACCGATGATTTCCTTGCAGCAACCATTGCTGCCTTCACCATTGTGCAGCAGTGTCCGTTCGGTGCAAGTGGCGGCCTATTGCTCGGTATGACCAGCCAGCTTCACGCATTCCGATTATACAACTACGTTCGAACTCGTCTAATTGCTTATAAGGTCTTCGACAACGTCGTAACAGCATTATTGGCTGTGTCTCCACAGAACTGCAGCGCCGATAACAAGCAAAGATAAACCGCCCACATTTTTAATCTGTTTTATAGCATGTTGTTTTATAGCATCTGTTTTATGCAGTAGAAACGCGCGCAATGACCGAAGTTAATTAATTGGCTTTACAAATTTAATCTTTTGCATACCATACTTGGTATAAAAGTACTTGCATGCGAAATTTCAAGATGATCGGATTATTTTTGTTGGTGATTTTTTATGCAAAAGCGTGTTTATTGGAAAATTAATACCTTAAATTTTGAAATCACTAAAAAAGAGTTTTGTTGATTTCACTTGAAGAAGGTACTAAGGTGTTGACAGTGTGACAGTCGCATATGTAGATAAATAGATGGAATTAATTAATTACTAGTAATTATAATGATTAGAACTCAAAATTCAAGATTTTTATAGCACTAATTCCTGTGGAAAATAATCATTTTCAAAATAATGAAAACAGTATTTATTTAGTTTATATAGAGGATTTATCGTTTGAATCACGCTACGGATGATAATGGTATCACAATAGTTTTAGTAACATTAATATAATATATGCAACCAACGTTAAATGCAATTAACATTAATATAATAAATGTAAATAGTTACATTATTATATCTATGTTAATAAAATGGTTGTGACATGTATATTTTTCCATTTAGCTATTGTTATTTTGAAAAAATAAATTTTAAAACATTTTATAATATTATATTAGTGGTACATTTAAAAAACGTACTTTTCTATTTAAATAAGGATTGTGATACAGGAAGAACTAAACGCCATGTCGAAAAGGGAAATAGTTGTTATCTTACATACTGAAAGAAGACGTCTGTGTGTCTGTCTTTCTCTTTCTGTTGTCTGTAGCGGAAAATCGAAACTTCGGACAGTCGCAATTTTCAGTAATGAGGTACCGAATCGGTTTCTCAGACAATATGGCTCAGCAAGACTTAAAAAAATGTCCATTAATTTAGAACTAATGAACACTTAAATCTGAACATCGGTTGAAATTTCAATTTTAAAATCAGTGTTATTCCGGGCAGGTGACAAAACCCAGTCAAATCAATAAATAATTGCATCTGAACGATGTCTCATGTTTTTTGTCTAGGCAACTTTTGTTTAGGCAAGTATCATTTTGAGGGTATTTATTTGCTATTTTCTAAATTAGCAAATTTAAAAGATAAGTTCTCCAGTTTTGAAATAAGTATTCCAATATTATAAGCGTTCTCTGAAAATTTGAATTCAATCAAATAAACTCGCTGAGATAGCAATTACTTTTTCAATTTTACTTCTGGGGTAAAAGAATTTTTTCTTTTTGCGATTAATTTTGTTTTTATTTATTTATATTTATTTTAAGCAATCTAAAAGTATAATGCTCGAATATCGGGTCTCTTAATTTCGACAGATATAGAATTATATATTTCTTTATATCGTTCTGCCAAAGATCGACGAACTAGATGTATTGTGCGCATGCGTGGCATATTGAAACAAGTTTATTTAGGTCATACCAAGGGAGATTATTCAAAGCGTATTAAAGGAGGGCATTAGGCCCGATTTGTAAAATTGATATGTTTTCCTATGGAAAAAACGGAGCGAGGGATTGATTTCGGTTCAAAACAATTTGAAATTGAATGATGCTATCTGTATCTGCATTATTCAAGTAGCGATCAATTATTTAGTACTCGAGAAACGCCCGATAACTCGATCTAATAATAGCTGATAATTATAGCTTTCTTTGCATAACCAACTTAGAAGAAATTGTGATACAACTAGTATTCAAATACTTAAGACCCATAAAGAAAATGTAAAACCAGTCTGTGGACTGACAACTAAAGTCCAAAACTTTCTTTAAGAATATTGATGCTAAGCTGCTGCTGCTGCAAATTTCAACAACCACATAACAGTTGTTAAATTGTTAACGTATTTCTATAGATTTTCTAATTAAATAAGTTAAATATAACCCCAATGACACTAAAGTGATATATATCGTCTCAATTACAGCCAATATCCAACTATCTAATTTCGATCAAGTTCAATTAATCTGCGCGCTAGCACTCGAAATAAACTTCCCCATCGTAATTATTTTATGATTAAATGCCAGAATGATAGCTGAAAGGATAGAAGGTAAATGAGAGTTTTATTGGACGCCATATGGAAATAAACAGCAAGTTACATCGAATTAAATTTAGTTTAAAGATCAAATTTAATTGATATCATTAGTTGCCAGAGAAAATTGCCATAACGTGGCATTCTCAAAGTAAGAATTACGCTTTCATTGCAAATAACAACGTCTATGAACATTTCTGTGCTTATTATGCATTTGCTAGCATGAGATTTGCAACCACAAATAAGATTATTTGTTATTGGCTATTATATTCTAACCTATGGGGATACTTGCACTTGTTATTTCACATAGAGGTTTGTACGATTGTGAAACCACACAAGTTTGCTTGATGTCATTGCACATATTGACTATTTCATTCCAAAGTTAACAAAAAAAGCTAAAAACCAATGGATTCTGTTTTTACAGACTGATTAACCACCAGTAATGAATAAAGGACTATAATTTTATATAAACATATTTTTTAAGAAAGTATTGGTTACTATTAATTTCTCAATAGCGCAGATGAAGTCAGAGAGTAATGCATTTTTTGAGATTGATAACCTTTCTTAATCACGTCAGTTGCGGATAAAGAATGTTACCTACAAAATTGTTGAACATCGTCTAATTCGTAGAAATCGCCACTAAATTGATTACAGGATGCATTTATTGCCCTATTCATGACTGATACAATATACACCACTGACATACCCAAGAATGCAGTTCAAAGTCTGTTCAAAATGCATTCTATCAGCTACAATGCACACTTGATTTCGATAAAGGAAAATATTTGTGCTTTAACAAGCATACCAGGTTGAAGGAGCAGACCACACGACTAACCCAATGGTTTTCAGCAGCTTAATGTGTGACCGGGAGCACTTGTCACAGTGTTACAGTTTCTGATAATACATATGGAATTTTAAACAGGCATTTATTACCTTCAATTTACGCGTTTGATGCGTTCTTGTTGATTAACTCATTAGACCATCCTCTAAAACTTTGTAGTTTTTTTTTTCTATCTCGCTTTATTACCTAGTTCAAAGCACTAATTTTAAAAATTCACCTCTAGAAGTGATAAGATTACTTCAATTCGATTGAGCATGATTATTTTGATTTGTATATATATATATATATATATATATATATATATATATATATACATATGTGTATGCGTGTACTTAACATGTACACTTTCTTTTCAAAGTTACTGAGGTGCTTAAGGATTTTTTTAGCAAACTTGTTGTGGTGCACAAAACAAAAATTGAAATATAATAATACTTAAACTTGAAATTTTAGATTATTTATTTTCAACATATATTAACATGGCCGTAAAATCATACATACTGGAACTCAATATTAATTTATACGTTGCATTGTTTTGCCGCTGATAACCCTCCAATTATTTTTCTTTCGCGGAAGTTCTGTAACAGAATGTTAATTAATATAATACTAAATTGATTGCACCTTTTTAAATTTAGCAATAAATCATTTATTAACAACATAAAATACTTATTGAATACATTACTTATTGAATAC
Source organism: Amaurobius ferox (assembly GCA_951213105.1). NCBI lineage: Eukaryota > Metazoa > Arthropoda > Arachnida > Araneae > Amaurobiidae > Amaurobius > Amaurobius ferox. The sequence goes on from OX578146.1 coordinate 114,990,672, forward strand.
TTATATATACATTACACAATTATTCATATTATTTCGACGGAGAGAGACAATGTGAGACCATTATTAAAAATACTTGAAACGAATTTAAGACCTGGTACCACATTTGAAGAACACATACCTTCAAGGCTGTCTTGGCTTGGTCACCAGCACGTACATCGCTGATAATATTGTACTGCTGGCTAGATATTAATATCGAACACTTCTGGAATAACACTATCTCCGTTCTTATGTCACTCTAGTCTACAAATCTAGTCGTTCTATGTAGGTATCCTCGTTCTATATCATTGTTCTTAAGTCACTCAATCTCTATATCTTTCTAAGTGTCGTGCTTCTTAATGTCGTGTTGTATGTCTGCATATCTCTCGCTATATCTGTTTTTTCTGGTCGTTCTTATGTCATAGGTTGTGGATCTTTCTGCCTCAGATCTGACACTCCTACTTTGCTCTTATTGGCAGCTTTCACAGTAACGCCACAAGCATATTCTGCATTGCTCAGCCTTTTTATCTAATGTCTTTCTTTACATTTTCTTAAGTGTCCTTCGACCCCCCTCTTGTCTTGACACCCCTAAATTTATGATTGCTGCTGACCTTTGGGGACAGCGTGTCGTAAACACTGGCGTCATTCAGATTGAAGTTATTGTCTGTCATTTCAGACACAATAAATAATGTACATAAAGCTGTCTCACATTAAGCTGGTATGAGATCTATTTCTGGTCTCACACTTGTAATCCTCTTTAATTATAATTGGACATATGTTAAATTTTTGAGGTCATTTTAATTCTACTTACATGGAAATAAATAGTGAATATTCAATCGTGTACATCACAAGAACACATATTTTGTTTTCGAATTTACGTATGCACAGTCACTTGGGACGTAGTATGGAGTCATAACAACATTTAGAATAAAAAATTGATCCCTGGATCTCGAGGTCAAAGCTCCTGAGACCGCCGACCTATACATAATCGTGAGAGGACGTCAAAACGCATTTCATATACACCTAAAAAAACAATACTTAAAACTTACCCCTTAAAATGTGAATTTTCTGCACGTTTAATCAACAGAGCAAATAAGAAAAAAAATAACATTTCAAAAATTTCATATGTTCTGCGTTTTCAAATTTTTACTTCAAAGCTAACTATCTAGAAAACTTCCAAGAACCCCAGAATATTAAATTTATTAAGCGAAACAAAACTGTGAAGTTGAGATTAACTACTTAAAAATTATGAAGCTGCGTTGGGAATTTTTACCCTTTTACGTTTCAAAGAGGCATTTTAAATTAATTTAGAACCTCGCAGTCAAAGTTAATATCTGGAGAATATTAAAATTGCTCTCGAGGCACTGCGTCTAAAAAGAATTTAACAGATGTATGCTCTAGTAGTTTTTATATACTATATATATATACGATTTAAAATTATGAGATTTTTTTGCACATAAAAATTAGAGCTAAAAAGGAAAAAAAAAGATATTTGTTTTTAATAATTGAAGACTTCGTCAATTCTGATTACATAAACTGAATAAATAAAATCTACAGTCATTTAAATAAAACAAAGCATTTGAAGCGAGTAACACAGGACTTTCGCTACATAAAGAAATAACTTTGCTTCTTTCTCAACGAGATGTACACGATATACAGGATTCACGCCTCCATGTTTCTGACATTGAACTGTAATTCCAATTGTAATTGTTCCCCATTTCTATTCAAAACTATTCATTCAAAACTATTTTAAAATGGCAAATTAACTTATATTTCGGGCAAATCTAACTTGGCATGAGACAGCTTTAATAATTAACTGGGGTGTGGATCTACTCGACTTTCTCATGCCAAAATCCAATTTCAGTAGCTGGTTTTTTTCAAATTTTACAAGCAATTGTTTTAAATATCGGTACATTAGGTTCATTGATTATAACTATAGCGTGTTGCCCTTCATATTAAAGGGCTTGATGAAAAAATATTTCGATTGATATCGCACTTGAACAATGTACTCTCGGGGTAACTTGCCCCTCCCCCCTCCCCCCAGGGGATAATGACGTCATGAACAAAAAATTTAGGCCGCTGTTATATTTCACAACCATGATTTAAACTATTAATTCTCATGGACAGTGAGCCATACATAAAACCTATAGTTGTTGTTATAAGGTTTTAATCTGGAATTAAATCCATACAAGAATAGGGAACGCATTAGATCACAAAAAGATCAAAGTATAACAAACGGAAACAAACAAACAACAACGAAGGAAACAAATTACAAACTGAGAAAACAGACAAGCGACAATTCTAAACAAGAAAGAGGGGTAGAGTTCAGTCACCAAGAGTTCATGCAAGTCCTTGCGTCCCAATACAGTTTGTCAAGGTCACCACGTCCTTCAGACTCTTGATCGAGACCTGGGCACACAAGATGATGTCCAGCATTCATAGCGTTATCATTACATATCTGGCACACGTTCGTAGGTAGGATTCCGATCCTATTTAAATGCTCAGCCATGCAGTTGTGTCCAGTCTTTAGTCTGAATTTAGCGACAGCCTCTCTATGGGGTCTGTCGCAAAAAAAATTCCAATGGTTATGGATATTGTCCCAAGATTTATCTTTTGTTTTCATTTCCAAATTAGATTTGAGATTTTCCTCAATTTTCTCCCAAACGTATCTTTTAAGCCAGTCCGGAGGGATAGGTTTGTCAGCCTGCTGCTCTAGGGTTCGTCTCTTGGCTAACGAATCGCCCTGTTCGTTACCGTCGATACCCACATGCGAGGGGATCAATTGAAAAACGATAGTTTTATCTTCAGCCTTGAGAAATATCAGGTTTTGTTTCAGTTTCGAGATGATCGGCGCCTCTGTGCAGTGATTTACAGCAACTGCCTGCATGGCTGCCTTGGAGTTAATGGAGTTTACTTCATAAATAAAACCTTTTATGCATGATTATGCCAAATTTTGTCTTATGCTGCTATGTTAAAAAATAAATCAAATAAATGTCGGATAAAGTTTCTGCTCGAATTTAAAAAAATGTATATATATATATATATATATAATATTAAAACACTGTGAAATACTACATTACAAAATCATCTGAAATCACACTTAAAAGGCGCAAAGCTGCACTAAAAAGAGGATTAAAATATTGTCAAAAAGAAAAGAGGTATGGATGGAAACAATATACCAAAAGATGGCCGGGGGGAGTTGTGACCCCCTCACCCCGGTTAAGCATGCTTTACGTCGCGACAACACTCCCGGAGAGCCGGTACATTGCAAAAAGGAATACGAATGTATCAAATTGTAAGATGTAAATATACATCATACAGAAACAAATATAAGATATAATTGTCGAGATCCAGCCCTATCGAAATTCATCTACAGTAAATGTTTGAAATATGTTAAAAAATGTGTGAATAATGTTTGAAACATGTTCACAAGTATAAATTAACAAAATTACAAAGCTTCCACTTAAAGAAGAATTTAAATATTGACACATAATAGAACGATAATAACAAAGTCTATTTCTAAAACCATATACCTGAATGACAAGCAATAGCATATTACATGCAGATGTACATCCCATATTGTGTCATACAAGACCATGCAAATTTGCTATAACGTATTATACATTATACCCTATTCAAGAGGTCCCATATCAGTCATTCAGGTATATGGTTTTAGAAATAGACTTTGTTATTATTGTTCTATTATGTGTCAATATTTAAATTCTTCTTTAAGTGGAAGCTTTGTAATTTTGTTAATTTATACTTGTGAACATGTTTCAAACATTATTCACACATTTTTTAACATATTTCAAACATTTACTGTAGATGAATTTCGATAGGGCTGGATCTCGACAATTATATCTTATATTTGTTTCTGTATGATGTATATTTACATCTTACAATTTGATACATTCGTATTCCTTTTTGCAATGTACCGGCTCTCCGGGAGTGTTGTCGCGACGTAAAGCATGCTTAACCGGGGTGAGGGGGTCACAACTCCCCCCGGCCATCTTTTGGTATATTGTTTCCATCCATACCTCTTTTCTTTTTGACAATATATATATATATATATATATATATATATATAGTTCCAGATTTTAGAATAACAAAAGCGGAAAAACTTTCGTAAAAATCCATTACTATTTTCGGCTGTTATCGGGTACATAAGATGAAATTGAGCACAGACAGATAGACGAACATCACTTCAAAAATAGGCTAAAGTCCATCAAAAATAATTGCTCGTAAAGTTTAAGTCAGCAAGTATGCGTCAGAGTTGGAGTCAGTAAGTATGCACTAGTTATTGGAATGTGTTAAAACTGAATAAGCAGTCAGTGAGGTTTATAATAAGTGTCAATCCAGATACACTGGTGTCCAAAATTATCTTCACCTGCACAAAAACACCGCTTTCTCAAAACTGTTCAATATAATTGAATGATCTTTTGGAATGATACATAACATCATAACATATAAATACAAATTGAAAAATCGAATATGAGTGAATAGGATACAAAACTAATTATGAAACAATTTGCCACATTTTATCAATGTCTTCCCAGTCTCTAAACGGCCGAGAGATCGCCACCTTAAAGAACATTTCTAAATGATACTCCGCAGCCATTAAAAACTGTTTTGAGTCGACAAGCACCGAAATCAAATCCTGAATTGCAGAAATCCGTAGTGAAATATACTTCGTGCACAGCACTTGCGTCACTTATTTTTAAGTACTTAAACATAAATTTGAGCACCATTATAAAGCCGAAAAGCATTTGAAGACGAATAATGGAACTCTTTGTGGGACAATTCATCACACGAATTGCGATCCCACTCAGTTATAAAACGAGAGTGCAGTATCCAGGATTAACGTGGTTCCCAAGCAAGAGTGCCCTAAATGGTGGCGGTGCCCTAAAGACGGCCCTTATGGCCGTCAATGGTGCCTAGCCTCAGATTTCTGCACCTCGCTGACGAAAGCTTGGATGGTATTCCCGAACTCTGAGTGTGTGTCTGGCTTATCCCTAGATCAAATTTAAGTCAGTTCCATGTTGTTCTTGAGATATGTGTAAAAAATATCTCGGATTGTTATGGGCGTCTTTTCAGGTCAATACATTACAGCATGTGGTCAGGGTTAGCCATATTGTCACCGTGACACTTATGGCATTCAGATTAAATGATATTTCCTGCTACAATTTCTGGCTCCTATTCCCTGCTCATGGTCCAAATGTGTCCAGTCCTAAATCTTAATAAAATCGTCTGTTTATCTCTATTTAACTATTTCTCAAGGCCCGTGTCCTTTATGTCGATGGTGTTGCAGCGCTTTATCCCAGATTGCATTAGGTTTCTTGTATAAGTAATCCAGTTCTTCAAAAGTAAGTGTATTTCCATCTGATTTAAAAGATATCCGGCCTCCACAAGTTCACCCTTCTTCTCCAATACCCGGGTTCCTTACATAAAAAGGAATACACTTCAAATGTACCAGGAAATGTATTTAAACATCGTAAGGACTTTTACTATGTCAACAAATGTAGAATATTCACAGCATAGTAATTTACCAGATAATCTAATGCACTGAGGCTGTGGTCTCCCATTATCCATATTTAATTCCTTTGCTTCCACCGGTTTCAAGTGACACTAGAATCGTTTTCAGTTCAGCTCTATAGTTGGGAGTATTATTTGGGGTTCTTTTGGCAGAAAGACTATGGATACACTTCTTCAAATGCCATTTTTGAAAATCATGTTGAATATGATGTTGATCATATTGAATATGATGTTGATATCATTTTGAATATCATGTTGAATAAAATAATACTCAAGAATGTTAGGTGGTGACGAGGGAGACTGAGAAAGTCAATTGTGGTGAAGATAGAGCTGCCGTAGTCATTTCACAATTATTTATTCGGTTAAAATTAAGGAACGTAAATATAAAGCCGAAATATTTAATTTTTCAATAAAAGTACTCACCTCGAAAACATATGTAATATTTTCTTGATAAAAATTCTCACCTGTAAAGCAAGAGAAAACTTTTATAATGACTCGTGAATAAATTATTAGATTTATATAAAAGTTTTGCAATTTATATTAAAGAAAATATTGCACAATTATCAATAGACTATAATAGTTCTAAGATGCATAAGCAGTTATTAGAAACAAAAATAACATGCACTAAAATACTTTTAAAAATTTTACGAACCAGTGATTTCCATTTGTTCAGGAAAAATAGTTCCTTTTTTCTGTTCAGAAAGTTTTATATTTTAATATTTCTTGAAATAAATGAACATCCTAAATGTATTTAATAAATATAAAATGTTCTCGATTTCTACACGAAACTTAAACAAAAATGTTGAACGTATTTGCTTCCATATCGGAACATCTAATAATATTGAGTATTACCTTAGGGATTGTAATCGTGGGAATTTTTCAACCCGAGATTGCAAAATTTTTAATCGCGTGTGTTAGGATTTACATTTTATTGCAACTAAAGAAATCATTAAAGCTACTACTTTTTAATGTATTTATTTATAAATAAATACAAAGCAACACATGTTTATTCATAGCAAATACATAAAAAATGTTAAAGATAATATTGCGTTGAAATCATTCTATAACGATTTTTAGTTGTCATAGAAATAACGAACACTTCTATAAATATTTTTTAATATCATTTGGCAAAATTTCTCATATAATTAATACTGGATTATAATAATAGAAAAAGCGAAACAATAGAAAATTTTGTCCATAACGTATTTAAAATATTTTCAGTAAAGAACAATAAAAAGAACAAATAACAATGAAAAGAACAATATAAACAAGAATGAAAACTCTGATTATTTTACAGTGCACATTCACACCCATATTAATGGAAAATGTAACTAGCTAACATTAAACACATTTCATGATAATTAGGAAATAAAGCACTATAATGTATAAAATATATTTCTCTAAGGAAAATGAACAAATATTATAACAAACCAGATATTTTTTCGGACTGTTTAAAACGATTTAAAGTAACATTTTCAATAAAAATATTCTAAAGTAATTGAAATACTGAGAAAAATATTTTTTTCACAAATTAAAACAATTGAAATATAACTGAAAATCCCGGGATTTTGACATTTCTGATCAAGAGACATTTAAGGTATCTTGAAATATTTAAGACAAGAAACGCAGGACCAAACCTAAATGAGACGATCTTTGAAAAATATGATCATTTTCGAAGTTCTGCGCCATACATTGTTCAAAGAAATAAAAAAACAAAATTAAATTGCGCTTTATTTTCAACAATATAATTAATTTCGCTGTTTTTAATTATTTTACATTTTCGTTACGCAGATATACGCATGGTCTGAAAGGTATCGTATTTTTACAGTAAGTGTGTGATTATATATCATACTTGAACTCTGCAAGAATTTGATTTTCTATAACTTTTGTAATTACCAATAAGAAAAAAACCTAACAGAAAAGAAACCATATTTTGTTTCTTTATGCACTTAAATGATTTATGACTTTTCTTACAAACAAATAATTATTTCTTATACTAATACATAACAGAAAATTCAATTTCGCGTATTAGTAGAAAGTTGTCTCAAAATATTAATGGAACACCGGAACCATTAAAAATGACAAATTTCCCGCCAAAACTGGCATCAATCCTGGTCTTCATATTCTCTTTCTTTCTGTAAAATTTTTTAAATGTTTATGGACGCATTTGTGAGTGCTATGGCTGTGGTCGTTAAGATGGAGAAATTCTATCAATTAGGCGTTTCAGCTGGCGAAAGAATTTTTTTTTTCAGATTGCTGCTAGAGCTGAATGGGTTTCTGCAATTATTATGTTGGATAGACACTGGATATAAGTTAAGAATAACAGAATTTAAAAAATGATAACGTAGTCGACACTCTCGTTAAAAGTTAAACTTCTTAGGGTGATATAAGGAAAATAAAAAGATATCAATGAAAGAGTGTAACAATCATGTAGTGGAAAATGTGCTTATTTATTGTATTTTAGCGAATTTAACATGTCAGTGTTTTAAATATGAAATACACACAATATAATATATGAAATAAGAAAGATCAATCATGCATAACGCATTTATTATGAAACACTTTCTAACTGAAATATAATTTTATCTAAACTTCTCTAAAATGCCATACATACAGCTGTAATATTTTTTTAAATGATCACAGTACTACAGTAATTTATTACACTTGAAAACTTAAAACTCCATCGAAATATAAGTCGTCTGCCTCGCTATGTAAAATCAATGAGTATTTCATTCATGTCACTTATATTCCAGACTCCAGAGCTAAATAATTTTGTGTGAAAATAAATCAGCAGTTCTCATGCAACTCTCCTTACAATCGCTTGATTTGTTTACATTCTGCATGGATTAAAATTAGGCTTCGTTGCAGAAGTAATCAAAGATTACTGATCATTTAAAATAAAAAATATTGTAATTGCGTTGGATCCTAATTTAGATACACAAATAATATGTAGAAAATAAAGCGGTTTTAGAACGGATGCAATGCCAGATATAAATTTAAACGATCTTTAAATATCACAATCCTCACATAGTGGAAAAAATGGATGCCATATTTAATTTCGCAATGACTCACGTGATCTCTTTATACATCATAGGTGTAATTATTATTTCAATTTTTATTTATAAAACTACCTAAGATATTTGACACATTTTATGTAATAATTTTAATATTTCCTAAAATTTTCGAAGCAATTTGTTAATTTTAACTTTACCTAAAAATCTTTGAAAAAGTAGGTCCCATAGCGTTAAATGTATTTCATTTTTACAACCCTGGTTAAATCCTAAACTAATTGGGTGATATTATTAATTTTCACTCCCCTGTGTCCCACAGACCGTCTCAACAACATACCAAAATTCCATTTTGATAAAGTCATTTTACGGCAGTTATCGTGCGAACGGACAGAGAGAATGGCCAAAGTCATAAACACTCTTCTAGTACGTTGGAAATTGTTACCACATAATCCATAATGTGGGAATAGAAAAAACATTAACACCACAAACTTATGATATTAAATTTATTATAATATTATTTAAACAAGACGTAAATGAAAATTAATTTCTATTAGGAGTTATACGTATATATTTGTTTAAAATTGAAAAATTAAATTATATATTTATAATACCTGAAATACAGCTATTCATGGATTGTAACTACTCTAAATATCTGGAAAATACTGCGTCAATAGTAGTCTATTATTTGATGCATACATTCAAGTGATATTTCGATTGTCTTCTCAATATAAATGATAAATTACAGATAGTTTCTATAATCTATAGAGATCTACCATATGTTATTCAAATCAAATTTTCTTTTGTAAATATGATTTCTTACGATTTGACGTACGATTTTTTTTATTTTATTTATGGGACGAGTAAAAATTCCCCTTCGCTATTTAGAGAAAATTCACCCAAAAGATATCAATAATGTAGTGCTAAACCCTCAGAAATGACAAATACCCCTCAACACTGACTTCGCTGTGTTTTTTTTTTTTTCCATTTTCATTCTGAAAAATGTATTATGGCAGCATTTGTGAAGGATATTGCAGTGGTTGTTAAAATGGAGAAAGTCTATAAATTAGGCTTCTTAGTCCGGGAGAGATTTTTTTTTCTAGAATGTTGTCAGAACTGAATGGGCCATAATAATGGGCCATGATGAATCTGGGAAATAGAGACCAGCTTTAAGTGGAATAAAATGTACTCGTAATTTATAGTTTTGTTCCAAATAAGCAAAATTTAGACATAAGTATTTTCTTCAGGAAATTGAAAATAATGGTATGTGTTCCATTTAGTTGTAATATTGACCACTAGTGAATTTTCCATTTTCTTTACAATGTAATATAATACATCTTTTAAGAGTGGGTTTAGTCTAAATTTTAACTGGTTAATGAAGGCTTATATCTGATATAAAATATAGCCATTCTCCTAGTTTGTTACCTGAGGAAATTTATAGTGTTTGAGTCTTGAATGTGGTGAGGAATTAGAAGGGATATATTTATATGATCGAAAATGCAATTTTTACGGAGTTTTCAATAGCAGTTTTCTTTTTAACGACTCTGGTTATATAGGTCAAACATTTATATACATTTATAAGGACTTCATTCTAAAATAAATGTTTTTTTTATTTTGTATCTGAATGAAGAATGTGTAGCTTTTTTATACTTAACACCAGCTAAATATATCATTGGGTAAGAGTGCCCAGGGTAAGAGTGCGTGCGTACTCTTAGACACCGATCGATTTAATATTATATTTTTATTTTTAAATTGTGTTTTTTTGAATTGGTATATTGTGACCTAGGATAGGGCTTAGAAAAGTTCAAAGTTAAAATTTCCAAAATTTTGATTTTTAGGCGTAATTTATTACTTTACAGTTTATGACAAAATAATGTGAAATTGTATTTGATTGCCAAGCATCCAATCCTCATGTCACTATTCTTAAAATCATAATATTAGTTAGCTATTAGAATCAGTCAATTGCGATATAGGACACCCTGTATATATATATATATATATATATATATATATATATATATATATATACAGGGTGTCCTAAAAATATTGTCCTCGGCTTTTATTCGTTAAATATTTATCTTAGACATATACAACAAATTACAAAGTTAAGTAAAAGAAGGTACAGAATTTTATGAAATCGATTAAAATTTTCAAGAGAATTCAATTTTAACAAATACAAAATTTAAATTTTTATACGGCCCCTTACAAAAACATTTCCAATTAGTAAAATATGCTCCATACACTAATGAGGTGATGTACAACATTTCAGCATTTAATCATAAAATGTCCCAAAGATATGAAAAGACAAAAATATTTATTGCAGATGCTCTATTTATTGCAGATTCAGAGAAAAATTCTTCAAAAGAAATGTTTGATAAGAACAATGGTATATTAGTGGCAAAATTTCTGCCAATAATAAATGCCGTTGTTAATAATTTTAAGAACATTATGTTATTTTAGTATTATACTTTTATTTAAACTTTTTATTTCATATATTTTGCAATTGCTAAACGTTAAACAGGTCCATGAATGTTATCAATTATGAGACAGTAATCCCTAACTTTGGAAACACACCCCTATAGGTGGATTTTGTGAGTATACTTACTTAACTGATTTATTTATTAAATGCTAAGTTCGTTGATTTATATACTTGAATAAAATATGATTTAGAACTTTTCAGAAATAACATTTTTAAACTGAACACGCATGTCAGATGCGTAAAAATACTACTTGACGATTACGGATAGAAACAAATTTATAAGGACGAGCACTGGTGCTGTCAAGCAACAGGTTGCGAACTTTCAAAGTACATTAATTTATTCTCTCAAACAGAAGTTGCATTGAATCAGGATTTATATCTATCTTAACCTTTTAATGAGTTTGAAGGGGTTTACTCCTGATAATTTGACCAATACGTAAACCACACTGCACTTGTAGCTTCTAGAAATATTGAGATAACATTATTAGACACATATTCCATATTCACACAAGATAGAATATCTAAGAGCTGAGACTGAACTTTTTATATTTTTACCATTTAATCAGAAAAATATCGTAAAATTTATATTTTTCAAATATTAATATAATATTAAGTGGATGTCCACTCATGTTATATGAAAGAAAGCGTTTCCTTCTAAAATTTAAAGTTTATCTTATCTACCAAAACAATTTTAAAATTATATATTATATAAAACAGGAATAATCCTTTTAATTTGGACTATGCAAAATTCGTCTTTCATCAAGAACTCTGGTTTGAATACAGACGCAATAAGTTAAAATAAATAACAAGGAAGATCAATCATTCATAAGCACTGAAACTTGCACTTTCTAACTGAAAAGCAATTTTATTTAAACATCTCTAAAATGTGATACATTCAGTGGTGATATCTTTTACATTATCACAGTAGTACAGTAATTTATTATACTTAAAACTAAAAACTTCATCGAAATATAAATCGTCTCCTCCTTTATATAAATCTATATAAAATCAATGAATATTGCATTCGTATCACTTGTATTCCAGACTCCAGAGCTAAATAATTTTGCGTGAAAATAATTCAGCAATTCTTATATAACTCATCTTACAATCGCTTGATATTCGATTGATCGCTTATTATTCGCATTCTGCATAAATTAGAATTATGCTTCGTTGTAGAAATAATAAAAGTCTAGTGATCATTTAAAATCCCAAATATTGTAATTGCGTAGGCACGAAATTTAGATACACAGATAATACACATACACAGATAATATAAGTTTGTGTATATATATTCAAAGTATTGGAATCGAGCCGAAGATCGGAACTTGAACTTTTGAAAGATCTACACGTTTTGGGACTTCTAGAACACGAAAAATCTATTTTTAGCATGACGCCTGTGTGTGAGGGTGTGCGTGGGTGTGTTGGTGTGTCTGTGTGTGTTTCTGTATGTTTGTGAGGATATTTTATCCACTCGAACTGAAAAACTAATGGATCGAATTTCTTAAAATTTGGTAGATAAGTTTTTTCTGGGAAACCCTGATGTACATTTGATTTTAGTAGGATTCGTAATAAAAGAACCTGCCTTTTTTACGAAATGACCGGCAAAAATTGACTTTAGACACTATAGATCAAATATTAATAGACCAATTTTAATAAAATTTTGTAAATAAATCACTTGTAGGTTATTCTGCCGATGATTCGATTATGGTACTATTTGGGAAAAGCATGCCGTTTCACGAAATGGGCAGCAAAAATTGTTAAATCTAAAAATAAAAGACTACGTATGCTCAATTATATCAATCAAATGCTTATTTTAAACGTAATTATTAACAACAAGAAGAATAAGACCAACCCCATTACTCTAGGACTAGCCGTTGAGATATTTTAGTTTTTTCGCGTTATTTCTACACCACCTTTAAAAATCAGTCTAGCTACCAAATGAGAACGAAATTCAAATTTAGAAGTGCAAATTCATTGTCATTTACAATAATTGTGGTTGTAATTTTTTGCAGATAAATTCAAATGATTATTGAAGAAATAAGGGAAACGTGAATATGAGCCTGTCGCGAAAGTCATGTGCTGCTTGAATCAGAATTTTTAACAATCTTACAACAATGATTCATGGAAATAAACGAACGGGGATTTATTGCAGGCTATTTGGAAAAAAAAATGCAGGATCTATATTTGAGGATCCACAAAATTTTTGTAGATTAAAATGTTCTACAAATATAAGCTGTGTACCAAATTTCACTTTTCTAGGACGTAGGAAAGTGAATTAAAAATGCCATCAAAGAAGTATAACATGACAGACAGACAGACGACCATCAATCATGAGGAGTTACATAAAATAAAAAAAAATTTAAAAATTGTTATCCACCATATTTATTTTAAAATGTGAAACCTATGCTATGTATAAAATAATTAAACTCTTGGAAAGATATTAATTATAAAATATATCTCTTTTTTCTTTCTGGACAATATAACAAGAGTCAGAATTTAAATGAATTTGTTTTTCTCCATATATTAAACAATTTTTATGTAAAAAACAAACTAACATATTTTACTGAAATTTTTTTTTAATATATTTTATGGGATTGTTTGAATATTTCCTAAAACTTTCGAAGTAATTTGTGAATTTTAAATTCGCTTAAAAAATGTTTGAAAAATTAGGTCCCATAGGGTTCAATGTATTTCATTTCTTCAACCCGGGTTCAATATAAAACTAATTGGGTGATATTATTCATTTATATTCCCATAGGTCCCACAGGCCATCTGAAAACATACTAATATTTCATTTTGATAAAGTCAGTTTTGCGGCAGTTATTGTGCTAACGGACAGACAGAATGAACAAAGCAAAACACTTTTCAACTATGTTGTAAAGTGTTAAAAATGATATAAATCCTTTGAAGAGATTATGAAAAACGCAATAGAAATGTATGGATTTTATTTATAAAACTAATAAAATGTCTGAAAGCACACCGTAGAAGTTCAATATAATTTGAAGCAAATGACAGGACCATATTTCACTACAAGCAACGTATTTGGTTTGTTAAGGTGATCTTATTCTTAATTAAGAATACAGAAACCCGGAACATGTCTTTACATAGACAGATTTTTTTTTTATCACGCGGCACTAGTGATCAGGTGTGAGCATAAAACGATCCTTAAACGCCAATGTAACTTAATAAAATAACCTGAATCCAATTTATGTCACAACATATTAAAACACCATTTAAACCTGTTACAATTTTTTGGAGTCCGGTCTGCATTCTCTATATTTTTAAGAATACATTTTAAAACTGTGATATATTGACAGACAGCAAGAGTAAGTAAGTCATCAGAAAGTAATGATAAATATTTATAGTGAAGAGTGGGTACATACATTGCGCAGACAGAACACTTCAGCTATTTAATCTTAAATCCATTGTTTATTTCCCAGATAAATAACAAACCTATTTAGTTCTTGCAGCCATCCGAAAAATATCTTTCCTGAGCTGAAGAAGCTAATTAATAGACGTTCTCCATCTTAACGACCACCAAGAATGCTGCCATACGCATTTAATAAATTTTACAGAAAAAAATGAAGAATATGAAAAATACGATTGATGCCAGTTTTGGCGGGAAATTTGTCATTTTTAATGGTTTCGATGTACCATAAATAATTCGGAGCACCTTTCTACAAATGTGCGAAAATAATATTCGCTTATTATACAAGTATAAAAAATATTTATATATTTGTATGTCAGATAATAAATCATATAAGTACATATAGAGAATATCTGGTGGGTGACATTCAATTTTCAGATACATTTATATTCTATATGTTTACGTTTCTATTTACACCAAAATCAATATCGTAGTTAAAATATTATGTATTTTTATGAGCTTCTGCTTGAAAAATTACCTTTTAAAAATTCGCTGTATTAAAAAAATTTTCTCAAGTCCATGAATTTCATGCAGAGTTTTATTAATATATAGAATTTTAACCCATTTTATGGAAATAGGAATTTTAAAATTACATTTAAGTAAAGAACATGAATTTGTAGACGATCAATACAATGTAAAACGATGCAAAAATAAGGTGTTGTAAGCAGGCGTGCGCTTCGGAATCGTGGGTTTTCTTCATTCGCGCAAGCTTGGACAAAAAAATGATTGCTAGACACCGTCTGTCAAACTGAAAATTGCTAGACGGCTGAATACGATTAGGTAGACTGTATGGACGGCCGGGAAGTGCCACCCAATTTAGACCGGAACCCAGTGGGGGAGGCATCCACAGGGACCGTACCCTCCTTCCCCTACCACCAACCTCTCGGAAGGACTTACGGACCCACATGTTTAACGTGATCGTACTCCGCATGAACACGGCGGCATTTGTGGTAGCGTGCAAATCTAGCGCGCAAACCACGGGGATACCGCACCCGAGATGGCCAACAGCACGCGGTGTTCCGAGGTGGTCACCCACCAAGTACTAACCGCGCCCGATGCTGCTTGACTTCGGTGATCTAACGAGAACCGGTGTTATCAGCACGGTACGGCCGTTGGCCCACGTTTATAGTTGCGTCATTTTTGAAGGCAGGTTGTGACATGTATTTGCGCTGCCAATAATATATATTCTCTGGTCTTATTAGTGGTGGTTTCGGTCGTCTCTGCCGGTGCTCTTCAGTGGGACTGGTGGCAGTTGGCCTGTCCTCACTGGGTCTGATGTCTTCTTGGTGTCTGTGGTTTTGCGCACGTTGTGTGGTGGCGTTGGTGACCTTCTTTGTCTGGCGGGTTTAGGTGGCTCGTTGTTTCTTCTTTGTGCTCGGAAATCAACTTTTCTCACGGCCGGGGATTTAGCAGCTTAATGCTATTCGTGGTTGACCCCTCGGCCAGAGTTTTTCAATAATATTAGTAGTGTGTGAATGAGAGAGCTGGACCACAGCCATAAACCCCTCCATTAAAACCACACCCACTTTTAGAATGTAATGGCTCTATTTTATCCACACAAATGTGATTACACAATGGTGTGAAACCTCCCATTAAAACCACACCCACTTTTAGAATGGAATGGCTCTATATCACCCATAAAAAAACCCACCCACTTTTAAAAACAATGGTGTGAAACCTCCCATTAAATCCACACCCACTTTTAGAACGTAATGGTCCTATTTCACACCATTAAAATTTCCACCCACTTTTAAAAACAATGGCTCGTAAAACCCCCATAAAAACCGGACCCACTTTTAGAACGTAATGGCCCAATATCACCCACACAAATTCGACTATACAATGGCTCTCAGACCTCCATTGAATCCCACCCACTTTTAGAAATGTAATGGCTGTATTTTACCATTAAAATTACCACCCACTCTTAAAAATAATGGCTCACAAAACCCCATAAAACCCGAACCCACTTTTAGAATCCAAAGGTTATTTCTTATCCATAAAAATCTACAACCCCTCTTAAAACGATGGTATCGAAACCCCATTAAAACTACACCCCTTCTAGAAAAGTGATGGCTCTATTTCAACCATACAAATTAAACAAATCAATGGTATCAAAATCATCCATTAGCAAGGTTCTAGCGCAAGCACCTCCCGAGAAAGTGATGGCTCTATTTCGACCACACCAATTTTCCGGAGCGAGCAAGCGAAAAGTCGTTGGGAGGGAAGGTACCCCCTTCGGCGAGCACCCCCTTTTAGAATCTGCGGGTCCGTTAAAAAATGATACCCCAACAACATTTTAAGCACTTAAAGAAAAGAATTCTAATGTTGAGAAAGAACAAAAACCATGGAACTGTTGAACAAACTAAACGCAATTAGTACATTGGAAGGAAGTTTCAAGAAGATGCATGAGCTCAATATCGACGTAAAATACCCTGTCATGGAAATTAAACAGATCACCACCAAATATGGTAATAAACTAATAGTGAAGTTAGAAGACGGCTCAAATTTGTATCTGCCGAAACGATGCGACGAAAATGCGTCCGACTATATGAAGCTTAATGAGATTAAACCTCTATTCTTTGTATATTTGGGAGCTAAAGATGTCGGGAAAGCACAACCAGGGCAAATGTTTAAATTTGAACAATAAATTTTCTTTTAATGGTATCATAACCATTAAAAAATATACACCGATTTTCAGGCGGCAACTTTTACGAGATAAAAGTCAATGGCCCTGTCTACAAACAGCTCGAAAAGGAGTGCGAGGCTGCACGGGACCCACTGGATCTTCAGCCAGCACACTGTCAAGAATGGATGAGTAACCCCACTGTCAATCCTCGAACTGGCCGGACGATAAAGAAGAACGGCCCTGTGTACAAGCAGCTGCAAAAAGAGTGTGAGGATGCCCTTGCGGCCGTGCCGCGGCCACAATTGGCAAGAAGACCATCATATTGTAACGAGTGGCTCAAAGATCCCATGGACCCCGAGCCAGTTGCCCCTGTTGTCTGTGCCCCGGTGTACACAGAGAATCAGTTGAAGAAGATGAAAAAAGATGCCTTGAAGACACTCGCCCTGCAGCTCCAAATCAACCCGGGAAATCAGAACAAACCAGTTATCATACAGCTGATCCTCGATAAACAGAACATCAGACAACCCAGCATCAAACAATCCAGTCCCACTCCCTGTCTTATTAAATCGCGGTCCGGATCACTAACTCCATGTCTTGTTGACCCCTCGCCTAGGCCAAGATCGAGAACTTACTTTAATGACTCCACCATAACTCCTAAAAATTTTTGCAAAATGCCCCCCGGTAGGCTCAGAGTATATTCAATCTCAAATTCGACCCACCAAGGGGCCCTTCTTGATGAGCCGAATTCAAGACCAAATACACTCTGAGCCTACCGCCACTGAGGCTTACAAACAACATATAAGGACAACACTGTAAGACTTTGACGCCTAGCGTCGGGCCCGCCCACCACTTTTTTATCGATGAGTGCTTGCTTTATTGGAACAACGACTAAAGCAAGCTGACATGTCATTTTTGGCTCGGTATAGTTCAATAAACCATCAACCCGGATTGATTAACAACCTGGGAGAGGTCGGGATTTGAACCTGGGACCTAGATGTTAATAGGTCTGCGCGCTAACCGTTTGCCATGGGTACCCATCTAAATATACACATACCTTTAATTTAACCATTACACCACAGACGAAAATCTTCAAAAATAGCACTTTAAACAAGTTATTTCCCTCTTATAATGTAATAATTCTTCAAAATATCTATCACTATAGCTTATCTGATTAAAAAATATAGAATAAAACGCTTAAAATCAATCGCGAAAAATAAATACTATTCCTATCCATATAGTGCTGCCATCTCCCTTTGATTCTCGTAATCTCCGCTTATTTCTACCTCTGAGAGAACTCTTCTTTAAAGAGGAAGAGATGTTAGTCAAGGTCAGCGCTCGCTACAGACGTTATGAAAGCAGGAAGTAGAAAACAAGGTCGAAACTCTCCAAGCGGAAAATAATACTGCTTCGTATTTTATCTGAGTTAAAGAAAACAAAGATATATATAAATGAATGAAATTGAGTCTGAGATATTTCGCTATAGAATTCTTTATCAGTATGTTCAATTAGATGTTTATAGCGATGACATTTCAGAAGTGAAAAAATCTTTAAAAAAGTTGCATGATCAGTTTGAAAAAATTGTCAAACTTATAAAAGAATATAATGATCGAAGACTCGAAGGAAATGTTGGAACTAACAAGAATGTTAGGTCTGGACAATAAAGTTACCTCAGACGGAGACTTGAAAACTCATGAATGTGAACACAAATATGTAATTCAAAATGATGATGGCTGGTACATTTGCCAAGCATGTCACGAAGAGCTGAGGTATAATCCAAATATACCCCCTATCAATAATCTCGATATGTATTTAAACATGCAGAAACAACAGAGGCGAAAACATCGAATGAAAAATCTGGCTAAATGGTTAGGTTTGCATAACCTACCCTTTGAAGAAGAAGAGCTTTTGAACGACTTTTCTTCTTATATCCATAAATATGAGGAGATGTACCCAGAGCGAAAAAACATAATCAGCAAAGACTATATCTTATACCATATGTTACGGAAAAGAGGTTACGACATCTATATTTCACGCCTTCTAGTTAAGTTACCTAAACTCAAAAAGACGCTTATTCAGAATGAAGAAATCTGCAGAACCATCTTCGAAGCATTAAATTGGAGTTTTTACCCTATAAATTAAAAATACGGCTGATACGTCTGAACAACATGTCACGAAGAGCTGAGGTATGACCCCGATAAGTGATTATAATTTTTAATAGCCGAATAAGCTATTAAAAATTAATCAACTAAATCTTTTTTATCAATCCAGCTAGTCTCAGGATAACCTAACCATTTAACTAGATATTTGTCCCCTTTCTTTTTGATGATTTTTTCAATCTTATACACATTGTCTTTCTTATCATATTTTACTAATTCATATTCATAAAAAGTGCCTTTAACCTCATCATTATTTAAATCCTGAACTCTATAAGTGATTGGGTCGGTTTCTAATACTTCAGAAATGACAAATATTTCATCTGTAAAAGTTGCTTGATAACCCCTTCTGAAGGTAGACTTATATATAGATATTCTTACTTTATCGCCTACCTGGTATTTATGTTTACGTATGACCTTTTCTTTAAACAAATTGCGGTAGACTTCACTACTGTTTTCTTCTAGACTGGCTTCAACAGGAGTCATTTTTATACTTCTGTGGTATGAGTTGTTGTAATTCTTCACTAATTGACCCAATACATCTATGTATCTTTCAGTGTTATTTGCACACAAGTAGAGCTTTATTTTATTACCAAGAGTGAGATTAAATCTTTCAACCATAGCAGCTTTTATTTCAACATTTTCTGTTGTGAACCATTGGATATTATTTTCTTTGAATAATTTTTGAGTTGTTTTTCCGACGAACTCTAAACCCTTATCTGTTTGAACCCTTTCAGGTATTCTTTCTTTGAAGATCTTTTTAAATGCTTGAGTTACTTCTTCTGCTGATTTATCCTTTAGAGGAACAGCCCATGCATATTTACTGAAACAGTCAACAGCTGTTAATATGTACTTGATACCATCATTAAACTTACTTCTCGCAAATTTATAGACAAACAGTAAATCAGCTTGCCATTGGTCGTCGATATGTGACACGTAAATTCTCCTTCTTTTGAACTTACGGATAAGTGGTTTATGCTTTGTGTATACATCCTGTCGGTGTAAAAAATCCGAGACTTCTTTTCGACTTAAACCAGTTTTTCTGCTCAGTACATTTATGCCACAAAATCCTGTTTCGGGATCGTAATAAACCTTTTCGGGGCAACCCTTCTCAGTTACCCCTTCAGCGGTAAAAAACGGCACTTCTTAGAACCACAACCCACACAAATTCCTTTCAACATTGGTCTAGCGTTTTTAGAGGTGACATGCTGTTCATCTTTAGTGTCGGTGTGTGTTTTACATTTGAGACAATATATTTTTGAGCCCATTCCAAATGTCTTCTTTGCTTTGATAATAGGCTTCACAACAGCTCTATCTAGCCTTTCACGAAAACTTGGATTGGGAATGTCGTCCAATTCTTTAATCATGTTTGAGTCACACACTTTGTTTCTGGTTTCGGTATCTTTGTTTTTAATGTAGCACACGTCATGTTTATAGGCACTATCATCAACCCTATTAATAGGCTTACTCCATTCTTTGTATGTTAAATCGGGGTTCAGTCTAGTTTTTCCTCTGAGCAGTTGAGTTCCTGGTCCTGTAAATTGATGCCCTGGCAGATGCATTTCAAACGGTAAATTATTAATTGCTGCGTTAACAACACCTTTTCCTTTCTTGCAAGTCTTTTTACCACACATTTATTTATATATAAAAAATTATTTACTCACAAATTGATATCCATTCAGCAGGGTTTGTTTCATATATTTTTCTCTGGGTAAGTAGACTAAATTATTGATGAAATCCTCCTCTCGCTTATACACTTCCTCTTCTGATAGGGTATTCGATTTGTATGAATTGAGCAGCTGTTTGTAAAACTTGTAAGACTGTTTGTACTCTTCTTTCCTTTCCGCGATATTCAAAGCTTTATCAATAACTTCAACAATACCGACGCTTAAGCTCAGAGCAGCTAAGGGAACAAGTACAAAAGCTGATAAACCCAATGAACTTAAAACGAACTTGCTAACGGTCATAGTGACACTAATTTTATGGTAGTGGTGGTAGCTCTTTCTATATACGTAAATTTTCTTTTGCAAGTATTCTTCCATCTTTATTTATAGGGGTGAAATATTTCTTCCGATATCTCAGAGCCGGATTAACTAAATCAAGCATAAAGAAATCATACGGCTGTTGCATGCACTTTTTATATAATCTACTGAATTCTTCTTTTGTCAAACTACCATCTATCTCTCTTATGATCTGTTGAATCTCCCTCGGTTGAATATTAAAAAATATCAAGTAATTACAGTTTCTTCTGATAACAATGGGTGTTCTATAATAAGATTGAGAAAGATAAATGATTGAGGCGTTTTTCTTCCGACCTCTGATGAAAAAATCTTCTATGCTCCTCTGGTCCTTGTCAGTCATGCAGTCATCAAAGACAACAACATTTTTACAAGATGGGTCCAGGTCATCCACTTTTATAAATTCTTTTGTATCAGAGGAGAATAAAGTTCCTTTCTTGCCGAATCTTTCATATAACTCTAGGATAATTTTCTTCTTCTTTTTGGGGTACTTTATCGAGTCAATATCCACGCCCTCAAACATTGTGTACTTTTCTTTCAGTTTACCGTACTTGGGTTCGTACATATCTTTTGCACAAACGAACAAATTATCAAATTCGAGATAGTCGTATATAAAATTCAACAATAAGTTCGTTTTACCAGTACCTGAAGCTCCAGCGATTAGAAGTCTGAAAGGGTGTTTAGGTAATAAATAATGTTGATTTGCATCGACAAGTTCTTCTGCTTCTGTATAATTTTTAATTTGAATCATCTTTATTTAATGTTAAAAATTTGCTTCAGTAAAAATTTAATTTGCTTAAGTAAAAATTTTTTTACATAATAATAAAGATGAATGCTATACAAAAAGAACGAAATAAGAAATTAAGAAAGGAAGTTGAATATGAACTTAAAGTTTATAAGCTTCAGGCTGAAATTAGAAAAAACAACGAACAACAACTTGAGCAAAAATTAGGTATCCAGAAAGCACTATCGGACTTTCACAAGCCTGTAACTGAAAAGCTACAAGAACAAGAAATTAATCGAAAGGAGAATATTCAGGCTATAAAAGATGCTGTTGATCACATTCCTCTAGCTATTGAACCGCCTTTAGAAGTCTATGATTTTGATAAAAAATTGGATGTAGAGTTTTTAGAGAAAAATAACTTTCCAAGACCCTCAAAATTGTACCATGAGACCAAGGAAACTTTGCAAGAAATTATGAGTAAAGTAAATGATACTTACCTAAAAATGTCTCGTCAAAAAGGAAACATTATGAGTCAGATGTCTCGAATGACTAAAAAGGATGAAGAAAGAGAAGATCGCTTATTAGCTAAGGCTGATTATTTGAGAGATCATATGACTACGTTAGGAGATTATCGGGATCGACTCAGAGACTTGCAAAGAAAAGGAATTTATATCGGTAAAGGAGTAGAAGACAAAATGGAAATTTTAGCCCGATTGACTGATAAGATATGTAAAGGGTCCAAAAGTAAAAAGTTACACAATCAAGTCGTCGATTTATTGGATGCATTGTTGAGAGAAGGAACTATGACCAACGAGCAAGTAAAACAATACTACAAAAATTTTTCATTAAATAAATGAGTAATTACATAAAAACTAAAATACATTTAAGCGATCATCAGATTGCTAAGCTAAAATCTGCATACCAGAAAGGAGAAGAAGTATCTCTACAAATAGATAAGACAAAAGCCCCCAACAAAGATATACATTTAACTCGAACACAGATAGCTCAAATTGGGAAGGGGAAGCGTATCACTATCAGTAAGACGCAGCTCCAGAAAACGGGTGGTTTTCTACCTTTTCTATTACCTGCGTTAATTGCTGGGGCCAAGGCTTTAGCACTAGGTGCTGCAAGTGGGGCGGCTGGATATGGAGCAAAGAAAGCTTTGGAAAAAATTTCAGGATCTGGATGTGTAAAAAAAAGACCCATTGGAAAGGGCGTCTATCAAAACTGGGAATATCAGACGAAGTAATTAAACAAAATATGAAACATGAACAGGGGTTTAGGGGCGTCTTTACTTCCGATCTGTTGCCTAAAAAGATGAGTCGGTTTGAAAACGGTATTATTAATCTGGACATTGTCACAGGACCTGGTACGCACTGGGTCTGCTACTATAACGATCCTAAAAATAACTTTGTTGAGTATTTTGATCCTTTTGGAGAACACGTATACAAAATTCATCCTAACATTAAGAAGTATCTACTGACTTCTGGAAAGAAAAATATCGGGTGTAACTCGAGCTTTCTACAGCACCCTGCTTCCGTCAAATGCGGCTACTTTTGTATGAAGTACATTCGTGAAAGAAACAAGGGTAAGCCAGTTGTAGATGTGCTATATTCTTTTACCCAAGAACCCAGCGACTTCAATGAAAAAAATGTTCTCTATAAATAAAATGGTTCTATTGATATTAGATTCTAAAAACGCGGAAAAATCAGAAGATTTTACGATTGAATACACTAGACCTTTCACCTTTAAACAGATTGCCCTTCAGTCCTTTTCGATGTACGTTTGGAGGAACGACAACGAATAGCCATTAAGTTAAAAGACGGGTATAAGATCGATTTAACGAAAACCAAAAACCTGCATAAACTTATAGGTTTCGAGCCTAAAATCCACGAAGAGCTTGAACAAGTAGGAAAGTACATTGCTGACTTATCTGGGGGAAACGATAACATTTATATACATTGCGATGTCGCAGAGGGGGCGTATATCAACGGTTTCAACTCTACAAACGTCATCTATTCATTTACAAACAGTAATCGTCCAGGTAGTCAGATTATAAAATCATTTGACAAACCTCTGTTTTACCCTGTTCGAATGGATAGTGTTTACCGAATCAGAATGCAAGTAACCAATCATAGAGGTGATTTAATTCCGCTCAATAAGCAAGAAGTACAATACAATTTTATCGCCCTATAATAAAGAAATGAATAAACACAGACTTCAAAGAAAGAGTAAGAAGATACAAGGAAGAGGGTTCTTTTCCGACGTCCTGCAGGAGGCCGAATTAGAAGGTAAGTATGTGCAGGATAAAATAAAGGAGATATTATCAAAGCAGAAAAAACATGGAGCTGGACTAAAGTTTATCTAAATTCGATTTAATAGCCATATAGCTATTAAATTGAGGAGAAGAAAAAAAATTTATTTCATAATAAATGAATAAAATATTTGAATTAAACAGCACCAATTATTATTACGATGATGACATCGAAAGTTTCGAATATAGAGAGGTAAGGCATGAAAATAGTGATAATTCTATGGAAAATGCCTCTTACCATTTCTTTATTCAAGACACCAACGCCAACATTTTATACTCTAACGGTTATTTACAGCAAAAATTGAAAATTGTTAACAATGATGGTACTGCCATAGTGAATGATAATGTAGCTCTCGTGAATGGAGGTGGTTTGATCAATGCTAACAGGTTTACATTAGGAACCACTGAAATAGAATCCAACATTAATTATACCGCTCTTATGCGACAAGTGTTGGGCTTAATACATTTTACGCCTGACTATTCTTCTGCCGAAGCTACAAATATGCTGTTCTACACTGATACGTCGGACACAGCTGATAGAGAACGCTTGAAATATGATGGCACGTTAGTAGATACCACAAAGATTACTGAGTTTTTCGAAAAATTCAGAATTAATGAGAACCATAACCAGGGATTTACAGAAAGAAGCGAATTCACTAAAAATAGCAAGGTTGTAACTATATGGATCCCACTAAAGTACGTGTTTGATTTCTTCCGTGAATATAAAAAAGTAATCACGGGGTTCCAAGTCAAATTTGAGTTCCAGAGAAATCACAGTCTAAATATGCTGTACACCAACGAGCAACATAAGATCTATAAAGTCGTTGTAGAAGATTTATCACTCTGGCTACCTTACGTACGATTTAAAAATGCGGCGGCTTCAATATTTAACGAATTAAAGTTATCGAATAAGGATGTAGAAATAAACTGGAACCAACACAGCATAGTAAAGTCTAATATTTTCTATAAAAACGCTAGCGGCTCTTATACCATAAAAGCTACTTCTGATGAAGTCTTATCTTTGTACGTAATTCCTCAGTACACTGAAAGATACGAAAATTCGAAGCACAATAACATGCTGTTTGATAACTTAGATATGACGGAATGTTGGTTAATGATCAACAATGTAAAAGTGCCAACTGTCAGTTACATGATGGATTTTGAGAAAAGTGATTATAATCGATTATACACAGCCTTTTTGGAATCTGGACTCAACACCATCACGTCTGAAACAGGTTGTATGGTCAATTATTCGAATTTTGGTAAGTTGTATCCAATCATCTGCTTTAATCTCTCTCATCATCAAAACTATACCGATACGAATAACTTAATGATTGAGTTTAACTGGAGGTTAAGGAACGCTGCCCCCAAAGATTATGTTTTTTACTTCATCTTAAAAGAGCACAAGAAATGCCTCTTAAATATTAACAATCAAAATATTACCATGATCAAGACTTTGAAATTATAAGCCATTTTTATAGTCCATTTTTAATTTTTATAGTCCATGACTATAAAAATTATTTTATATTTAAATAAATGGCTGCCTACTACCCGCTTTTCGATGAAGAATTAGAACAAGGACCTCCTGGTATTCCAGGCATAGGGTTTAAACTCACACACGACGGTAACTACGATATGGAAAATAAGATCTTGAAAAACTGTCAGACACCGATTGAGAGTCGGGATGTAACTACTAAAAGTTATCTGGAAGCTGAGTTAATTCGTAACTCCACTACCGTCACTCACACGCTGAGGGTTGAACTCCGAGAAGAGATAGCAAAAATTCTGGAAGATTTAGATCAGAAGTACCTGAGGTTACATGATAGAAGACCCATTGACGCTAAAGGTAAAAGGATAGGCAATGTCGCTGACCCTATTGAAGACATGAATGCGGTTAATAAAAAGTACTTGGAAAACTATGTTGACAATAAAGTATGTTATGCAACCACCACATCAGGATACATAACTATTAGACCTAGTACCAATGCGAATGCCGTTATTTTTACGAAGTTTTCCGGTGATGCTTTGAACTCAGATTGTAAATTCTCTCGGGACGGTTTTTTTAGACTGGGATTGTACCTTGATCCTCAAAAGATAATCGATGAATTAATCGTTGTTAAGTTATACATTAATAACAAGCAATACGTTCACAAGATAAAAGTAGCCACTGAATTCGTGTTAATTCTCGGAGAGGTTAAAAAAGATGACCAATTAAAAATTTTCTTACGATGTGATGCTGAGTTCACAGTTCAACCATTTCTAAAAATTGAAGAAATCAAGTGGACACTCCAGCTGCCGTAAAAAAAAATTGTACATAGAATAAATGGCGTGGAACGAAATATCTAAAAGCGGTTTGTCGGAAGAACAAATCAGAGTTAGTAAAAATTATGTTAACTGGTCGCTCATAAGTCAATATACAACTTTATCGGAAGAGTTTATCGAAGAATTCGAAGGTTTGGTAAACTGGATGGTCATCTCTCAGTATCAGAAACTTTCGGAGCCTTTTGTAGAAAAACACAAAGGTCTATTAAACTGGTACTATACATCCAAATATCAAGTTTTATCAGAGGATTTCATGGACAGAAATACTGAATATTTAGATTGGGAAGTAGTTTCCAGATATCAGATAATGTCAGAACCCTTCCTGGATAAGCATGCTTCCAAATTAGATTGGAGAATGGTTTCTCAATTCCAAGTACTCTCAGAAGAATTTATTCGTCGGCATATAGACAAAATCGATATGGAACTCATTTGCGTCAAACAAAAGCTCACTGAAGATTTTATGACGGAATTTGCAGATTACCTTGAATGGGGTAGAATTGTTCAATGGCAAACCTTTAACGAAGATTTTATTATGAAAAATCTGGATCGTATAGATCTTTGTCACCTCATGACTTATAAAGCCCATTTGCTCTCAGATACCTTTTACGAACTCCATTTTAAAAAGCTGGTTTGCATCCTTCTGACAAACATATGTAATAGATTTGTGGTACAATATGAACCTATCGACATACCTCCCGAGTTGGGTAAAAATGATCCTATCGACATACAACCTGAGTTGGATAAGAATGAACCTGTCGACATACAACCCGAGTTGGACAAAAATGAACCATAAATTTTTATATTCATAATAACATTTAATGGTTGATCAACCATTAAATGTTTAGATACCCTTTGTTACCTTCCTCAAGTTTGAATATATTTTTCCTTTAAATAAAGAATATGGATCGTATTGTAAAAAAATTAAACGATTTGAGTACTGATAACTTTGAGTCAGTGGATGGCTTATATTTGGTTTCTGACATTACTGAGCACGGGAAATCTATCCTAATACGTTTGTCGAATAACTCAATTATATTTTTAAAAAATGATATACCCAGGGTTGGTATGATTTTGACCAGGGATGAAATAAGATTATTAAGATTATATGTTGGCTTCAGGGTTTTATATTATTGTACACCATTAGAGGGTTTCGTGGTAAAAAAACCACCTTTTCGAAACCTCTACGAAACCTTTTCAATATATCAGGTTGACAGTGATAGCGATAGTGATAGCGATAGCGATCGACCGACAACGATGACATGCCCTTCCATAATTTAATAGATGTAGATATGACTATATTTTTAATGATTGAAATACTCATTAAAAATTGAATCGTTTAAAGTATACCCCTTCAGTAATAAAAGCATTTAAAGAAACGATTTGTAGTTCTAAAGAAAGACAAAATGGATTTTCAATCTAAAACCGTTCGACAGTTGCAAGGCTACTGTCGTGAAAATAATATTCGAGGTTACTCGAAACTTAAAAAGTTGGAGCTGGTCGACCTTATTCAATATCATAACGGCTTTTCCAGTTTCCACAATGACTTGTTTAGCAAGCCAAAGAAGAACAGAGTGCGTAAGATCAGGTGTTGCGGTAAGTTATTTAAGGGATCAAGCATGAATAAGCACCTACAATCTAAAGGGCACCTAAACTATAAACCAAAGAAGGCAACCGCTCTCCCAGAGTGTGGAAGGGTGGAGCATCGACTACATCACATGACTCTCCCCCAACTACGGGAATTTTGTCGAACGCATGGCATTAGAGGCTATTCCAGGTTAGGAAGGAGGGCAGACATCATAGCATACATAGAAAGCGTATTGTTCAACCGTCATTTCGGGTTTGATTCAGACCTGTTTTTAGATACGCGAGAGAGAAGGCTCTACACCCTCCACAAAGTTAATACAGCCTTTGAATCTCGCTTGAAGACGTACGACATCCAAAATGAACACAACCTGATGCTTCCCGAAGACTTTTTGAACGATGTGGCGTCACTAGTCCGGGGACTCATCACTAAACACATAAAGAGGCTGCATGGTTTGAAGGTTAATTTCGAATTCCTCTGTGACTATCAAAAGGGTAAAGACGATGCTATTATAGAAATGGAGAAAAACTTCAAAACAGAAAACGCAGTCATCTTAGAATCAACTGATTTGGTAGCTTATTACAGATCGGTTATCCAAAAATTATTGACAGAAATGGAGGAGTTTGTTGCAAAGGGTTCGGGATGGACGCTTGTTAGAATTAAAAACCTTGAGGTGAGGATCAATAAATACAACCCACTGAGAGGATCATCCTACATTGATTTACCGAAAAGAATTAAAGATAAAAAGGCAGTCATTAACGTGAAAAATGAAAATGATAACGAGTGCTTTAAGTGGGCGATACTGTCCGCTATTTATCCAGCTGATAATCACGTAGATAGAGTCTCTAAATATAAGCCATATGATAATGAGCTAAATTTCGAAGGTATCGAGTTTCCAGTGAAGATGGAAGATAGAGTATTTAACAGGTTCGAAAAGTTGAATAACATATCGGTGAACATATATTCATACGAAGGTAATGATATTTACCCATTGAGAATCACTAAAAATAAGGAAGACAAACACATCAATTTGCTGTACATAAAGAATAAGGAAGGAAACAGTCATTACTGTTGGATAAAAGACCTCTCCAAATTGATAAGCGGACAAGTGACTAAACACAACGGAAAGATATTCACCTGTGAGAGATGCCTGCTGTATTATTACTCCGAAGAGGACCTCCAAGCTCATGAAACGGATTGTAGGAAGAATACACCAGTAAAGATTGTAATGCCCGAGGAGAACGAATCTCTGCGGTTCAAAAACTATCAAAGGTCTTTACGATTACCCTTTGTGATGTATGGAGACTTTGAGTGCTTGACAAACAAGATAAACACCTGCTGCCCTACAAAAGACAGCTCATTCTTACATAAATATCAAAAGCATGAACCTATGAGCTTCACTGTCTACATCAAATATAAACACGCAGACTATAAGGCACCAATCACATACAGAGGACCCAATGCCACCAAGCTGTTCTTTGATACAGTGAAGACTGAGGCGCTAGCGATAAAGAACATTTATGATAAGAAGCAACCCATCAAAATGACCACCGAAGATGAAGAGCATTTCCAAAGGACCCATGTTTGCCACATCTGTGACGAAGATATCAGGAAGAAACCTTCACCCTATTCACCCAAGGATAAACCAGACTTCCGAAAAGTTAGAGATCATGACCATCTTCTCAATCCGGCGAAATGTGAATCGAACTACAGAGGACCTGCTCACAACCTTTGCAACCTAAAGTACCAAGAGCCTTCGTTCATTCCAGTGTTTATCCACAACTTATCTGGCTACGACGCCCATCTCTTCATAAAGGAGCTCGGTAGAGACCAAGGTGATATCGACGTCATCCCGAACAACGAGGAGAGGTACATTTCCTTCAGTAAGGAGGTCGGGGCAAAAACTGTAGAAGTAGGCGATGGGAAGAAAGTAAAGGTACCTGGTATAAAGTTGAGGTTTGTCGACTCATTCAAGTTCATGGCCGCTAGCCTCGACAGTCTTGCGAAGAACGTAAAGGAGTTCAGGGAGACAGCCAAGTACTTCCCCAAGGACAAACTGGACCTCGTCACCCGAAAAGGCGTCTATCCATACGATTACATGGACTCGTGGGACAAATGCGAAGAAACCAAGCTGCCCCCAAAAGAAGACTTTTACAACCAATTGAATGAGTCACACATAAAGGATGAGGACTACGAGCACGCTAAAAGGGTATGGAAGGCCTTCAACATTAAGACATTGGGTGAATATTCCGATTTGTATGTGAAGACTGATGTACTCATCCTAGCCGACATCATGGAACACTTTAGAGATGTCTGTCTAAAGACCTATAAGTTGGATCCTGCATGGTACTTCACTGCACCCGGACTCTCGTGGGACGCCATGCTCAAAACCACAGAGGTTGAGCTAGAGCTGTTGACAGACTATGACATGATACTCATGCTAGAAAAGGGGACCAGAGGAGGCATCTCTCAGTGCTGTAACCGATATGGGAGGGCGAACAACAAGTACATGAGGGACTATGACGAGAACAAGAAGTCTAACTACCTGATGTACCTTGACGCCAACAACCTCTACGGATGGGCCATGAGTCAATACCTACCGCATGGTGGCTTCGAGTGGAGCACTGTGTCAGATGTGACCCAAGTAGAGGATGACTCAGACAAAGGATACATCGTAGATTGCGACCTACAGTACCCGACCCATCTGCACAACCTCCATTCAGACATACCTCTAGCACCTGAGAGCAGGATGCCCGATGGCTCAAAACAGCCAAAACTACTGACGACCCTCTATGACAAAGAGCATTATGTGGTTCATTACAGGGTTTTGAAGCAACTGTTGCAGTTGGGGGTGAAGCTCAAAAAGGTGCACAAAGTGTTGGAGTTTCAGCAGTCTCCCTGGTTGAAGAGGTACATAGACCTGAACACTGATATGAGGACCAAGGCAACCAACGACTTTGAGAAAGACTTCTTCAAACTTATGAACAACTAGGTCTTTGGCAAGACGATGGAAAATATCAGGAAGCGACTCGATATTAGGCTAGTATGCGATCCCCAGAAAGCGGAGAAGCTAGTTGCTAAGCCCAACTTCAAGGGAAGGACCATTTTTGACGAAAGATTAGCCGCCGTGCATATGAACAAGACGAAAGTGATTTTTAATAAGCCAATATACGTCGGCATGAGTATATTAGATCTATCGAAGCATCTGATGTATGACTTCCATTATAATCTTATGAAGCCTAAATACGGGGGCGATATCAAGCTATTGTACATGGACACTGACAGTTACATCTATGACATACAGACCGAGGACTTTTATGAGGATATGAAAGGATTGATTGACTACTTTGACACATCAGATTATCCAGAAAACAATAGGTATGGTATGCCCCGAGTAAATAAAAAGGTCTTGGGGAAGATGAAGGATGAAAATGCAGGGAAGATCTTAGAAGAGTTCGTTGGCTTAAGATCTAAGATGTATGCCTGTAAAACTGAGGTTGACCTGGTGAAAAAGTCGAAAGGAGTAAAGAAATGTGTCGTGAAAAACAGGATATCCTTCGAGGACTACAAGAACTGCCTATTCAAGCAAGAAGTACAGCATAGAACCATGAATCTCATCAGGAGCACAAAGCATGAGATTCATTCCATACAAGTCAATAAGATTGCCCTATCAGGAAAAGATGACAAACGTCATATATTGGAAGATGGTGTCCATACCTTGGCTCACGGTCACTATGCGATAAAGGAGTAGGCGATCATAATCTTTTAACAGTTTTCGAACTATTAAAAGATAATTAATGGTCCTCAGTTCGAAGGACACATTCTTCTGTTCTGAATGCCTCTTTAATAGTGTCTATATCACATCTAAAGTACTCCATGTAACCGTCCTCTTCTGAGGCCCTATTTCATTTAAAAGGGGGTGCTCGCCGAAGGGGGTACCTTCCCTCCCAACGACTTTTCGCTTGCTCGCTCCGGAAAATTGGTGTGGTCGAAATAGAGCCATCACTTTCTCGGGAGGTGCTTGCGCTAGAACCTTGCTAATGGATGATTTTGATACCATTGATTTGTTTAATTTGTATGGTTGAAATAGAGCCATCACTTTTCTAGAAGGGGTGTAGTTTTAATGGGGTTTCGATACCATCGTTTTAAGAGGGGTTGTAGATTTTTATGGATAAGAAATAACCTTTGGATTCTAAAAGTGGGTTCGGGTTTTATGGGGTTTTGTGAGCCATTATTTTTAAGAGTGGGTGGTAATTTTAATGGTAAAATACAGCCATTACATTTCTAAAAGTGGGTGGGATTCAATGGAGGTCTGAGAGCCATTGTATAGTCGAATTTGTGTGGGTGATATTGGGCCATTACGTTCTAAAAGTGGGTCCGGTTTTTATGGGGGTTTTACGAGCCATTGGTTTTAAAAGTGGGTGGATATTTTAATGGTGTGAAATAGGACCATTACGTTCTAAAAGTGGGTGTGGATTTAATGGGAGGTTTCACACCATTGTTTTTAAAAGTGGGTGGGTTTTTTTATGGGTGATATAGAGCCATTACATTCTAAAAGTGGGTGTGGTTTTAATGGGAGGTTTCACACCATTGTGTAATCACATTTGTGTGGATAAAATAGAGCCATTACATTCTAAAAGTGGGTGTGGTTTTAATGGGAGGTTTATGGCTGTGGTCCAGCTCTCTCATTCACACACTACTAATATTTATGTCATTATTATAAAGCCAATAGATTGTAGATTAAAAAAATAAAACTACAAACTTATATGATATATCTGGAGTCCAAGTAGATCAGTCAATATAGAAATTGTTAGAAATTTAAAAGAGAAGGTTTTGAGAGTATTTCTGTGGATAACTTGTGAAAGGCGATATATTGGATCTGCATTGGTGCAAGAGCGGTCATGTTAGCCCTGGTATAGGAGAAATTTATCTCAACTCTGTCAATTAAAACGGGAGACTAATTGCAAAGGGTAGGAAAAATAAAAAAGTTTGTAAAGACTAATGGATCCCCAAAAAAACTAGGATAAGAGGGTAGAATATTCCTTCTTGAGCCCAGATAAATCAATTGATAGAACATTCGTCTTCAGAATTAAAGGTCGAATATTTATATCCCTCACTAGTTACAATTTCGTAAAATTTTATGTTTTTTTTTTAATTTGCATTAGCTCATTATTATCTGATTAATTAACTTATTCTTTTAGTAATGTAATTACAACATACAATTTGTGCGAGTATGGATGTAATTAGGAAAGAGATATGTTCCTTTATAAATGATAGCGATTAAACTAGAAAAGTACATAAATTACTAATTATCCAACAATTAATAAACTAGACATAGTTGTAAATTTTGTAACACAAATAACTTTAGACTCCCCATACTAAAGCTTAGAGCTGGTAAATATTTAAAATGGAAAGCAATTTCCCCAAAAGTGCACTTTGATATTAAAAATTCATTCTTGCATAGTATGCTAAAAATGTATTAAATAAAGTAGTAAAGAAGTAGAGTCTTTGAGAGTTCTTAACGGCTTCTATAAAGTGCAATAGGTATGAATAAAATATTAGTACTCCATTGGGGAGCATATAAAGTGACTAAAAGAGAGTGTTAAATTTAATATTGCGGGCATGTATAATGCGAATTAAAGAATCTTTATAGATAACGTTGAACTTTTGCTATACTTGAGTTGAGAGATAGTAAACTACATGTTTTTCCTACCTACATAGTATGATGTATAGGTAAAGTATCGTGTTTAGGTCAAAATTTAAAAGCTAGTTGTCATCGCATTAGTAGAATATTTTGACAAATTTAATCAAATTATTCGTTAATTAATAAAAGGATATAAATAAAATCTAATTTTAAATATAACTATAAAAATTAACATATATTACACAAATTAATTAATTATATAAACATATCATTTATATTAATATTTTTCCAAATATTTATTTAATTAAATGTATTTCTTTTAAAATATTCATTTTAATATTGATTTCATATTTTATTACTTTTCTACATATCGTCATAGTTTCTAAAACTTGAGTCGACAAATACTTAAAGCATAAAATGATTTACCAGCAATGAATTCTGATATAAAAGATTTTCTTTTGTATAGTATGATAAAAGTATATCAAATGAATGGAGAGCTTTGGAATTTCATTATGACCCCTATGCAGTGTGATAAATATGAATAAAATACTCGTAATTTGTTGAGTGAGAAATTTAAGCAGCATAAAGTAAAGCTTAAATTCATTATTAATGGCGTACATAGTGAGATGTACAGACTTTCAAATTGCAACATTGAGCTTTATTATTAATAGTATGCATGGATAGATGTTTCACCATTTTATAATATTTTATCTTCCACAGGAGGTATCTTGTTTGAGGCGGGGACAAGGCAGTCAAACGACGAGCAATCACATCCCATACATGCTCAATAGGTGAAATATCTGGAGACGGCGAAGGCTAAGGAAGCACCTGAATACCTGTGTGGTCACGCGTTGTCTTGTTGGAAAATAGCATTTTGTAACCACTAAAAGTAGGGCAGTGCAATCAGCTGCAGCACACCATCCACATATCGTCGTGCTGTAATTGTGCGATCGATAAGAACCAGAGGTGATCAGCTATATGAATCGATGACACCTCAAACCATTATGCCGTGTTGTCGAGCAGTATGGCGTTCAACAGCCGCAGCACGACAGGATCTGTTTCCACGTCACAACAAGACCACTCATACGGCAACTGTCATTCAGGAAACAGAACCGAGACTCGTCGCTGAACACTACCGTGTCTTATTCAGTCGTCCAAGAGGCTCTCACCCGACACCATTGCAATCTCTCACATCGGTATCTTGTTGTCAATAACAGTCTTTGTAAAGAACGGTTTGATTGTTAGCCACTTTCGGTCAATCGTCGAGAAATTGTTCTCGTTGATATTGGAACATCCAATGTACCCTGCAAACACTGCAGAATGTCGACAGTCTTCGTTTTGGGAGGCATCCACCGCATGCCTTGGAATGAGTCAACCAACGTGTACTAACGTACGTCTGGATGGATGTGTACCACTGTGATGTTTCCCTGGGGACGATTCCCTGGGATTAAAAAATCTATTGACCTTCCTCCCACTATTAAATCCGCCATTTTTCGTACATCCCATCAATCACCGCAAGTTTTCGGTCAAATCAAATTACATAAAATTAGTCATCCTATGCGCCCTATTTTTCTAGATGTTATGGTCCCACCTGTTTTTTGGAAAAAGCTTTGAGAAAGTTCCTAAAGCCCTTTTTCGATGATCATCCCTTTTCTGTTAATTCTACCGAACATTTGATTAATAATCGTTTTAATGTAAATTTTGTTCCTAATTGCACGTTTCATAGTTTCGACGTGGTTTCTCTTTTCCGTAATGTTCCCTTTGATAAAGCCATTAACATTATAGCTAATAAACTTTCTTTGCATAATTATATACCCTCCTTCACCGTAATAACCTCTGCATTGATTATCGTGGAGGTGACCAACTATTTTGGTTTCAGTAGCGATATTTACTTACAAAATTCGGGTGAAGGGTAGTACACTTTCTGGTATATTTGCAGAAGCAATTTTGCAGAAAATAGAAAACGAGATTTTACCTGTTTTATCACCTAAACCTATTCTTTGGCAACGTTACGTTGATGATGGGATTATAATTTAGAACCATAGTTTAAATGATTTACTAAATTTATTGAATGAATGATTTATTCAATAAATTTTATCCATCTATTTATTTTGCTGTAGAGCGCGAATCCAACTCTTCCTTACCTTTTTTAGATGTTATTATTTCCCATAAATTTTCTAATTTTCAGTCTTCTGTTTTTCGCAAACCTACGTTTACCAACACATGCAATCCGGCTAATTCTTTTCACCCTATTTCTTCTAAAAGGCTTCCTTCATTGCATATTTCAATCGCGTTTTTAATGTTAGTTCTACTATTATTTCTTTAAATAATGAAATTGATTTAAATTTTAAACTCCGTCAAGATGCAGGTTACTCTTATAAGTTTATTCATAATATCTTCGCTAAAATTCACCAAAAGTTTTACAAACCTTTTCTAGAGTCTTATTCCTATTAATGATCGTTTACAGTTTAAAGCTAGTTGTCCTTACCATCCTAAAATTTTTCGTCCACTTATTAATTTTTGTACCGAATTTAAATTTAAACCCGCTCATTCAGCTGTTACCACCTTATTCAATCGTAATCGAACTGGTAACTTTAAGGATAATTTTAACATTAAAAGTCTTGCTGGAGTGTATGTTGAACCCCTTCTTTCTCCGGAAAATATCTATAAATTTTATATCGGTAGTTCTGGACGTACGGTTGGTATC
The DNA here is from genome assembly GCA_951213105.1 of Amaurobius ferox. Lineage (NCBI taxonomy): Eukaryota > Metazoa > Arthropoda > Arachnida > Araneae > Amaurobiidae > Amaurobius > Amaurobius ferox. Next base: position 115,027,184 of record OX578146.1, read on the forward strand.
CGTTTGTCCGAAAATGCAAGAGACATGAAATATGGCAAATTAACGACTGCCCTTTCCCATTTCGTGAATAAAGATAATTTTCGCCCCCTTTTTGAAAAGGCTTTTCTTTTGATTACCTGTAATAACCCCCGTTCTATCTTACTTTATGAATCCCTTTTTATTTACTTATATCGTTCTTCTATTTGTAATTTTGAACCTGTTCAGGTTTTAAAGTTATGTCAGGCGACTCGTTCTCGATGCCCCGCATGTTAAACTTTTGCATAGTTACATTAATTTATAATTATTTTCTAAAATTCCCATTATATATTTTTTAAACTGTTTTTGGAAATATTTATCTTTGAACTTTGTATAAATTATAATTTATGTCAGATTTATATATCCACTATTTTATGCGGCAGACAATTTCATGACATGCAAATTTTACTTGACAGTATTGAATTGTATTTAAGCACGCTGCCATCTGTTTCTAATTGCTTTGCCGCTGAAGATGAACATGGAAGACGTTCGAAAGCGCTTTGGCTGCATTTACGTCTGTAGGATGATTGTATAATAAAATGACTGTTAGATCTGCTTGAGATTTGTCATTTGTTAATAATTAGTATCTCAAAAATTATATCGAAATTAAAAAAGGGACTCCATCCTGCAAAAATTCACCCATGTAGGCACCTGCCTGCCAAAATTCATTGTCTTGCTATTTTAGTCTAAACCTTCTTGCTAATCTCTCTTGCTATTTTAGAAACCAGAAATGTGTTAAACACCCTGGGATCGGCTACTTTTTTAATATAGAGATATTTATTTTGGATTATGTGTTAAGACCATTGTATAGGTTATTTTTATCTACTTCAACATCTAAGTGAAACATACTTCCATTTCTAACTAACGATTAGAAATCGACGAAATAATCGCGACACTTAGCATATTAACTATTTTATTGACGCCCATCTCGCTGGATCTCAAACATATATGACATCACGAACACATCTACTATATACACTATCTACACAGCCAACCATACAAGATTTTACCCGGGACATTACTAATATAATTCGAACCTAACTCATTAATGAATTTCATAGACTATAAAAATAATTGATGTGTTAACTTAAAATATGCCGACGATGAACATTCTTGCTATTCACAGCACACGGTAATTTCGTACCCCGGCATTCCTTAGCCGAATATGCCAAACCCTCTTCTTTTTATAGCCGAATGTCAAACTCCGCGGTATAAATAGATCTGGCCAACCAACAAAGTGATATTCTTCTACACTGAACTTCAAAGATTTGCATAAAGAATCCCCACAAATGTATAATTAAATTAAGCTTTGGTCGTAATTGTAATTATTTGGGAAGACACTGTCTACCTTGCCTCTCCAGAAGCTTCTTCATTCCACCTAGAGCTATCTGCGTCGTAATTCGGACTGAATACCGTAACTCTCCCCTGGGGAATCGTGAACAGCGGCCTTTTCTAAATGGGACCGTTCCCTAATTAATAAAAGCGGTTGCAGTGACATAAAGGCGAATTTAAAAATTTGGGAAAACCAATTCAGCAGCAAAGCGAGATAGACGAAAAAAAAATCAATTTTAAATGTTGCGAAACATTGTTTAATCAGTAGGAATGGACAACAGGACCGTTGACAGTAAATACATGAAAGGGGCAATAAATACTTGTCAAAAATCGTAACGTTAGAAATTATAACTCGATGAAACTTGAAATACTTGTTAAAGTAAGCTGTAATTTCATTTCTCAAATTTACATGTCCATTACTGTTCACAAAGAGCGTATTTGGCAGTCCATACAACAAATTCCTCTACTTTTAAGTGTCGTTTATTTCATCATGCCTGAATAGGATAGTCAGTCATTCGACAATAACCGCATTGTTCCAAATAAATGCCTTTTGCAACATATTTGTTGTCAATTCCTACTAATTAGATATTCCTCTTCAACTATATGGTTGGCTTTTTTCGTCTACCTCACTTTGTTGCCGACTTGGTTTTTCTAACTTTTAAATTCAGCAATAGGAGCACTGTAATCACCTATATTCAGACATGGTCACACCAAATTAAGTAAACCTAACGTGCACTCCCTCGTACCTTTCCTTACAAAGTTATTGGGATGCTTAAGGATTCCCTTGAGATCATGTATATATCATTACGTGGTATCCTGTGGATTAGTGATGCTGAGTATAGTTTCAAAATAGAAAAAGTTCATAGACCTAGACAACGTCAACTAATTCAGAGGAGCAGCAAGCGTTAACAGTAACTAATTACAAACATTAGCTTTCTAATTACAGTCGAACTCGGTTATAACGAAGCAGAAATATAGCGATATTTTGAATATAACGACCGCTTATTCTAGTCCCAAAAATATTCTAACCAATTAATGTTAATTCAAGCGGTTATAATGAACTTTCAATAGCACACATTTTGAATATAACGATCTTAATCTTGAGTAAAGGAAATTTTAAGTTCGACCACCATGCCGAATATAATTTCCATACCGTCTTTTTTCTGACTATGGCATGGGATAATATGTCTAATCCTGTGATGACGAGTTAGTCACATCTAAAGACTCAGGGGCATAATGTTAAATTATTGAGAGAAATGTTTTTATCGATGATTCACCGCCCGATACTGATTGCGAAGGTAGGCAGCAAACTGCCGTCGGCAATGTAAATGGAAGATGTAGAAGCAACAATGCAAACGGTCAAAAAATTTTATCAACCTAAACTGCGAAGCCTAATGCAATTGATTCATTCTAAAAATTGATCACATTTCTTCTCCATCTTCTCTATTCTCCTCCACCTCCTCCATCACATTTCTCCTCCATCTTCTCCATCACATTCCTCCTCCATCTATAATTCCAGAAAATAATAACGTTTTCTTTTTTTAACTGCAGACATGATAGTCATAATAATAAAAATAACAGGTACACAAATAGTAGCACCAGTGTTGTATTGTTACTAATTCTATAGTGAAATTCTACTTAGTATTTATTTATTTTTAATATTATGTTTCATTATAAATCATCCATTGTATCCTTATTGTTTCTCTGATATGCATCTATTACTATTCTTGGATATTTTACTGGTGCCTGCATTTTAATTAATGATATGTGTGAAAAACCTTGAGCATAATGAGCGTATACTAGTCCAAAGTATTCATTACATTGGATTTCATCTGTATTTCTAAATGTACTAAAGTTAATGTTAATGCAACAGCAAATAAATGATTGACGAGTTCACATTTAAGGAAATCGTTTGTTTTAAATAACATTCGTATCACAGCGAACTCTCAAATAACTTTTATGAATAACTCCATCATATCGCTTAAAACGTCATCACTAGTATAAATTCTTGAACGTTCAAACAGTCCTCAAATTAGTAATAGTTTGCCAAATTTGCAAGCAAGGCCGCCAAAGAAGCGTATTACCATACCCTATCTTCACCTTAATAATTGGCTGCAAATTTTAAATGCGCATTTTCCTTTAAATAACTTAAGATAAAAGGAAAATATATACCAGATAGATACCAGATAAATATATAACAGAAAATATATACCAAATATATACCATACCTATGGCAATATTATTATTTGCACATTTATTATTGAATCGACTGCGGCTGTTTAACTGCGAATAGTGCTGTTAGGTAACATCCCTTAAGAAGAATGTCCTGATAATAACATAACTTTCTCGTACTATAGTATATACCAGGACAGAAACAAGCTGCGATGGATAGATTCATTCCTCTTTGAATCCCGATGATTAAATTTATTAATCAATTTTAAAATCAGAATAGATCCTTCTCCGTCAAAATAATTAAGACAGAGCAATTGGTACAGCCATGTCAAGAAACGTCTGTCTCCAATAAAATACAAGGCTTATTAATTGAAACTTCATTTATACTTCAGAAAGAAATTGACCCACACGCTTAAAATCCAGTGTAAATTTTCGTATTTCAATTGCTTCTACAGTGTCATTATGATATCACCATATACAGTAATATGACTGAGATGAAATTTTCTGCCATTTTTTCTTTGTCAAGTAAAATATTCTAATGAACGTCAGCAAAATCAATGAAGAGGCTCCTGTTTTTTTGTTATTAATTTTCCTCAAATGAAAACGCAGTTTCTAAACAAAATAAAGTTTTATCTAATCATATTTTCAATTGGACGCAATTTCCTCGTTTTATAGATTTCAATTGTATGTATGCTATTGATTTTCTCTCTGTATGACACAAAAATAGTCTTAATAAAATTCTTCCGATATGAGTGGAATCTAGAACGTGAGAAAAATAAAATTTGCTAACAACAAATTCCACCTCTTTGCATTAAATATCTAAGTGGATATTAAATTAATTGATAAAATGATACCACTTATTATTACATAATTATCAAATCTCAGAACAGTAAGATTCATGTCGATAAAAGCGCCCCGTAATGTCATATCAAATAAATGATCTTAGTGATTGAAGTAAGTTTGTTTGAAATCTATATGATTATTGTCTGCCCTAGAGTCCTCCGGCAGCATAAAAGGCTGATCAATTATCGTTTTAAACATGAGATGGATCCTAACGGAAATGGATTTTCGGTTTCACTCATGAGGGAGTAGAAAATGGATTGTTTCATAAAGTATCTTTTAAAAAATCTTTATGTTTAAGGAGCTGTACAGGCTGATACTCATGTTTACTATTAGGAGATTACCTTATTTGCATTTTACATTCAATTGATTTAATTTGTATAATGTGTTTTAATGCTTTATGGAACAAATACTTTTAGAATTTATTTCTTTGGCACCAACAATTACAATAAAGTGCGAGATTTTTAATTTTTTTTGTAATTGTTTATTTTACATATTTTACAATCATCTATCTGTCTTCAAAAATATTTTTCGGCAATGTATATATATGTTTACTTTGCTTATATTCAATCGTGCTATACTGATAAATTATTTAACTTTTCAGTTTCATCAACTACGCGTTTAAAATATTGATTCACTATGAACATTGACATACTAATCGCCCAAATTTCTTTATTCAAAGGTTAAGAGAAATATAGGAGGAACTATTATCGATTGATTTTTATGAACTTAAATTAACTCTGATAAGTCTAAATTTCACTTTATTTTAATTATAGCCTGAAATGTCGTAGATAAATGTTTTCAACGGCAGTCATTCAATTATCCATTAGTGAAGTAAAAAAATAACATTATTTTATCACCTTTTAGACCCTTATAGTATGATATTGTAAAAAATTAAAAGTGAAATATTTTTACTTACTGTACATATCTACCAGTAAAATGTTTATACTATCTAGTATATAATAAATGATTTGTTAGATCAAATAGTCTTAATAAAGTAGTTTTTGAATCCCGAAAGCTGTGCCGAATACGGCCCCAGCAATATGAAACAAGTAAAAGAAACAATCAATCGCGCATCTATAAAGCATTGATAATGACTTTACAACTGAGATGCAATTTTATTTAAATATATCTAAATTGTGACACATTCAGGGCTGACATTTTTAAAATATCACAGTGCTACACTTATTTATTATACACTTGAAAACTAAAAACTTTTCGAAATGGCAATGTTAGTTACACAAAATGAATTTTATTCAAATGACGTCATCGAAATATAAATCGTCTGCTTCTATATGTAAAACCAATGACTATTTCATTCATATCACTTATATTCCAGACTTTACAGCTAAATAATTTTATGTGAAAGAAATTCAGCAATTCGTATACAACTCCCCTTACAATCGTTTGCTTTGTCTACATACTGCATACGTGAAAATTAGATTTCGTTGTAGTAATAATCAAAGTTTAGTGAACATTTAAAATAAAAAATATTGCGATTGCGTTCACACATACTTTAGATACACAGATAATACGCAACAGTTATTTCAAAGAATGGGCGCGTGCAGGATATTTTAAGGAAATTCTTCATATGGCCCGAATGGTCCACCCACTCAAATGGCTACTGTAAACCCTTGGGTCAGTCGAGTTGTCTGGGCAACTCAACATGGCCCGAATGGTGTAGCTAGTAGTAACAAGTCACAATATTAGAAGCCTGGGTTCTGTTCCTCGGTCCGAAACATTGTGTGTTTGGATATTGTCAAATATTATTTGATAATTGAACGTTGGGTTCAATACACTATTAAGTCGTTATCTGACACATTGGAATATTTTTTTTTCAAATTTTTATTACCTTACGAGGTTAATATATTTAATTGAAGATAAACCATTATAATGCAAAACAATGTAAGTGATAATCATAACAATCAAAACATTTATTTACTGAAAATGTCAGGCTGGAAATTTCATTTTAATATGCATTAAAATAAAATTCCCAGACTCTTCGGTAAACTGAATTATCATGTTCCTGTATCTCATTAGGTACTTGAACTCTAATTTGGTGCAGTCATTTCACTCAGCTTGGTAAAAAGGGGATGTTTAGTGGTGTATCTTACAGGAATTTTCTAAGGGAAATTTCGTACTGGAGAAACCGACATTATTAGCAGTATATAAACTGTAGGAAGGGGATGCTTTTCTCAGCTTGAACATTTTTGAAGTATTAAATTGAAAATTTTAAAATTCCAGATGTGGCTATATTAGAAATTTTACAAAATATCCTAAACTCTAAATCTCGGGGTGGAGGGATACCTGCTTTTCATAGACAACTTGGTTATGAAACATGAATTATAATGCAGAATTGGCACTAGAACATCTAGCGGCTCTCGAATTAGAATAATGTTTAGATAAAATATTTAAAATTAATTAAATTCCTATAATATTATTTACCACAATCATTTATTTAAAAAAAGAAACAAATAATAATTCCTAATAAAATACGTAACTGTATTAAAATGTGAGACCTAAATATAACTGAAACAATTTTGAGCGGAAGCAAAAATGGTTTAATTGTATTTTCTACTTTGTATTTTATAGAAATTGAACCGAGTTGTATAAAGCGTAAAAAATGAGAAAGTGGAAAATGTTAAGTATGGGTTTATATCACTGTTTTTTTTTTCGTTTGTAAATGAATCATCAATGCATACCAACAAAACGTATTGTGCACTTTTCACTAAAATCAAATAGGCAAGAAAAGCAATTCTATCAAAACATGCCGCTTTTAAGAGAATGATTGCGGCTATTAGAATAAATAAATATAATTATTAATAAAAAATATATGACATGTAAATCACAATGGCAACATTGAAAAAAATGTAATAAAAGCCAAACTTCTAGTTTCGCAAGGCAGACATTATTTTCGTACTCTACAAATCATACGCTATTGCACATTAAAAAACAAAACAATAAAACCTCAACATTCTCGTGGCATAAATGAGTGCTGTCTAGGAGGTATTAAAGGGTGTACTCTTGGAGTTTTTTAAAGCTGATTAAGTTAATTATTTTAAATTAAAATTCGCGTAAACTCTAAAATGATAAAGTATAAGTTAAGTCGATAAGCTCTAACTTTACACACACCTTTCTGGTAGGTCGGACGGTCTGGGTCTCAACAACAACAACAACAGTTTACGGATTCGCAGCATTTACCGAAACGCCTGAATATTTCACTGAAATCGAAAATAAAAGATTCCTCAAAAGAAAAAGAAATCGTTTAAAATATTTCAATTCTGTGTTTGTATCATTATCAACTCACATTGTGAGCAATTCATAATGTCAATTAGATTTTTATATTAAAATTTATTTACAGTAAAATCTAAAAGTTTGTCTACGCCGATTTTAAATCACATTTTTTTTACATTATTTTAGTTGGACGCAAATTGGAGGCGTTTTAATCTTGGCAGTCTTATTTCTAAGTCTTCTTTAGGTAGGTACTCGTAGTGCTATCTAGCGTCAAATATAAGCAGTATTTTTCTTTATTATTAAAATGCTCGTCTATTCATAGTAACATGCCAATATTGAGCAAACACTTGCATATCTTGGAGTTTTATTGGGAATTTTTCCAATATAACGCCAATTGTAAGGATACACAGACCATCCATATTTGATAGATATTAGCATTACAATATTATGCTAATATTGGAGTTATAAGAAAGATTCCCAATATTTGGAATATATATATATACATAAATAAATATATATATATATATATATATATATATATATATATATATATATATATATATATATATATATATATATATATAAATATATTGCTTCGTTTTTTTTTTTGCAAAATCGTGTATATTGGAAAAATAATACCTTAAATTTTGAAGTCGCTAAAAAAGGGTTTTGCTGATTTCAGTTGAGGTACTAAGGTTGAGTTACTAATGTTGAGGTACTAAGGTGTTATAAGTGTGGCATTCGCATGTGTAGGTAAATAAATGAAATTAATTAATTATTAATAATTATAATGATTAGAACTCGAAATTTAAGTTTTTTATAGCACTAATTCCTGTGGAAAACAAACAATCATTTTCAAGTCAATGGAAACAGTATTTATTTTATTTAGAGGATTTATCGTTTGAATGACGCTACGGATGTTAATGGTATCACAATAGTTTTATTAACATTAATATAATATATTCAGCCAACGCCAAATGCAATTAACATTAATATAATAAATGTAAATAGTAGCATTATTATATCTATGTTAATAAAATGATTGTGACATATATATTTTTCCACTCAGCTATTGTTTATTTGAAAAAAAAAAAAATAATAATGATTGTGATATAGGAAGAACTAAACACCATGTCGAGTAGAGAAATAGTTGTTATCTTACACAATGAAAGAAGACGGGTGTGTGTCTCTCTTTCTCTTTCTGTTGTCTGTAGCTGAAAATCGAAACTTTGGACAGTCGCAATTTTCACTAATGAGGTACCGAATCGGTTTCTCAGACAATATGGCTCAGCAAGACTTTAAAAAAAATTCAATTAATTTAGAAGTAATTAACACTTAAATATGAACATCGGTTGAAATTTCAACTTCCAAAATCAGTATTATTCCTGGTAGGTGACAAAATCCAGTCAAATCAATAACAACATGCTTGTGAACGATTTCTCATGTTTTTTGTCTAGGCAACTTTTGTCTAGGCAAGTATCATTTTGAGGGTTTTTATTTGCTATTTTCTAAATTAGCAAATTTAAAAGATAAGTTTTCCAGTTTTGAAATGTATAAGTATTTCAATATTATAAGCGTTCTCTGGAAATTTGAATTCAATCAAATGGAAACTCGCTGAGATAGCAATTACTTTTTCAATTTTACTTCTGGGGTAAAAGAATTTTTTCTTTTTGCGATTAATTTTGTTTTTATTTATTTATATTTATTTTAAGCAATCTAAAAGTATAATGCTCGAATATCGGGTCTCTTAACTTCGACAGATATAGAATTATGTATTACTTTATATCGTTCTGCCAACGATCGACGAACTAGATGTATTGTGTGCATGCGTGGCATATTGAAACAAGTTTATTTAGGTCATACCAAAGGAGATTATTCAAGGCGTATTAAAGGAGCTTATTACGTCCGATTTGTAAAACTGACATGTTTGCTTATGGGAAAAATAAAGCGAGGGATTGATTTTGGTACAAAACAATTTGAAATTGAATGATACCATCTGTATCTGTATTATTCAAGTAACGATCGCTTATTTAGTACTCGAGAAAACCCGATAACTCGATCTAATAATAGATGATAATTATAGCTTTCTTTGCATAACCAACTTAGTAGAAATTGTGAAACAACTAGTATTCAAATACTTAAGACCCATAAAGAAAATGTAAAACCAGTCTGTGGACCGACAACAAGATTCCAAAACTTTCTTTAAGAATATTGATGCTAAGATACTGTTGCAAATTTCAACAACCACATAAAAGTTGTTAAATTGTTAACGTCTTTCTACAGATTTTCTAACTAAATAAGTTAAATATAACCCCAATGACACTAAAGTGATATATAACATCTCAATAACAGCCAATATCTAACCATCTAATTTCGATCAAGTTCAATTAATCTGCGTGCTACACTCGAAATAAACTTCCCCATCTTAAGTATTTTATGATTAAATGATAGAATGATAGCTGAAAGTATAGAAGGTAAATGAGGGTTTTATTGGACGCTCTAAGGAAATAAACAGCAAGTTACATCGAATTAAATTCAGCCTAAAGGGTAAATTTAATTGATATCATTAGTTGCCGGAGAAAACTGCTGTAACGGGGCCTTCTCAAAGTAAGAATTACGCTTCCATTGTATATGAACCTTTCTGTGCTTATTATGCATTTGGTGGCATGAGATTTGCAACAACAAGTAAGATATCTTGTTATTGGCAATTATCTGCTAACCTGCACTTGTTATTTCACATAGAGGTTTGTAAGATTGTTTGTAAGACACAATTTTGCTTGATGTCATTGCACATATTGACTATTTCATTCCAACGGTAACGTAAAAATGCGAAAAACCTCAATGGATTCTGTTTTTATAGACTGGATAACCACCAGTAATGATTAAAGGATTATAATATTATATAAACATATTTCATACGAAAATATTGGTTAATATTAAATTGTCAATAGCGCAGATGAAATCAGAGAGTAATGCATTTTTTAAGATTGAAAACTTTTCTTAATTACGTCAGCTGTGGATAGAGAATGTTACCTAGGAAATTGTAAAGCATCGTCTAATTCGTAGAAATCGTCGCTAAATTGATTACAGGATGCATTTATTGCCCTATTCATGGCTGTTACAAAATACACCACTGACATGCACAAGAATGCAGTTCAAAGTCTGTTCAAAATGCATTCGATCAGCAACAATACACACTTGATTTCGATAAAGGAAAATATTTGTACTTTAATAAGCATAGCAGATGTCACCGTATTGCAGTCCCTGATAATTTATATGACATTTTACCAGACATTTATTACCCTCAATTTACGCGTTTGATGCGTTCTTGTTGATTAACGCATTAGATCATCCTCTAAAACTTTGTAGTTGCAATTTGTTTTCTATCTCGCTTTATTGCCTAGTTCAAAACACTAATTTTAAAAATTCTCCTCTAGAAGTGATAAGATTACTTCAATTCGATTGAGCATGATCACTTTTTGATATATATTTATATATATATATATATCATACCAGAAAAGTATAAAAATGAAAGAAAGCAATATATCAAAGAATGGCTGGGGGCGTTGTGACCCCCACTCCCCGGTTAAGCCAGCTTTGCGTCTAGACAACACTCCCGGAAGCCGATACATTGCACAAATATGAATACCGAAGTATCAAAAATTTTTTTTAAAAGGATTTTAAAAAAGGATTTTAAAAAGGAGGTTACAAAACCTGAAAGTGTGGAGTACCCAGAAGACTCGTATTTTAAATCAGTACTATTAGTTTAACTCTCACAAAACCAAAAGCAATAAGAAACAAACATATAGATTTTAATTACCAAAGTAGATACTGTATCATAACCCAGATGTACTATTCACCATGACGAATCCAGCATCAATCCATCTGCTTGTTATTATCTATTGTATATAAGATTGTACTCATTCATAACCTGTGTAAAGATGGCTCAGACTCCCTAACGTAATCAATCTAAGAGTCATGAAGAAAATAGTGTAGGGAGTATCGGCTACTGGGAGCGTTTGCCATGGCGGAAAAAAAGCTTTAACCGGAGTGTTGGGGGTCGCAACTCCCCCCGCCATGGTTCAATCCAAAACTAATTGGGAGATATCATTTATTTATATTCCCATAGGTCCCACAGACCATCTGAAAAACGTACTAAATTTCATTTTGAAAAAGTCATTTTTGCGGCAATTTTCGTGCTAACGTACAGACAGACAGACAGACAGAATGAACAAAGTCATAAACACTTTTGAACATTGTTCTAAAGTGTTAAAAATGGTATAAATCCTTTGAAGAAATTAGAAAAAACACAATAGAAATGTATGGATTTTATTTATAAAATTAATAAAATGTCGGAAAGCACACCGTAGAAGAATATAATTTGAAGCAAATGGAAGGACCATATTTCACTACATACAACGTATTTGGTTTGTTAAAGTAGTCTTCTCCTTAATTGACAATACAGAAACCCGGAACATGTCTTTATGTAGACAGGTTTTTTTTATCACGTGGCACTAGTGATCAGGTGTGAGCATAAAACGATCTTTAAATACCAATATAACTGCCTAAAATAACCTGAATCCAATTTATGTCACCACATATAAAATTACCATTTAAACCTGTTACAATTTTTTGAGTCCGCTCGGCATTCTCTACATTTTTTAAAAATACATTTTAAAGCAGTGATATATTGACAAACAGCAAGAGTAAGTCACCAGAAAGTAATAATAAATATCTGTAGTATAGAGTGGGTTGCGCAGACAGAACACTTTAAGACTACTTAAGACTATTTCATCTTAAAGCAATAGGCTTTTTATCAGATAAATGACAAACCCATTTAGTTCTTGCAGCCATTCGAAAATTATCTTTCCTGAGCTGAAGAAGCTAATTGATAGACTTTCTCCATCTTAACGACCACCAAGAATGCTGCCATACGCATTTAATAAATTTTACAAAAAAAAAAAATGAAGAATATGAAAAATACGATTCATGCCAGTTTTGGCGGGAATTTTGCCATTTTTAATGGTTTCGATGTTCCATAAATAATTCGGGACACCTTTCTACAAATGTGTGAAAAAGAATATTCGCTTATTATACAAGTATAAAAAATAATTATATATATGTATGACAGGTAATAAATCATTTAAGTACATAAAGAAAATATCTAGTAGGTGACATTCAATTTTCAGATACATTTATATTCTATATGTTTACGTTTCTATTTGCACCAAAATCAATATCGTAGTTAAAAGATTGTGTATTTTTATGAGCTTCAGCCTGAAAAATTATTTAAAAAATCGCTGTATTAAAATAAGTTTTCTCACGTCCATGAATTTCACTCTCAGTTTTATTAATATAAAGAATTTTAATCCATTTTATAGATATAGGAATTTTAAAATTACATTTAAGTAAAGAACATGAATTCGTGCATGATCAATACAATGTAAAACGCTGAGAAAATAAAGTTTAGTATGCAGGCCTGCGTTTCTGAATCTCGGGTTTCCTTCGTTTACACAAACTTGGACTAAAAAAGAATTGCTAAACGCCGTCAGCCAAACAGAAAATTGCTAGACGACTGAATACGATTAGGTAGCACAATATAGCGTTAAAGAAAGAGAAGAAAATATTTGTTTTATATCCACTTAGCTCTGTAAAATTTAATAAGATTACATATTTATAAGATAACACATAATGTATATTATAAATAACTAATATTTATTTTAAATTTTCTGACTCATATCAATCGCACTGTGTCTTTTCTAGGTTCCAAGATGGTTCGCAATCAGGTTAGAAAACATATAGAGTAGTAGAAAACATATAGAGAGTAGATTCCAGAATCAAATATGAAAGCAGCACTTTCCAAAGTCAAGTTGAACAAGAAATTAATCAGGAAAGCTGTTAAGTACATAGGATGTAATATAGGATTCTACAAAATACATTGGGAAGATTTTTCTCGCAGCTAATATCATTATAGTGTGAATTAAATATTGATAATTAAAAGCAACACATTTATAGTTGTTGCGTTTTAACTGGAAGGTTGTGACCTGTATTTGCGCTGACAATTATATATATTCTCTGGCCTATTGGTGGTGGTTCCTGTCATCTCTGCCGGTGCTCTTCATTGGGACTGGTGGCGGTTGTCCTGGGCTGATTGGGTCTGCTGTCCTCTTTGTGTCCCGGGTTGTGCGCGCGTTGTGTGGTGGCGTCGGCGACCTTCTCTGTCTGGCGGGTTTAGGTGGCTCGTTGTTCCTTCTTGGTGCTCGGAAGTCAATTTTTCTCCCGGCCGGGGATTTGGGCGCCTCGGCAAGAGTTTTCAATAATATTTATGTCATTATTACAAATACAATAAAATGTAGATTAAAAAAATAAAACTACAAACTTATTATGAGGATATGGAGTTATATGGAGTCCAAGTAGATGACACAGTCAATATAGAAATTGTTAGAAAATTGTAAGGGAAAGCTTTGAGAGTATTTCTGTGGATAACTTGTGCAAGGCGATATATTGGATCTGCATTGGTGTAAGAGCGATCATGTAAGCCCTGGTATAGGAAAACCCTATCTCAACTCTGTCAATTAAAACGGGAGACTAATTGCAAAGGGTAGGAAAAAAGTATAAGTCTGTAAAGACTAATGGATCCCAACTAATAACAAGGATAAGAGGGTAGAATATTCCTCCTTGAGCCCAGATAAATCAGTTGATAGAACATTCGTCTTCAGAATCAAAGGTCGAATATTTGTATCCCTTACTAGTTATAATTTCGTAAAATTTTATGTTTTTTTTTAATTTGCATTAGCTCATTATTATCCGTTAAATTAACTTATTCTTTTAGCAATGTAATAGCAGCATACAATTTGTCCGAGTATGGATGTAATTGGGAAAGAAATATATTCCTTCATAAATGACAGCGATTAAACTAGAAAAGTACATAAATTACTAATTATCCAACAATTATTAAACTAGACATAGTTGTAGATTTTGTAACAAAAATATCTTTAGACTTCTCATACTAAAGCTTAGAGCTGGTAAATATTTAAAATGGAAAGCAATTTCTCCAAAAGTGCACTTTGATATTAAAGATTCATTCTTGCATAGTATGCTAAAAATATATTAAATAAAGTAGTAAAGAAGTAGTTTCTTTGAGAGTTCTTAACGGCTACTATAAAGTGCAATAGGTATGAATAAAATATTAGTACTCCATTGGGAAGCATATAAAGTGACTAAAAGATAGTGTTAAATTTAATATTGCGGGCATGTATAATGCGAATTAAAGAATCCTTATAGATAACGTTGAACTTTTGGGATTTTTTGCTATAATTGAATTGACAGTTAGTAAACAACATGTTTTTCCTACGTACATAGTATGATGTATAGGTAAAGTATGGTGTTTAGGTCAAAATTTAAAATCGAGTTTTCATTGGATTAGTATAGAATATTTTGACAAATTTAATCAAATTATTCGTTAATTAATAAAAGGTTATAAAATGGTATCTAATTTTAAATATACTATAAAAATTAAAATATATTTCACAAATTAATTATTTATATAAACGTAATATCATTTATATTAATATTTTTCCAAATATTTATATAATTAAATGTATTTCTTTTAATATATTAATTTTAATATTGATTTCATATTTTATTACTTTTCTACATATCGTCATTTTTTCTAAGAATTGAGTCGACAAATACTTAAAGCATAAAATGATTTACAAGCAATGAATTCTAATATAAAAAATTACTTTTTGTATAGTATGATAAAAGTATATCAAATGAATAGAGAGCTTTAGAATTTCATGTACAGTGTGATAAATATGAATAAATACTCGTAATTTGTTGAGTGGGAAATTGAAGCAGCATAAAGTAAAGTTTAAATTTATTATTACTGACGTACATACTGAGATTTACAGACTTTCAATTTGCAATATTGAGCTTTGTCGTTAATATCATGCATGGATTGAAGTTTCACCATTCTATTCTATTTTATCCCCCACAGGCGGTCCCCTGTTTGAGGCGGTGACAGGGCAGTCACACGACGACCAATCACATCCCATACATGCTCAATGGGTGAAATGTCTGGAGATGAAGGCTAAGGAAGCACCTGGATACTTTGCAAGGCTTATCTTCAGAAGGTTGCAGTGTGCGGTCACGTGTTATCTTGTTGAACAGCATTTTGCAACCACTAAAAGTAGGGTAGTGCAATCAGCCGCAGCACATTATCCACATATCGCCGTTCTGTCATTGTGCCTTTGCTACGAAACAGAGGTGATCAGCTAGGGAGGATGCGGTTGGTAATCTGTGGAAGGATGTTCTCACCTGATTTTCGGAGAGGACCTCTACTCTTGCATGGCACTCCGACACTAGAAGGTCTTTCCCCCAGTGTTCCCTTCAGCCATCCAAGATTCTCGCACACGACACCATTGCAATCTCTCACGTCAATATCTTGTTGACAATGACAATCTTCGTAAAGACCGGTTTGAGTGCTAGCCACTTTCGGCCAATCGTCGAGAAATTGTTCTTGTTGATATTGTAACATCCAATGTACCCTCCAAACTCTGCAGAATGTCGACAATCGCCGTTCTGGGAGGCCGACACCGCATGCCTCCGAATGCATCAACCAACGTGTACTAACGTACGTCTGGATGGATCTGTATCACGGCGACGATTCCCTGGGCTGGCGATTCCCTGAGATTAAAAAATCTATTGACCTTCCTTCCACTATTAAATCGACTAGTTTTCGCACTTCGACTAGTTTTCGCACTTGTCGATTTGGTTATTAAAACTTTTAAATGCTCCAATAGGGGCATTGCAATCACCTATATTCAGATATGGCCACACCATTTTGAGTAAACCTAACGTGCACGCCCACGTACCTTTCCTTACAAAGTTATTGATATGCTTAAGGACTGTCCTAGAGATCATGTATATCGTTACGTCGTATCCTGTGGATTAGTGATGATTAGTATAATTTCAAAATAGAAAAAGTTCATAGACCTAGACTACGTCAACTTATTCAAAGAAGCAACAAACGTTAACAGTAACTAAATACAAACATTAGTATTCTAATTACAGTCGAACTCGGTTATAACGAAGCATAAATATAACGATATTTTAAATATAATGATCGTTCATTCTAGTACCAAAAAATATTCTTAACAATTAAAGTTAATTAAAACGGTTATAATGAACTTCAAATAGCACACATTTTGGGTATAACGATCTTAATCTTCAGTAAAGGAAAATTTCAGCTCGAACACCACACCGAATCTAATTTTTTTACTGTATTTTTTCTGACTATGGCATGGGATACTATGTCTAATCCTGTGACGGTGAGCTAGTCACATCTAAAAACCCAGGGGTATAATGTTAAATTATTGAGAGAAATGTTTTATCGATGATTCACAGTGCGATACTGATTGCAAAGGAAGACAGAGCACTGCTGTCGGCAATGCAAGTGGAAGATGTAGAAGCAGCAATGCAAACGGTCAAAACATTTTATCAACCTAAACTATGAAGCCTAATGCAATTGATTCATTCTGAAAATTGATCACATTTCTCCTCCAGCTTCTCTATTCTCCTCCGTCACATTTCTCCTCTATCTTCTCCATCACATTCCTCCTCCATCACATTTCTCCTCTATCTTCTCCATCACATTTCTCCTCTATCTTCTCAATCACATTTCTCCTCTATCTTCTCCATCACATTTCTCCTCTATCTTCTTCATCACATTTCTCCTCTATCTTCTCCATCACATTCCTCCTCCATCTATAATTCCAGAAAATAATTAACGCTTTTCTTTTATAACTGCAGCCATGATAGTCATAATAATAATAACAGGTACACAAATAGTGGCATCAGTGTTGTATTGTTACTAATTCTATAATGAAATTCTACTCAGTATTTAGTTATTTTTTAATATTATCTTTCGTTATAAATCATCCATTGCATCATTAATGTTTCCGAAATTCATCTATTACTGTTTTTGGATATTTAAATGGTGCCTGTATTTTAATAAAATATATGTGTGCAAAACCTTGCGCATAATGAGTGTATAGTAGTCTAAAGTGTTTGTTATCTCGGGTTCATCTGTATCTCTAAATGTACTAAAGTTAATGTTATGAAAAATGCAACAGCAAATAAATGATTAACGAGTTCACATATAAGGAAATCGTTTTTTTGAAATAACACTCATGTCACAGCAAACTTTCATATAACTTTTATGAATAACTCCAACATATCGCTTGAAACGTCATTACTAGTATAAGTTCTTGACCATTCAAAAAGTCCTCAAATCAGTAATAGTTTGTCAAGTTTGCAAGCAAGGCCGGCGAAGAGACGTATTACCGAACCTTATCTTTGCCTTAATAATTGACTGTAAATTTTAAATGTGCATTTTACTTTAAATAACTTAAGATAAGAGGAAAATATATACCAGATAGGTATCAGATAAATACATAACAGAAAATATATACCAAATATATACCGTACCAATGACAATATTATTATTTGCACATTTATTATAGAATCGAATGGGGCTGTTCAAATGCGGGGCTGTTAGGTAACATCCCTGTATAGGATTGTCCTGGTAATATAATAACTTTCTCATACAATAGTATATACCAGGGTAGAAACAAGCAACTATGGATGGATCCTTTCGCCTTTGAAACCAGATGATTAAATTCATTAATCAGTTTTAAAATCAGAATAAAACCTTCTCCGTCAAATTATTTAAGACAGGGTAATTAGTACAGCCATGTCAAGAAACGTCTGTCTCCAATAAAATACAAGGCTCATTAATTGAAACTTCATTTATATTCAGAAAGAAATTGACTCACACACTTAAAATCCAATGTAAATTATCATATTTCAAATACTTCAACAGTGTCATTATGATATCACCATATACATTAATGTGACTGAGATGAATTTTCTTTTCCATTTTTTCTTTGTCAAGTAAAATATTCTAATGAACGTCAGCAAAATCGATGAAGAGGCTCTTGTTTTTTGTTATTAGTTTTCCTCAAATGAAAATGCAGTTTCTAAACAAAGTCTGATCTAATCAGATTTTCAATCGGACGCAATTTCCTCGTTTTATAGATTTCAATTGTATATATGCTATTAATTTTGTTTCTGTATCAAAAACAGTCTTAATAAAATTCGTCTGATATGAGTGGAATCTAGAACGTGAAAAAAATAAAACCTGCTAACAACAAATTCCACCTCTTTGAATTAAATATCTATGTGGATCTTTAATTGATTGACAAAATGATTTAACTTATTATTACATAATTGTCAAATCTCAGAACAGTAAGATTCATGTATATAGAAGCGCCCTGTAATTTCATATCAAATAAATGGTTTTAGTAATTGAAGTAATTTTGTTTGAAATCTATATAATTATTGTCTGCCCTAGAATCCTCCGGCAGCATAAAAGGCTGAAAAATTATCGTTTTAAGCATGAGTTGGATCCCAACGTAAACGGATTTTCGATTTCACTCATGAGGGCGTAGAAAATGGATTTTTTCATAAAGTCAATCCTCACCCCACCAAAAACATCAGTCAATGACCCAGAAAACTAAAACATTCTACAAATATAGGATCTATCAAAGTACAGAAACTAATGAAACGAGATGTTCCATTTATACGTTCTGTGCGGGGGAAACGCGGTCTTTTCAGAAAGTATGAATGATTCTGTATCAAACTGTCTCTTTGCACTAACGACACTCCTGCTCTCTAGCGGCCAAATTCTGCAACTACAGAAATATCACTATGCATGGTTCTACATTTCGATCATTGAGTTAAAAAGAAGGAGATAAGACTCATTATTCATGAAAAGCTTGAAAATTTCATAATGCTTTGATAATTATATCTAGGTGTTGCTAGTGTTGGTAAAGTAATCGCTATTGTTAGTTGTCGCAACGGAAAGTCGTAGTATTTAGCATGTATATTTTTGATTATTGTTAAATTAAGTGCTTCCTAATTATGAGTATAATTAACCAGCATTTTTTCATAGTTGTAGGATAGAGTACAGAATATAGAGATAAAAATAAATTGAAAAGCAAAATAATTTTGAATACTTAGGAATATTCTTCAGTTCAAATCTTGTTTCAATTCAAATTTGCATTGAGCTACTATTTTATTTTTACAAAATTGACAGTTTAAATAAATATTTTAGGCCTTTCGCTAAAGAAATACATACAATGCAGAAATGTGTAGCTTACCCCAGCGCTATCACTTATTTAAATATGGCATTAACTCAAAATCGTCATTTTCTGAGATGATTACATTCAATGAAAATTTCCAATATCATTTCTCCCAATATTTTTTTTTGGTTTTTTTAAATTCACAAAGTTATAAATACTTCTTTGCTGGCAATAAATGAGATTTTTGGGTTTGATGTCTAGTCATCGCGCAACATTAAGTTTACAACATTCAATTTAGTTTAGTTTTAATATATATTTCTTTGCATACATAATATATATATATATATATATATATATATATATATATATATATATATATATATATATATATATATATATATATATATATATATATATATATATATAGATAGATATAAAAATTTATCTACATATTTATTATGTAAGCAAAGAAAATAAAAATGTTTATGCAAACTTTCTAAAATACACAAAGATGAAAAGGAAACTGAAATTACTTTGTATTGTTGAACATAAAAAATCTTTTCCATCTTTAATGTACCATTTATTTATTAACATTTACATGAATAAATATTTATCTTGAACATAAGTGTATCTCAAGAGAGAATTTTTCTTAATATATTTTTATAACACATTAGTCGATCGTAGTAAACTAGCCTAACTGCAAATTTCTGAGTTGTTTACTCATATGTCATTAAATAATTGACATAATTAACGATGAATTATGCACAAATAGGTTCATTATATTGCATAATACGAGTATTTGACACAGATTGAAGGAATGCAGTTTATAAATTGAATAAAATTCCAATTATACTTTGCATTGAAATTTATCATTACTTTCTTACAAAATTACGTACAAGAAAAGTATTGCGATTGGGTCGAAAATTCTAATACGAATTTTCGACGAAAGTGCACATTTTAAACATCTCTGACCTTGGATTGAACGGTTTTGCGGTGATGTTAGTGTGCATGTGCGCTAGAGATCTGCTGAGAGAGAGAGAATGTATCGCTGAGAGAGAGAGAATGTATCGCTGAGAGAGAGAGAATGTATCTCTATAACCATTTATAGTTTATGACAATTTATCTCACACGGTGAGGTTTTTAATTCATCTTACATTCAACCTATCTTGCACTGTACATTTAACGTTTCAAGTCTTTAATATAAATTTTGCGTCAAAGTAAAATGATTTAGCATTGAATAATTTAGTATCAGAAATTTGCCTGAAAACATATAATAGAGCTTCCAAATAAAATTCGAATTTAATAAATATTAAACCCATCATAGGATTACGTGCATAAAGTTATGTTAAATATATATTCACGTCTGACCGTCTGCGAAACTTGTGTTTTTAACATCCTTGATGGGGCACATGCAAATATTCATTTCTGATCAATATTAATAATTCATTTCTGCCCAATATTAATGACAATGCGGCCCTTTAACTAAACATAATTACTATATGACTCCCTATTCAAAAATGCTTACTTCAATATCCTCTGGATTCCACGCCCCCCCTCCCCCAATTAAACTTATCCGTCCCACCATCAAAGATACGTCATATTTTAAATTAATAACATTAAATTAGCCCCATGGAACTCTACAAGGGTTGCTAAAAAAATACATTTAATTTCATAGATACTACATTACCGCCTACTTGTCTTTTCTTAACAGTCGGCAAGTTGGTGATATTATATCAAAGTTGTCACCTAGCGTGACAGGCAGTGATATTGGTTTTCATGTGTTTGTGTGGGGATGCGTTTCTATGTTGAACTTTTTACATGCAAAGTATTTCACTTGATTTTTATATTTCCGGTATAATAACTATTTAATTCGCACTAAATCATATTTAGAGTTTATCTTTTAAAATAAAATACTCTCTTTTGCAAAAAAAAAAACAAAGCACTATGAAGAAAGTGACTGTTTTTATTGAAATTAAATATGCGTAAAGATCATACGCAGGTAATGAAATGATTAGAAAATCAAGGCCGGAGGACCCATAAATGGTTAGCGATTGCACATTGAATGTTCAAATCTGTAATTAGTGAAACTCTCCTTGGCGGCAATGCATGCTTATATACGCCTCGGTAAGGAGTGATAAAGTTTCCTAATGTCATCTTGCGATAGAAATCTGCCAGGCATTCCTCAATTGTTGCTCCAGATCTGCTATATTTCAGGGTGGCCGAATCTAGCGGCCTAGCATGTCCCACACATGCTCAATTGGCTAAAGGTCTGGTGACCTTGCTCGCCAAGGAACAGTATCAACAGCATGTAGACAGTCCACAGATATGCGAGCCGGATGTGGCGTGGCATTATCTTGCTGGAAAATGGACCCAGAATAATGTGCCATTAAGAGTAACGCCGCCGGCTGAAGAATTTCATCAACATATCGTAGACCTCTTATAGTTGTACGCTGGATTACCAGAGGCGACCTGCTGTCGTAAGAAATAGCTATTACCCCTGGTATGATGGTGGGGGGGGTGCTATGTGCCTGTGTGAAACAAAGGCTGATTGTTAGCAGTTACCCTGTCACCTCCATACACGTACCCGATGGTCATCTGCTGAAAGACTGAAGCGAGATTCATCGCTGAACACTGTGCGATGCCAGTCTGCTAGCAGCCATGTAACTCGGCTACGATACCACTCCAAACAACACTGTCGATTTAGCAGGGTTATGGACAGACGTCTTAAAGGCTGTCGTGAACGTAACCCCACCTCATTCAAGCGCCGAGAGATGGTGTATTGTATCACGGGTGGTGTGGAAGAGACTGTAGCGCGTTGGATGGCGGACAACGATGCCGTTGGGCGAGTTCAGGCCTTTTGCACAATCATCGAATCTTGCCTCGCTTTCGTGGACCTTGGCCTTCCACCGATTCATTCACCTTCATTCACCGATTCATTCACCTTCATTCCACCGATGAGTTCCTTGCAGCAATTATTGCTGCCATCACCACTGCGCAGCAGTGTCCTTTCGGTGCAAGTGGCGGCCTATTGCTCGGTATGATCAGCCAGCTTCACGCATTTCGATTATACAACTACGTTCGAAATCGTCTAATTGCTTATAAGGTTTTTGACAACGTCGTAACGACATTATTGGCGGTATCTCCACAGAACTGCAACGCCGATAACAAGCAAAGATAAACTGTCCACATTTTTAATCTGTTTTATAGCATGCTAGTTGCGCAGTAGAAACGCGCGCTATCACCGAAGTTAACACTCATTGGCATTACAAATTTAATCTTTTGCATACCATACTTGGTATAAAAGTACTTGTATGCGAAATTTCGAGATGATTGCATTATTTTTATAGGTGCATTTTTTTTTTTGCAAAAGCGTGTATATTGGAAAATTAATACCTTAAATTTTGAAATCACTAAAAAATAATTTTGATGATTTCACTTGAAGAAGGTACTAAGGTGTTGACAGTGTGACAATCGCATATATAGATAAATAGATGGAATTAATTAATTATTAGTAACTCTAACGGTTAGAACTCGAAATCCAAGATTTTTATAGCACTAATTCCTGTGGAAAATAATCATTTTCAAAATAATGAAAACAGTATTTAGCTTATATAGAGGATTTATCGTTTGAATCACACTAAGGATGATAATTGTATCACAATAGTTTTAGTAATATTAATATAATATATGCAACCAACGTTAAATGCAATTAACATTAATATAATAAATGCAAATAGTTGCATTATTATATCTATGTTAATAAAATGGTTGTGACATATATATTTTTCCACTTAGCTATTGCTAATTCGAGAATATAAATTTTAAAACATATTAAAATAGTATATTAGTGGTGCGTTTGAAAAAAGTAATTGTCTATTTAAATAATGATTGTGATACAGGAAGAACTTAACGCCATGTCGAGTAGAGAAATAGTTGTTATCTTACATACTGAAAGAAGACGTCGGTGTGTCTGTCTTTCTCTTTCTGTTGTCTGTAACGGAAAATCGAAACTTCGGACAGTCGCAATTTTCAGTAATGGGGTATCGAATCGGTTTCTCAGACAATATGGCTCAGCAAGACTTTTAAAAAAATTTCAATTAATTTAGAAGTAATGAACACTTAAATCTGAACATCGGTTGAAATTTCAATTTTAAAATCAGTGTTATTTCGGGCAGGTGACAAAATGCAGTCAAATCAATAACTCATTGCATCTGAACGATGTCTCACGTTTTTTGTTTAGGCAACTTTTGTCTAGGCAAGTATCATTTTGAGGGTATTTATTTGCTATTTTCTAACTTAGCAAATTTAAAAGATAAGTTTTTCAGTTTTGAAATAAGTATTTCAATATTATAAGCGTTCTCTGAAAATTTGAATTCAATCAAATAAACTCGCTGAGATAGCAATTATTATTTCAATTTTACTTCTGGGGTAAAGGAAATTTTTCTTTTAGCGATTAATTATGTTTTTATTTATTTATTTTTATTTAAACAATCTAAAAGTCTAATGCTCGAATATCGGGTCTCTTAATTTCGACAGATATAGAATTATATATTTCTTTATATCGTTCTGCCAACGATCGACGAACTAGATGTATTGTGCGCATGCGTGGCATATTGAAACAAGTTTATTTAGGTCATACCAAAGGAGATTATTCAAAGCGTATTAAAGGAGCGCATTAAGCCCGATTTGTAAAATTGACATGTTTTCCTATGGAAAAAATGGAGCGAGGGATTGATTTCGGTTCAAAACAATTTGAAATTGAATGATGCTATCTGTATCTGTGTTATTCAAGTAGCGATCGCTTATTTAGTACTCGATAAACGCTCGATAACTCGATCTAATAATAGCTGATAATTATAGCTTTCTTTGCATAACCAACTTAGAAGAAATTGTGATACAACTAGTATTCAAATACTTAAGACCCATAAAGAAAATGTAAAACCAGTCTGTGGACTGACAACTAGAGTCCAAAACTTTCTTTAAGAATATTGATGCTAAGCTGCTGCTGCAAATTTCAACAACCACATAACAGTTGTTAAATTGTTAACGTATTTCTATAGACTTTCTAATTAAATAAGTTAAATATAACCCCAATGACACTAAAGTGATATATATCGTCTCAATTACAGCCAATATCCAACTATCTAATTTCGATTAAGTTCAATTAGTCTGCGTGCTAGCACTCGAAATAAACTTCCCCATCTTAAGTATTTTATGATTAAATGCTAGAATGATAGCTGAAAGGATAGAAGGTAAATGAGAGTTTTATTGGACGCCATATGGAAATAAACAGCAAGTTACATCCAATTAAATTTAGTTTAAAGATCAAATTTAATTGATATCATTAGTTGCCAGAGAAAATTGCTATAAAGTGGCATTCTCAAAGTAAGAATTACGCTTTCATTGCAAATAACAACGTCTATGAACATTTCCGTGCTTATTATGCATTTGCTGGCATGAGATTTGCAATCACAAGTAAGATAATTTGTTATTGGCTATTATATTCTAACCTATGGGGATACTTGCACTTGTTATTTCACATAGAGGTTTGTACGATTGTGAAACCACACAAGTTTGCTTGATGTCATTGCACATATTGACTACTAGCAGCATACCCGTTCTTCGTACGGAGTATATAATATAAAGAAATTTATAATTCGCAATCATCTGCAAATTCTGTTAAAATATTAAATTTATTGCTCATAAAGAGAAGTTTAAGAATATCTGTTCTCACTATGCAAAATTATCTTCACGGGCAGATCTGAAGAATAAAGCATCCTGGCCCCTTTTGTAAGCAAATTTAAAAAAAAAAGAAATTGAATCAATATATGCAACCCCGTACTACTTATGTTATCGCAGATTAGAAAATATGCCAGTGTGTTCGTAGAAGCTTACCCGTATTGCAATATGAGTCTCAAAAATATTTGCCAAAATAAAAGAGATGACGTAAAAAATTGAAAGTATCAAAAATCCCCGTAATCTTAATACCAGAAGGACGTAATTGATTCCAATATATGCCAATATATATCAAAATATATGCCAATATACCTGCATTACTTATATTCTCGTAGATTAGAAGATATACCCATGCATTTGTAGAAGATTACTCGTACAACGTACTATATATGAGTTTCAACAATTTTCGTCATAATAAAACAATTCCATAATAATTTGAAAATATCAGTAATCCCTGAATCAACAGTCCCTGAAAATATCAATAATAATGATGTTTAAAACTGAAGACCGTAATTGATATTATCCAGTCAAAAATTCAATGTCAATGAAATTTATTTTATATACATATTTTTATTATTCAAATCGGAAAAAATTTAATAAAAATCGTATGCCGCATAACATATTGGATCCGTTAGTAAGCGACATGATATCATTTGCTTTAAATAAATTGATGGAAATCATATCATCTGAATAATGCAATCTACATGGAAGGTTTGGCGACATTTTCGTCGATTTAGCGATAACTTAAAAAATCGCCAAATTTATCGCCAAGTGGTACTGTAGAACTGATAGTCTCATTTTGCGACAAATTGACGAAACATCATCACAATACTATCCCCTAACAAAACATAATTAATTTCATTTATTAAGCGCGATTTTATCAATTTCATGGTATGTTTATGGATTTACAAATATTTTTATAAATTTAATGATATTAAAAAAATTCGTTAAAAGTGTTACTAAGTAGGATGGATGGATTAACCGACAAATGCTACAGAAGCATCATTTCAGTACTTTATTCTAAAAAAATAAATTTAATTTCATTGATTTGGGTCATTTTTATCAATTTGGAGACATTTACACTAATTTGGTAAAGTTTAAGAAATGTTATCAAGTTATTTAGAGATATGCCTCTAAATTCGTAGCTCTGAATTTGCAGATCTGAAGAATAAAATATCCTGATCCCGTTTGTATGTACTAAATGAAAACACTAAAATTGTGTTAGAAGATACATACACCCGTTCTACTCTTTTTCTGCTTCAACAATCGGCAAAATGCATTTATTGAGTAAACACAATATATGAGTTTATTAGCTAAACACAATATATGAGCTTGAAACTTCTTTGCTAAAATAAATGAAAGCGATGTACGCAGTCCGCAATATATATCATTAAAAGAACAATCAAACCGTTCATTTATAAAATATATTTTTACATCCATTTATTTATTATACAAATAGAAAAAATAAAAATAAATATTAACAACACATTTAATTTCATTCCGTTGCCGAGCAACAGGATATAAGATAGAATCTTCCTCCTAAAATTCGAAATTAAATAGCCATTTTGATTTCTTTATACTCTTCATCGTTGAGTAAAAATTTGTGAAAGATGAACCATGGAGGTAGATTTTTCCATTTAAATTTATGTTTCAAACAATTCATGCTTTCCTATAGTGACTAATTAATGCAAAAATCCTGTACTAAACTCGGAAATAAAGTTTTATTTCATTTTGGCGTTTTACACAAACGATTTTCATCCTTTCCGTTTGGATAAACCACGGAGTTGGAGAGTAGATCTCCTAAGAAAAAGTTCCGTTTTTCATTAATATCTCGACAACCCCTGGTCTTAGAAACTCGAAATTTGGACAAAATTTATGGGGGGCTATTTGAAGGCTATCCACAAAATTTCATTAAATTCGGTTCAGACGTTTTTCCGTGAGGATGAGACAAACGAAAATTTCGTTTTTTGCTAATATCTCGAGAACCACAGGTCGTAAAAACTCAAAACACGAACTAAATTTTAAGTGGGGCTATTTCAAGGCTACCCACAAAAATTCATCAAATTCGGTTCAGCCGTTCTTCCGTGATGATGGGACAAACAGACAGACAGACAGACAGACAGACAGATAGACAGACATATTTTCATTTTTATTTATATAGATTCCATTCCAAAGTTAACAAAAAAAAGCTAAAAACCTATCAATGGATTATTTTTTTACAGACTGATTAACCACCAATAATGAATCAAGGACTATAATATTATATAAACATATTTTTTAAGAAAGTATTGGTTACTATTAATTTCTCAATAGCGCAGATGAAGTCAGAGAGTAATGCATTTTCTGAGATTGATAACCTTTCTTAATCACGTCAGCTGCGGATAGAGAATGTTACCTACAAAATTGTTGAACATCGTCTAATTCGTAGAAATCGCCACTAAATTGATTACAGGATGCATTTATTGGCCTATTCATGGCTGATACAATATACACCACTGACATACACAAGAATGCAGTTCAAAGTTTGTTCAAAATGCATTCTATCAGTAACAATGCACACATGATTTCGATAAAAGAAAATATTTGTACTTTAAAAAGCATACCAGGTTGAAGGAGCAGACCACACGACTAACCCAAAGGTTTTCAGCACCTTAATGTGTGACCGGGAGCACTTGTCACAGTGTTACAGTTTCTGATAATACATATGGAATTTTAAACATGCATTTATTACCTTCAATTTACGCGTTTGATGCGTTCTTGTTGATTAACTCATTTGACCATCCTCTAAAACATTGTAGTTTTTTTTTCTATCTCGCTTTATTGCCTACTTCAAAGCACTAATTTTAAAAATTCACCTCTAGAAGTGATAAGATTACTTCAATTCGATTGAGCATGATTAGTTTGTTATGTATATATATATGTATATATCATATAAAACGAAGTGAAAACTTTTATACAACGGAAATTCTTATACTTCAAGTGTTGGCGCAAAACAGCACATTTGAATAAATTTGAAGAGGGCACTCACATCTTACATGAATTACCATACTTTCGTTACGTTGACGATGTCCTTTTTGGACAATATACGAATATGCCACCGTTTGATTTTAGTTTCTATCCTAAAGAACTGGAATTGATTGAAAATAAAGGAACGGAAGAAAACAGTGTTGATTTTTTAGATATCACATTAAAGCAAGATAGTAAATATGGCACATATACTGTTTTATTTGACAAAAGAAACAACTTCAATATTAAAATTAACCACATTATTGACTGGAAATCCAACTTAACTAAAAACATATTTAGAAATGTTGTCATCAATCACCTCAAGAGAAATCAACGTATTAATACTTTCAAGACTGATTGTATCATTCATAACAGAAATATCATGGAAGAAGCAATAAAAAGAAATTATCCCGAAAGCTTCCTGAAATATTATTATAATTCAATTTTCAATACAGAAAAAGAAAAAAATGCATATTTTAGAGATATAGCGGATGTTTGCAGTAACACTTTAAGTTCTTAGTGGTACCATTGCGCATGTGTGGACAGCGCACCCTGGTGCACATTGATAACATTATTTCGGCGGAGAGAGGCAATGTGAGACCATTATTCAAAATACTTGAAACGAATTTAAGACCTGGTACCATATTTGAAGAACACATACCTTCAAGGCTGTCTTGGCTTGGTCACCACGTACATCGCTGATCATAGTGTACTGCTGGCTAGATATTAATATCGAACACTTCTGGAATAACACTATCTCCGTTCTTATGTCATTCTAGTCTATAGCATAGCAGGTGTCACCATGTTGCAGTTTCTGATAATACATATGGCATTTTAAACAGGCATTTATTACCTTCAATTTACGCGTTTGATTCGTTCTTGTTGATTAATTCATTAGACCATCCTCTAAAACTTTGTAGTTGCAATTTTTTTTCTATCTCGCTTTATTGCCTATTTCAAAACACTAATTTTAAAAATTCTCCTCTAGAAGTGATAAGATTACTTCAATTCGATTGAGCATGATCACTTTATTATATATATATACATTATATATATATATATATATATATATATATATATATATATATATATATATATATATACATATATTTACGTGTGTATGCGTGTACTTAATATGTACACTTTCTTTTCAAAGTTACTGAGGTGCTTAAAAATTGTTCAAGGAGTCTTGTTGTGGTGCACAAAACAAAAATTGAAATATAATAATATTTAAACTTAGAATTTTAGATTATTTATTTTCAACATATATTAACATGGCCGTAAAATTGTACATAGTGGACCTCAATATTAATTTATACGTTGCATTGTTTTGCCGCTGATAACCCTCCAATTATTTATTTTTCACACAAGTTCTGTAACAGAATATTAATTAATATATTACTAAATTGATTGCACCATTTTAACTTTAACAATAAATCATTTATTAACAATATAAAATACTTATTGAATTCATTACACAATTATTCATATTATTTCGGCGGAGAGAGACAATGTGAGACCATTATTAAAAATACTTAAAATGTTTTTAAGACCTGGTACAATATTTGAAGAACACATACCTTCAAGGCTGTCTTGGTCACCAGCACGTACTTCGCCGATCATATTGTACTGCTGGCTAGATATTAATATCGAATACTTATGGTATGACACTATCTCCGTTCTTATGTCATTCTAGTCTACATATCTAGTCGTTCTCTGTAGGTATCCTCGTTCTATATCATGGTTCTTAAGTCATTCTATCTCTATATCTTTCTAAGTGTCGTGCTTCTTAATGTCGTGTTGTAAGTCTGTATATTTCTTGCTATATCTGTTTTTTCTGGTCGTTCTTATGTCATAGGTTGTGGCTCTTTTTGCCTCAGATCTGACACTCCTACTTTGCTCTTATTGGCAGCCTTCATAGTAACGCCACAAGCATCTTCTACATTGGTTAGCCTTTTTATCTAATGTCTTTCTTTACATTTTCTTAAGATTCTTTCGATCACTTCTTGTCTTGACACCCCTAAATTTATGATTGCAGCTGACCTTTGGGGACAGCGTATCGTAAACACTGGCGTCATTCAGATTGAAGTTATTGTCTGACATTTCAGACACAATAAATAATGTACATAAAGCTGTCTCACATTAAGCTGGTGTGAGATCTATTTCTGGTCTCACACTTGTAATCCTCTTTAATTATAATTTGACATATGTTAGATTTTGGAGTTTATTTTAATTCTACTTATATAGTATTCTATTACTTATATAGTATTCTACTTATTTTAATTCTACTTATATTATTAAATAAATAGTGATTATTCAATCGTGTACATCACAAAAATGTATTTTGTTTTCAAATTTACGTATGCACACAGTCACTTGGGACGTAGTATGAAGTCATACCAACGTTTAGAATAAAAAAGTGATCTCTGGATTTCAAGATCAAAGCTCCTGAGTCCGCCGGCCTATACAGAATCGTGAGAGAACGTCAAAACGCATTTCACATACACCTAAAAAAACATTACTTAAAACTTACTACTTAAAATGTGAAATTTCTGCACGTTTAATCAGCAGAGCAAATAAGAAAAAAAAATAACATATAAAAAATTTCATATGTTCTGCGTTTTCAAATTCTTACTTCAAAACTAACTATCTAGAAAACTTCCAAGAAACCCAGAATATTAAATTTATTAAGCGAAACAAAACTGTAAAGTTGAGATTAACTACTTGAGAATTATGAAGCTGCGTTGGGAATTTTTACCCTTTTACGTTTCAAAGAGGCATTTTAAATTAATTTAGACCCTCGCAGTCAAAGTTAATATCTGGAGAATATTAAAATTGCTCTCGAGGCACTGCGTCTAAAAAGAATTTAACAGATGCTTGCTCTAGTAGTTTTTATATAGTATATATATATATATATACGATTTAAGATTATGAGATTTTTTTGCACATAAAAATTATAGCTAAAAATGAAAAACCAAATATTTGTTTTTAATAATTGAAGACTTAGTTATTTCTGATTACATAAACTGAATAAATAAAATCTAGAGTCATTTAAATAAAACAAAACATCTTAAGCCAGTAACACAGGACTTTCGCTACATAATGAAACAACTTTGCTTCATTCTCAACGACATCTACACGATATACAGGATTCACGCCTCAATGCTTCTGATATTGGACTGTAATCCACATTTGCCCCCATTTCTTGATGATCTCATTCAAAACTATTTCAAAATGCGAAATTAACTTATATTTCGGGCAAACTTAACTTGGCATGAGACAGCTATAATAATTAACTGGGGTGTGGATTACCTTGACTTTCTCTTACCCAAATTCATTTTCAGTAGCTGATTTTTTCAAATTTTTTAAGAAATTGTTTTAAATAACGGTATATTAGGTTCAATGATTACAACTATAGCGTGTTGCCCTTCTTATTAAAGGGCTTGAAAAAATATTTCGATTGATACCGCATTTGACAATGTACCCTTGGGGTAACTTGCCCCCCCCAGGGGATAATGACGTCATAAACAAAAAAGTTATGTCGCTGTTATATTTCACAACCATGATTTAAACTATTATTTCTCATGGACATTGAGCCATACATGAAACCTGCTGTTGTTACATAAGGTTTTAATCAGGAATTAAATCGATACAAGAATAGGCAACGCAATACATCACAAAAAGATCAAAGTGTAACAAACGGAACAAACGGAAACAAACAAACAACAACGAAGGAAACAAATTACAAACTTAGAAAACAGGCAAGCAACAGCTCTAAACAAGAAAGAAAGAGGGGTAGAATTCGGTCACCAAGAGTTCATGCAATGCCTTGCGTCCCAATACAGTTTGTCAAGGTCACCAATTCTTTGAGACTCTAGATCGAGTCCTGGTCACACAAGATGATGTCCAGCATTCATAACACCATCATTACATATTTGGCACACCTTCATATATATGATTCTGATCCTATTTAAATACTGCGCCAAGCAGTCGTGTCCAGTCTTTAGTCTAAATTTAGCGACCGCCTCCTTACGGGGTCTGTCGCAAAAATTTTTCCTATGGTTTTGGATATTGTTTCAAGATCTATCCTTTGCTTTAATTTTCAAATCAGATTTGAGGTTTTCCTCAATTTTCTTCCAAACGTATCTTTTAAGTGACTCCGTCTAATTCGTAGAAATCGCCGCTAAATTGATTACAGGATGCATTTATTGCCCTATTCATGGCTGATACAAAATACACCAGTGACATGCACAAAAATGCATTTCAAAGTCTGTGCAAAATGCATTCTATCAGCAACAATACACACTTGATTTCGATAAAGGAAAATATTTGTATTTTAACAAGCATAGCAGGTGTCACCGTTTTGCAGTTTCTGATAATATATATGGCATTTTAAACAGGCATTTATTACCTTCAATTTACGCGTTTGATACGTTCTTCATGATTAACTCATTAGACCATCCTCTAAAACTTTGTAGTTGCGATTTTTTTCTATCTCGCTTTATTGCCTAGTTCAAAACACGAATTTTAAAAATTCTCCTCTAGAAGTGATGAGATTACTTCAATTCGATTGAGCATGATCACTTTAATATATATATATATACGTGTGTGTGTTTGTGTGTGTGTGTATGCGTGTACTTAACATGTACACTTTCTTTCAAAGTTACTGAGGTGCTTAAGGATTGTTCTAGGAATCTTGTTGTGGTGCACAAAACAAAAATTGTAATATAATAATATTTAAACTTGGAATTATAGATTATTTATTTTCAGCATATAATAACATGGCCGTAAAATTGTACATAGTGGAACTCAATATTAATTTATACGCTGCATTGTTTTGCCGCTGATAACCCTCCAATTTTTTATTTTTCACACAAGTTTTGTAACAGAATATTAATTAATATATTACTAAACTGATTGCACCATTTTAACTTTAACAATAAATCATTTATTAACAACATAAAATACTTATTGAATTCATTACACAATTATTCATATTATTTCGGCGGAGAGAGACAATGTGAGACCATTATTGAAAATACTTAAAATGTTTTTAAGACCTGGTACAATATTTGAAGAACACATACCTTCAAGGCTGTCTTGGTCACCAGCACGTACTTCGCTGATCATATTGTACTGTTGGCTAGATATTAATATCGAATACTTATGGTATAACACTATCTCCGTTCTTATGTCATTCTAATCAACATATCTAGTCGTTTTCTGTAGGTATCCTCGTTCTATATCATGGTTCTTAAGTCATTCTATCTCTATCCTTGTGTCGTGCTTCTTAAAATCGTGCTGTAAGTCTCTATATCTCTCGCTATATCTGTTTTTTTCTGATCGTTCTTATGTCATAGGTTGTGGCTCTTTTTGCCTCAGATCTGACACTCCTACTTTGCTCTTATTGGCAACCTTCACAGTAACGCCACAAGCATCTTCTACATTGGTCAGCCTTTTTATTTAATGTGTTTCTTTACATTTTCTTAAGAGTCCTTCGAACCCTTCTTGTCTTGACACCCCCTAAATTTATGATTGCAGCTGACCTTTGGGGACAGCGTGTCGTAAACACTGACGTCATTCAGATTGAAGTTATTGTCTGACATTTCAGACACAATAAATAATGTACTTAAAGCTGTCTCACATTAAGCTGGTGTGAGATCTATTTCTGGTCTCACACTTGTAATCCTCTTTAATTATAATTGAACATATGTATAGATTTGAGATGTTCAGTTTCGAGATTATCGGCGCTTCTGTGCAGTAATTTATAGCGACTGCATGCATAGCTGCCTTGGAGTCAATGGAGTTTACTTCATAAATAAAACCTTTTATGCATGATTATGCCAAATTTTGTCTTATGCTGCCATGTTAAAAAATAAATTAAATAAATGTCGAATAAAGTTTCGGCTCGAATTAAAAGAAATATATATCTAGTTCTAGATTTTAGACTAACAAAGGCGGAAAATATTTCGTAAAAATCCATTATTATTTTTGGCCGCTATCAGGTACATAAGATGAAATCGAGCACAAACAAACAGACCAACATCACATCAAAAATAGGCGAAAGTCCATCAAAAATAATTGCTCGTAAAGTTCAAGTCAGTAAGTATGCGTCAGAATTGGAGTCAGTAAGTATGCGTCAGAATTGGAGTCAGTAAGTATGCATTAGTTATTGGAATGTGTTAAAACTGAATAAGCAGTCAGTGAGGTTTATAATAAATGTCAATCCAGATACATTGGTGTCCAAAATTATCTTTGTATGCACAAAAACACCGCTTCTCAATAACTGTTCAATATAATTGAATAATTTTTTGGGATGATACATAGCATCATAACATATAAATGCAAATTGAAAAATCGAATATGAGTGAATAGGATATATAACTAATTATGACATAATTTGCTACTTTTTAGCACTGTTCTTTTAGTTTCTAAACCGCTGAAAGATCGCCACCTTAAAGAACATTTCCAAATGACACTCCGAAGCTATTAAAAACTGTTTTAAGTCGACAAACACCGAAATCAAATCCTGAACTGCAGAAACTCGTAGTCAAATATACTTCGAGCACAGTGCTTGCGTCGCTTATTTTTAAGTATTTAAAAACATAATTTTGAACTCCAGTATAAAGTCGAAAAGCATTTGAAGTCGAATAATGGAACTCTGTGTATGACAATTCATCACACGAACTGCGATCTCCTTTAGTTACAAAGCTATGGTGTATTATCCCGGATTAACGTGGTTCCCAAGCAAGAGTGCCCTAAATGATGCCTTACCTCAGTTTTGTGCAGCTCGCTGACGAAAGCTTGGATGGCATTCCCGAACTCTGAGTGTGAGCATGGCTTATCCCTAGATCAACTTTCAGTCAGTTCCATATTGTTCTTTAGATATGTGTAAAAAATGTCTCGGATTGTTATGCGCGTATTTGCAGAATGTGGTCAGAACTAGCCATATTGTCACCGTGACACTTATGGCATTCAGATTAAATACAGAAATTTTGAAAAAATCGTCAAAAAGTCAAAACCGCTAATAAAGTTACGCAAATAGATATTTCTTATGTAATTTTTCATTAGAAAACGATTGGCTTAAATTTTAGAACGCTAACATAAACCGTTCTGGAGATATTGCACATTTTTCAAAAAAACTATCAAAAGGTCTTATAAAATAAAAAAAAACATATTTCCTATTGAGAAACATGTTCACTTTTCATATGTAATGCAATGCGATAAATTTGGTGACATCATTCTCGTGGAACTAGCTCGTTCCATTTTTGAAAAAAGATACTTAGAGTAATACTTTTGTATTTGAACGCCAATAGTCATTTATCTGCTGTAAGAATAACTTATTTCTCCATAACGCTTAGCGAGATTTTGCCGACGAATTTAGAGGAATGTCGCCAACTTGGCTACATTTTTAATTGTTGCCAAATTAACAAAAATCTCGCCAAATGGATAAAAATGACGCTAAATAAATGAAAATGATGACTAATTGAAGAAAATTCAATATCTTGGAAAGAATATAAGTATCTACTATAAGAATAACATTTTTTTATCTGTAAAAGTAATAAATTCACTGCATTATATGAGGCAAGTCATCAGATTTTTTCCATTGCTTCCACCGGTTTCAAGCGAAACTAGAATTGCTTTCAGTTCAGCTCCGTAGTTAAAAGTATTATTTGGGGTTCTTTTGGTAGAAATACTATGGATACACTTCTACAAATGCCATTTTTAAATATGTTGAATAAAATAATGCCCACGAACGTTAGATGGTGACGAGGGAGTTTGAAAATTGCCAATTGTGGTGAAAATAGAGCTGCCGCAGTCATTTGGCAGTTATTTGTTAGGCAAAAATTAAGTTTCGTAAATATAAAGCCGAAATATTTAATTTTTTAATATATGTACTCACCTCGAAAACATGTAATATTGTGCTGATAAAAATTCTTACCTGTAAAGTAAGAGAAAACTTTTATAATGACTCGTGAATAAATTATTAGCATTATGTAAATGTTTTGCAATTTATATTAAAGAAAACATTGCACAATAATCATTAGACTATAATAGTTCTACGATGCATAAGCAGTTATTACCTATTGTGTAACGAAAATAACATGTACTAAAATATTTTCAAAAATTTTACGAACCAGTGATTTCTATTTGTTCAGGAAAAATAGTTACTTTTTTCTGTTTTGAAAATTTTATATTTTAATCTTTCGTGAAGTAAATGAACATCCTAAATGTATTTAATAAATATAAAATGTTCTCGATTTCTACACGAAACTTTAAAAACTATTGGACGTATTTACTTCCATATCGGAACATCTAATAATATTGAGTGTTACCTTAGGGATTGTAATCGTGGAAATTTTTCAACCCGAGATTGCAAAATTTTTAATCGCGTGAGTTAGGATTTTCATTTTATTGCAACTAAAGAAATCATTAAATCTTCTACGTTTTAATGTATTTATTTATAAATAAATACTATGCAACACATGTTTATTCATAACAAATACATAAAAAATGTTAAAGATAATATTGCGTTGAAATCATCCTATAACGATTTTTAGTTGTTATAGAAATAACGAACATTTCTATAAATTTTGTTTAATATCATTTGGCAAAATTTCTCATATAATTAACACTGAATTATAATAATAGAAAACGCTGAACAAAAGACAATTTTGTCCATAACGTATTTAAAATGTTTTCAATAAAGAACAATGAAAAGAACATATAACTATGAAAAGAACAAATAACAATAAAAAGATGAAATAACAATGAAAAGAACAATATAAAGAACAATGAAAACTCTGATTATTTTACAGTACACGTTCACATCCATAATAATGGAAAATGTAACTAGCTAATATTAAACACATTTCATGATAATTAGGAAACAAAGCATTATAATTTATGAAATATATTTCTCTAAGGAAAATAAACAAATATTATAACGAACCAGATATTTTTCGGACTGTTTTAGACGAATTAAAGTAACATTTTCAATAAAAAATTTTCTAAAGTAATTGAAATACTGAGAAAAATATTTTTTTCACAAATTAAAACAATTGAAATATAACTCAAAATCCCGGGATGTTGACATTTCTAATCAAGAGACATTTAAGGTATCTTGAAATATTTAAGACAACAACCGCAGAACATAACCTAAATGAGCCAATTTTTGAAAAATACGATCATTTTCGCTGCTCTGCGCCATAAATTGTTCAAAGAAATAAAATAACAAAATTAACTGCGCTTTATTTTCAATAATATAATTAATTTCGCTGTTTTTGATTATTTTACATTCGTTACGCAGATATAAAC
This sequence comes from Amaurobius ferox, assembly GCA_951213105.1. NCBI lineage: Eukaryota > Metazoa > Arthropoda > Arachnida > Araneae > Amaurobiidae > Amaurobius > Amaurobius ferox. Next base: position 115,064,983 of record OX578146.1, read on the forward strand.
ATGGTCTGAAAGGTATCGTATTTTTACAGTAAGTGTATGATTACATATGAGTTCAAGTATGATATCATACTTGAACTCTGCAGGAATTAGATTTTCTATAACTTTTGTAATTACCAATAAGAAATAAACCCAACAGAAAATAAACCATATTTCTTTTCTTTATGCACTTAAATGATTTATGACTTTTCTTACAAACAAATAATTATTTCTTATACTAATACATAACAGAAAATTCAATTTCGCGTATTAGTAGAAAATTGTCTCAAAATATTAATGGAACACCGGCACCATTAAAAGTGACAAATTTCCCGCCAAAACTGGCATCAATCCTGGTCTTCATATTCTCTTTCTTTCTGTAAAATTTTTTAAATGTTTATGGACGCATTTGTGAGTGCTATGGCTGTGGTCGTTAAGATGGAGAAATTCTATCAATTAGGCGTTTCAGCTCGCGAAAGCATTTTTTTTTTCAGATTGCTGCTAGAGCTGAATGGGTTTCTGCCATTAATATGTTAGATAGACACTGGATATAAGTTAAGAATAACTGAATTTAAAAAATGATAACATAGTCGCCACTCTCGTTAAAAGTGAAACTTCTTAGGGTGATATAAAGAAAATGAAAATATCAATGAAAGAGTGTAACAATCATGTAGTGGAAAATGTGCTTATTTATTGTATTTTAGCAAATTTAACATGTCAGTGTTTTAAATATATAATGCACACAATATAATATATGAAATAACTGAGATGAATCATGCATAACGCATTGATTATGAAACACTTTCGAACTGAAATGCAATTTTATCTAAACTTCTCTAAAATGCCATACATACAGCTGTAATATATTTTAAATGATCGCAGTACTAGACTAATTTATTACACTTGAAAATTTAAAACTCCATCGAAATATAAGTCGTCTGCCTTTCTACGTAAAATCAATGAGTACTTCATTCACATAACTTATATTCCAGACACCAGAGCTAAATAATTTTGCGGGAAAATAGTTCAGCAATTCTCATACAACACGCCTTACAATCGTTTGATTTGTTTACAGTCTGCATGGATTAAAATTTGGCTTCGTTGTAGAAATAATCAAATATTGCTGATCATTTAAAATAAAAAATATTGTAACTGCGTTGGAACATAATTTAGATACACAGATAACACGTAGAAAATAAAGCGGTTTTAGGACGGATGCAACACCAGAAATAAATTTAAACGATCTTGAAATATAACAATCCTCACATAGTGGAAAAAATGGATGCCATATTTCATTTTGCAATGACTCACGTGATCTCTTTATACATCATGGGTGTAATTATTATTTCAATTTTTATTTATAAAACTACCTAAGATATTTGACTGAAAATTCGTTTCACACATTTTATGTAATAATTTTAATATTTCCTGAAGTTTTCGGAGTAATTTGTTAATTTTAACTTTACCTAAAAATCTTTGAAAAAGTAGGTCCCATAGGGTTCAATGTATTTCATTTTTTCAAACCGGGTTAAATCCTAAACTAATTGGGTGATATTATTAATTTTCGCTCCCCTGTGTCTCATAGACCGTCTCAACAACATACCAAAATTTCACTTTGATAAAGTCATTTTACGGCAATTATCGTGCGAACGGATTGAGAGAATGGCCAAAGTCATAAACACTCTTCTACTACGTTGGAAAGTGTTACCATATAATCCTTAATGTGGGAATAGAAAAAGCATTAATAACACTAACTTGTGATATTAAAGTTATTATAATACTATTTAAACAAGACGTAAATGAAAATTGATTTCTATTAGGAGGTATACGTATACATTTGTTTAAAATTGAAAAACTTAATTGTTTTTTTATAATAGCTGAAATACAGCTATTCATGGATTGTAACTACTCTAAATATCTGGAAAATACTGCGTCAATCGTAGTCCCATATTTCGGGATTATTACTGCTTGGTCATTATTTTCAATTTGTCTTTTGTGTTAAAAACTCAATGAGTCGCTGTGCTTCTAAATAAGCAGAATGGACATTGAAATCACCACCCAAAAACTCTGATCGTTTATCTGTGAAGCTATAGAAGTAAAACTATGTGAGTGAAGCCATGTGAGTGACGTTATAGCCTCGACAGTGCAGACAAGCAACAGCTCACATAAATGATATTGGTGTTATGAGTGATTGTGATATGGCATGGTGATATGACATGGTGATATGACATGGATAAATGAACGAGTTCATGATGTATATGTATGTGTTACTACCATAACAATGGTCCATTTTGCAACGACCATTTTGCAAAACAATGAGGGAATACTAGGTGTACTTGTATATTGTATAATATAGTCAATGTTCTAGAATGTTTGGAGAGAGAAGTTTTAGACCGGTGCCCATTCTGCTTTACTGATTATTTTTGTATAGGAAAGTATGATCCTCAACTACTCATGTACAAAATATTACTAACGATTTCAAATATAATATAGAGTCTGGCCACAAAAACCGGATATAAAAATAATCTGGATGTAACGAGCAAATTAATCTTTTGCTTACGGGTGGGACAGCGTCCACGCTAAACGAAGAACTTCTCAAAAAGGCAGGTATTTGACATACCCTATCCCAAAAAGTTCGATCCCTCTTTGCAGACACTGTCGTCCATGGATATTGTTGACAGAAACATTGCACCTGCTGCAGCAGCAAAAAACCATTGTTCTTGGTCCCTTAAACTTGGCAACAAATTTGAAGAAAAAATATCGCCAACTTGGCAAGTTCTAGAAATATCGAATTTCGTTGATTGGTTAATGACGAGTTACGTAATTTTTCCATAACCTTCCACAGAGGTTATACAAGCTCGTTATTGCTCGGTTGGGTTGTTGATGTGATATGAGTAAAAGGACCTGTTGACTTCATTCCAGAATCCAAGAAGTATTATATCTTCTGTTTAAATATACACTTTAAATTGTATTATAAAACAATGCAGGTAAAAAAATAAATTACAGATGAAGGTATCAGTACCTATCCCTAGGTAGTTTGCATCATCTTCGCACATTAACCTTTTCCCTTGCGAAAAAAATATGATGATTCACATTCATCTATAATGAGTAACATCGCTATTCACAATTTTCTATTATTTCATGTATACATCTGAGTGTTATTTCGACTGTCCTCTCAATATCTATATATACTAATTGCCAAGTGTCAGCCTGTCCGTCTGTCTGTCTGTCACGATTTTTGAGGCACTTCCCGAATTCGTCGAGACTTGCAATTTGGTTCACGGCTCGGTCGCTCGATAAAACCCCCTGGAAAAATCGAATTTTTCGAAAACGTTCTGTAGAGAGGGGTGCTCCACACCAAAACGTTCGAAAAGTGAAATGATAGGAAAGCATTCCTTGCGATGAGATAGAGACTTCAAATTTGGTGTATGGGTAAATCGTGTTCGAAAGGAAGAAAATGTGCAATTTTAGATTTCCAATATTTTCTTCTTAAGGGGGTGCCGTACACCAAAACGTTCGAAAAGTGCAATGATAGGAAAGTGTACTTTGCGATGAGATAGAGACTTCAAATTTGAAGTATCGGTAAATCGTTAGAACGGAAGAAAGTGTGCAATTTCAGATTTCCAATATTTTCTACTTAAGGAGGTGCAGCACACCAAAATGTTGGATTTACCGAATAAATAAGAAAAGGCTCCTTTAAAATTTGATAGAGGCTTAAAATTTGGTATATAGGGCTAATCATCTGATAAAAAAACCCAAGACAAAGTTTTTCATGTCCATTTATGGGTGTGCTTCACAGAAAAAAGTTCCAAAGGAGAAATAATAGAATAGGGATGCCTCGGGATGAGATAGACTTTAATGTAGTGTACGGGCAGATAATTCGAAAGGAAGAAATGCGCAAATTAAGTTTCCCAATATTTTCTTCTTTAGGGGGTTCTGCACACCAAAATATTCGATTTATCGAATAAATGTGAAACGCGAATTATTAAAACAATTGCATTATTCAGTATTTGCTTATTGCGAGACCGTTGATTTTCAACGGGTATTCGGCTAGTAAATGATAAATTACAGATAGTATTTATAATCTATAGGGATCCACCATATGTTATTCAAATCAAATTTTCTTTTGTTCGTTCATAAATATGATTTATTACTATTTGACGTGTGATTTTTTTTTTTTTTATTTATGTGACGAGTAAAAATTCTCCTTCGCTATTTAGAGAAAATTCACCCAAAAGATATCAATAATGCAGTGCTAAACCCTCAGAAATGACAAATACGCCGCCAACACTGACATCGCTGACTTTTTTTATTTTTCCATTTTCATTCTGAAAAATGTATTATGGCAGCATTTGTGAAGGATATTGCAGTGGTCGTTAAAACGGAGAAAGTCTATAAATTAGGCTTCTTAGTCCGGGAGAGATTTTTTCTTATAGAATGTTGTCAGAACTGAATGGGCCATAATATGATGAATCTGGGAAATAGAGACCAGCTTTAAGTGGACTAAAATGAACTCGTAATTTATAGTTTTGTTCCAAACAAGCAATATTTAGACATAAATATTTTCTTCTGGTAATTGGAAATAATGGTATGTGTTCCATTTGGTAGTAATATTGACCAATAGTGAATTTTCCATTTACTTTACAGTGTAATATAATACATTCTTTAAGAGTCGAAATTTTTAACTGGTTAATGAAGGCTTATATCTGATATAAAATATAGCCATTCTCCTAGTTTGTTACCTGAACTTATTTATACTGTTTGAGTCTTGAATGTAGTTGGGAATTGGAAGGGATATATTTATATGATCAAAATTGCAATTTTTACAGCGTTTTCAATAGCAGTTTTCTTTTTAACGACTCTGGTTATATAGGACAAACTTTTGTATACCTTTATAGGGGTTTCATTTTGAAATAAATTGTTTTTTTTTATTTTGCATCTGAATGAAGAGTGTGTGGCTCTTTTATACTCAACACCAGTTAAATGTATCATTGTGTAAGAGTGCCCCTTCTAAGAGTGCGTGCGTACTCTTACACAGAAATCGATTTAATATTATATTTTTATTTTTAAATTGTGTTTTTTTAATTGGTATATTGTGACCTAGGATTAAACTTAGAAGAGTTCAAAGTTAAAACTTCCAAAATTTTGATTTTTAGGTGTAATTTATTACTTTACCGTTTATAACAAAATAATGTGAAATTGTATTTGATTGTCAAGTATCCAATCCTCATGTCACTATTTTTAAAACAATAATATTAGTTATCTATTAGAATCATAGAATCAATCAATTGTGATAGAGCACACCCTATATATATATATATACGGTTTTTATTCCTTAAACATTTATCTTAGACATATACAACAAATTATAAAATTGCGCTAAAAAAAGGTACAGAATTTTATGAAATCGATTAAAATTTCCAATGGAATTAAATTTTAAGAAATTTAAAATTTAAATTTTTATACGGACCCCGTATAAAAACATTTCCAATGAGTAAAATGTGCCTCTATACACTAATAAGGTGATGTACAAAATTTCAGCATTTTATCATAAAAAGTCCCAGAGATATGAAAAGACAAAAATGCTGTCTGTCCACTTTTCGATGCATCGACATGGATTCTCAGAGGGGAAAAATGATGCTGGCAGATCGCGTTTCAGGGGTCATACACAAATTACGAAAGAAAACGATTGCATAAATAAATAATAATTTTGCTATTTATCGGTACAAATTTATCTACACTGTGTAGAAATAATAACTTTACACAAAGATTACACAGGTTGTTCAAAATGTTTTCCATCCATGCCAACGATCCATTAAAGGTAAGAGGCAAATACCATTTGCCTATGATGCATTTCTGTGTTGAGTCATTTGCATTCTTGCTGTAAACATTTAGATTTTAATTTGTGAATAATCCCTGACCAACTTTGTTTAAACATATCTGGGACTTTTTATGATAAAATGCTGAAATATTGTACATCTCTTTATAGTGTATGGGACAAATTTTAGTCATTGAAAATGTTTCTGAACGGGGGCTGTATAAAAATTTAAATTTTGTATTTCTTCAAATTTAATCCCCTGAAAATGTTTATATATTCCAGAAAATTCTGTACCATTATTTACACAACTTTGTAATTTATTGTATATGTCTGAGATCAATATTTAAGGAATGAAAGCCCTGAAATTAATATATATATATATATATATATACATATATATATACATATATATGTATATATATATATATATATATATTAATTTCAGGGCAACTGAGTATATATATATATATATATATATGTTATATATAACATATATATAACATATATATATATATATATATATATATACTCAGTTTAAAGTTTGTAAAACGGAAATAAATTTCCGCGACATTTAAGAGAAACAAGATTAAGAGTGGAAGAACTAAAATGTATCGGATTTTGGAAAGGATTCAAATATAAGTTTAAGTATAAAACATAATACATAAAAATGAAATATTGAAAATTAAAAACAACCCTATTCAACAGTTATAGTAAACTCCAAGAACATTTGTTTGTATAGTATTTGTCAACTTACAAACTTGTTGAATTTCAGCGAGATAGAACTAAAGCAACAGATCTTTTTTCCAAAAGTTTATTTTCAAAATTTTCAAAACAAATCGACGCAATTATAGCACATTGGAAAATTAAAATCTATTTATTTTGCAATATTTTGTCTAGAAGCGAATGACAGTTTATAAACACTAACTTATATTACCGTCCCTTCTAAATCGCACATTTTCTATTTATAAATATTTGTTTTCAATAAGAAAAATTATTAAAAATATTATAGTCGATATAGAAATAATTTATGATATACTGAAATAACTTAACCTACATTATATTTGTAAAATATAATTTAGGAATAACAATACAAAAAATCTGATGTGGGCATCATATGACTTTCCTTATGAAATGCAATGAATTTACTATTTTTACATTAAAAAATAGGTTTTTCTTATAGTAGCTATTTATATTCTTTCCAAGAAATTGGATTTTCGTCAATTAGTCATCATATTCACTGATTTGTGTCAATTTTTTTCCATTTGGAGAGATTTTCGTTAATTTGGCAATATTTTAAAAAGTCGCCAAATTGGCGACATTCTGCCAAATTCGGCGCCAAAATCTCGCGAAGTATTATGGATGGAGAAATAAGTTATTCTTATAGCAGATAAATAACTATTGGCGTTCAAATATAAAAGTATTACTCAAAGTATCTTTTCTGATGAATGGAACGAGGTAGATCCACGAGAATAATGTCACCCAATTTATCGCATGATATTGCATATGAAAAGCGAACATGTTTCTCAACAGTAAATATATTTTTTTTAATTTATGGGATTTTTGGATAAATTTATTTTAAAAATGTGCAATATCTCGAGAACGGTTTATGCTAGCGTTCAAAAGTTTATGTTAATTGTTGTTTATAGAAAAATTACATTAGAAATATCTATTTGCGTAACTTTGTTAAAGGTTTTGAATTTTTGATGATTTTTCAAAATTTCACTCGACAATTTAGGGGGGTTCTGACATTCGATTACGTTTAAAAACAATAGTCTTCTAGTAGTCACGGATTGTGATTTTTGTTCCAAACATCATTCGAATCGCTCTATTCGTTCGTGAGATATCTTCTCCACAGACTCATTGACATACACACACACATACACACACATACACACACACAGACATCACCTCAAAAATGTTTGATTCGTGATCAGGGATGCTTGAAACGTGCTCTCCCGTCGAAAGCTCGATTTTGAATTTTCGACCCCGTCACAATACTTTCCTTATACATTATGTATGTAAGGAAAGTAAGAGAAAATAATAATAAAAAATAAATAGAAAAGAAACGCAATAGGTCGATAAGAAACACGCTCTGGTTTCAACCGATAGTTTTAAAAACCCTCGGTGTCATATGCAGTAAGTTTAAAAAACATTTCCAAACTTAATAATTTCTATACAAATTTCGGTTAACAACATCAACTGGTCAATCACAACTCAATAATGAAAGGTTCGTAAATACAAACACCGCGCCTTACAATACACAAATACATATACATTGTTTCTTCATTCGTCATCTTTAATAGCGATTGAGACTTAAAGCCTTGTCAACATGCGTTCAGCCATCATAAGCAAGAGAAAATCCGTGCAGTACGAAAAAGTATTTCTTGTGATAAGGAAAAAATGTAACTGTTGAATCCAACTTGACATTAAGCAAATTAAAAACCTTCACTTTTAATAATTTTTAAAGAATAAAATGTCGGCAGAAGTTGGAAGCAGGAATAACTCGTCTTTATTATTTACGATTTTACTTTTAAACATGGTGTGATATATCTTGAAACAAACGATTTTTAGAATTTTTGAGTTTATATATTTTAATGCTTTTATAAAAAAAAATATGTATGATAATTGCTTAATGCATTCGTGTCTTCTCAGATCTTTCAGAATAAACCCGGTGACGCTGAAGACAATATCTATGAACACTCAAAGTATAAACAGATGGACAAAACATAACGGAGACATATTTTGAAACCACCAGGAGCTAGAAAATGAGAAGTATTGAAAAATATTTGCAGATATTCCAAAAATTCCTAGTGAGCTAAAAGACTGAGTCTTGGTACACTTATCGTAACAATCATGGGGCCGAAAATTACTAGGCCAAATTTCCGATTCTTTTGGCACGGGAGGGGGGGGGGAGAAAATTTAGGATTTTTGAAAAATGTTTACAGATCATCTATAAATCCCCCAGGTCATATATAAGGCTGAATTATTGCACACATACATGGGACAGAACCTAACGGAACAGACTTTTCGATTTTTACCTGTAGCAAAGAAATAAAGATGTTACAAAAATATTTCTAGACCTTCCAAACATCCGCCCCCCGACCTCCCTTGTAACAAGACTGAATAAATGCAAACCCATGCACAGAACTCAATGTAGCTGATTTTTATGGGCCCGACTTACAATAGATAGGATCCAGAATGTAATTGCATTTTGGGTCAGCTTTCTGAACATTTTAATATTTACTTACACCGTCAATAGTAAATAAAGGTTTAAAGTAAATAGCATAGTAAAAATCTGGATCATACAGCATTGAATTTGTTGAAATGTTAAATAATTTTGCTGGAATTTCTTACACGTCACTGAAATTCTCATTTAATTAAACTTTTTGAAGTTTCAGATCAATAAAATAAACTTTGTGACCCTATAAATTTAGGGTGGCCCAAAGCAACAGCGGCCTTGGGGCCGATAAAAGGGATGGGAGGGGGGGTCTTTTCAGGCCATCTTGATGCTTCCCTTGCTTTGAAAGGCTGTGTACATTCATGATATCGACCGTGGAACAAAATATGAGTTAATTTTCGATTATTCCAACCATTTCCGTGCATAAGCGTCATATATCGTTAAATAAAATAAAATTTATTAAAAAAAAAGTTAATGAATTTGTTAGTAACCTTCCCTATGCCACGCTTAAATACTAGTACTGCATATGTCCTATAGTGTTCTTTTCAATAAAGAAATCTCAAGTAAATTTTATATAATATAGTGAAAACATAAATTAAGATTGCTTTGCTAATTTTGGTGTTTTTCTTACTATATATTTTGGAGTAGATTACCAATATTAAATTAAAATTTATTTTAAAATATTTCTGTAACATAATCAAGACATCTTGCATTTGAAATCGATGTCCATCTTAACATAATAGCCAATTTAAATGAATGTAGAATTTAATCATACTTCATAATTCAAATAAATATAATTCACTCAATGTAATGAGGTGCATATTAAATTCTGAAGTAATTAATGATAATGCACCCATACATAATGCAAAATAGATGCATTTAGAGTATTTCAAAAGCGAATTCATAATTACCCAGTAAACACATGAGAATTTTCTAAGGGAGAAATCATTAAGTGATATTAATAATACATTACAAATTACACGCGTATTTGAAGAGGAATATTTTAGTTCAGTGTAGGATGATATATGTGAATGTATTTCCTTATAAGTGAATTTTTATTGCTTAGAAATAAAATAGGGTATAAAATAATACATAATTTTTACTTTCCCTACAATACAAGGTAATCTATAAGGAAAAGAATAGATTAGGGTCGAAAATTAAAAATCGAGTTTTCGACGAATCTGCACGTTTTAGGATCTCAGGAACACGAATACACTAATTTTAGCGTGACGTCTGTATGTATGTATGTGTGTGTGTGTGTGCGTGTGTGTGTTTCTTTCTGTATGTCTGTATGTATGTATGTCTGGACAATATAAACATCCATTCTAGCTCAGTAACAAGCTTATAGAATTTTACAATATTTGGTAGGTAAAGTCACTTGTAAATTATCTTATTATATCTTCGATTTTCGTACGACTCGGAAAAAATTAACTTGTCCTTTTGAACAATGATCAGCAAAAATGGTCAAAATATGAAATAAAAGACAAATATGCTTTAATGTATCAATTAAATTCTTCTATTATACATTGCTTTTGAAGACTAAAAGAATAAGGCTCATTTCATTACTCGAGGATGAACTGTTGTATCGCTTATGTCTGGTATGTCTAGTTCGCTTATGTCTGGTTATGCCTGGTATGTCATCGCTTATGTCTGGTATGTGGAGGTATGTCTGGTGTGTCGCTTAATATTAAAAATAAGTTCAGTCTCAAAATAAAAACGAAAATTGAATAAGAATTCCAATTCCCGTGTCATTTGAAATATATATCCGTGTTACTGTGGCTCAATAATACACAACATAATTCATTATGAAAGAATGAATTTGAGTCTGTAGTGAAAGTCATGTGCTGTCCATATCAAAATTTTACTTTCCTTTCAATTATCAATGTATAGAGAGAATATTCGTACAAGATCGAAAATATTAATGTTTACGTTTTACGACTAATTGACACTCTTGAACACTGTTAAACTGTTTTCAACGTGGCAAATTTGGGTGTTGGGTGTGCGTATGTGCAATATATTTATCCACTCTATTTAAAAAAACTATCCGAAGAAATTTCTTGGAACTTTTAAGTCAGTAATGCATTATCCAGATGATACCACAAACCTATACAACTGAGTTTTAAAGTATTAGATTTATTTTTACATATCATATATAATAATTGTGTAACGTGCGTTGCTTTTCTAAAGACTCCCGAAGTTTCCAGGTGATCTAGAAAACTAAATCTGAGGTCACGAATAGTACCGGCAAGAGGATAGAACGTACGGAGCTTAGATTTTCAATTCCACAATTTCGGAGAGAAAATGGGGTGGAGTTTCAAAGTCTTTAAAGACCCTTCAGAAGCTTCCCGGTGGTCTAGAAGGTTCAATCGTTGTACAGAACCTGACTTAGCCAGATTTATTATTTCTCCTTCGAGGGTTGTAAAATGGGGAATGGTTCGAGAAGTTTTTCTAGACCCACCAAAATTCCGCCGATATTTCAGAAGGCTGAAACTTTGTGCACTGATAATATCTAGCACGTAATAGAACTTAACACTAAGCATTCCATAACTGGTCAAATGACGAGTTCTAAACTTTTGATTAGAAAATTCGCATATAAAGTTATCGCTTTTCTCACTTGGCTTCATGACTTTTTTTATTAATTGTATATATTCAATTTTTCCATATTTATATTTCTTCGCCTTGTTTTTATATGATAAAGGTACATAGTCTACCGTTATCTACAAAGACCAGTCATTTCACCGGAAGAAAAATGTATTGCCTTATAAACTTATCGGGTCAGAAAATGTGATGTAGCACATTCCACACATTTTCATCAGTTTCTTGCACATTTCTGCAAAGACTGTTGCATAGTAAGTTCAATTTAAAATAATTGTGTATTAAAATTTCAATAAAGTGCGTAAATTTTCTAGTTGCAAGAAAAGGTGACAAAATCTAAAAAGTATTACTAGTTGGTCCATGTTTTGTTTCTACAGCGTTACTCCATTCCCAATCTTCACCCTGAAAAAATATCGAGACATTCAAGACACACCAAGTTCTTAGAAGAAATAAATAACACTGGCGAAGAGTTTTCGAGATTGATGAATGTGAACTTTCTGAAAGAATATATATTATTTGAAAATTATAATGATCTATTAGACACTAAGTGTTAGCCTACAGATACCGACGATGAAGAGGAGAATATTGTGAATGTAACACATAGATGACTAAATAGAATGAGATTGCTCTCAAGTTCTGAAGATGACAATGAGAAAATGAGCAGTATATTTCGATTGATGGCACTGTTTGAGAAGAAATACAAATAGGTGCTATATTTGGGAGAGCAGCACTACATAACATTTTCAGGGAAGAATCAGGTCCATATGGATATGCAAAACGTAATATTATAAACGGTAAAGTGACGACTGCATTTGCTTTGATAATTGACCACCTTATTATGAAACATATAAGAATATGCACAATAGAAGAAGCAAATCGAGTTTTAGGAACCGAATGGAATCTATTAACTTAAAGTTAGTTTAATATTTCCTTGTTAAAATCAATATTACCTGCATTCAATCAGAAAAAATTAAGTTTTTATCTAAAAGCCGGTTACGGTACTCGTGTCAGTACGTTTAGTGTTTATTGAGTTAATTTTCGATTAAAGCGATTATTTTTATGATAAGGGTGTTTTTGAAGCTGTTAAGCAGGATAAAACTTATTAATACAATTTCAATGCGATTTTTAAAGCTTGTTAGTTTCCATGCCTTTGACAGGCTTACATATCAGTTGTATAACACATATTTCATCTTTGAAGGAAGGAATTTAACTTCAAACATATCAACCAATTACATATAAATCACTCCGTCACTTACACGGAAAAGTACATCAACATTCTTCGATTCTTTAAACGCTGTTTAATATCAAATGCCACTCAGAAAGTGGTTTTAAGATAGCAAAACTTGCCTGTTTCCAAACATTAAAACGATTAATCTGAAGTTTAATATTCTGGGAAATAGATTGTCGGTAGAAGTGAATTAATCATTCTAGAATTTATTATGTGGAGATGGATTTATTCTATCCACGGCCGAACATCTAACGCATGAACTGCAATCATTGGATATTTGGCGATATTTTTTTTAATCGATTGGGCGTTTTGTTCATATTATCCGTTGCTACATTCGCTCGTTTTGATACTTTGAACTTATTAATCTACATAAATAAAATTGAAAATTGGTAGGTCTCTCAATCTGTCTCATCATCATCACGGGAAAACGACGGTAGCGAATTTCATGACATTTCTATATGATGTCTTGGTACAACCACACTTATAATTCAGACGTCAGTCCTTCTGCTTGTCTGTACTCATGCCTTTTTTACCGTTTCTCTATTATCAGTGTAATCCAATCGTTATATGAGACTCCAAACAAGCAGAACCCAGTCGTTAGGGAAGTTTCCAAACTAACGTGATTTAATGATTTTTTGATCTTCTATACGATAACTGCAATTCAAAATCAATTCCGTGACCTGTTCGTGGTTTGTGCCTTTATTTGAAATTTATGGAAGCTTATGTGTAAGAGCAGGCATTCAGCATTGTGAGCACAGATCAGCTGCTTTTCGCATAGCACTTGTATGTTGCCTCCTCAAGACCATAAATGGAAGATTTATTTTTACGTCGTCTCCTTATAAGAAAACCATAAGCACAGTCTACAAAGAAAGAATTATTATCACTATAATCCTAATCCACCAATAGGAGGCGTTCCTAAAATTAGGATTGAACTCCCGTTGGATATATATTCATGCATCAGTTCAAACATTGTGGCACATAATAAAGTTCGCTAGTTATAGCATATAACAAGTTCTCAAATTGTGACGTAAAGGTATCGTTTATTACATTCTGCCAATTGCATAAATATACATAAATTGCATAAAACGTTCAATGAGTTCTGTTAACTGGTATTGAAGTGATATCTTCGCCTTAGAAAGCTTTCCTATTGGTGGGTTCTGTGAGCTTCGAGTAGTCTCAACTCAATCTTTAAGAAATTTAAAGGCAGGAAAGTGTGTTTCTGCGAATATTAAATATTATTTTTCTTTTCAGGCAATAATTAAAAATATTACATTTTCGTACAAATATAGATACCAGCAAAAAGGTACGCGGCCGCCTTTCTCTTATTTTCTTTTTTTCATTTATTTGCTTCAATTTATTGCTATGAAAATTATTGTTATATTCAGTGGCCACTACCTGCAAACACCGCTGTTAGTACCTTCTTAAAATCCAACGCCCCTACAAATCTTGCTTTAAGAAAAAGCATCATTTCCAGTTTCAAGCTATTTGTAGCAGTTTAAATATTCTGAGAAATGCATTTTCAAAAATAATATATTTATTATTCAGGAATTGAATACACAAGACCCAATTTATTTTCTTCAGCTTTTTGAACGACCACTGTATGAACTCCAATAATTGACTATGACACATGTGAAACTGTCTAGCGCAGCGGTTCCCAACCTTTTTGAGGCTATTACCCATACAGCGGGTTAGATATTAGCATTATTATTTTGTGACTGACAGAACGATGATCCAATCCTTGTCTTTATCTTTACCCTTCAGAAAATCCCATTTTACCCCTTTGGGGGTAATTACCCCCAAGTTGGGAATCGCTAGACTCTAGCGACTGTAACCCACCTTATTGGACTGAGATGATTGCTTTGTTTTATCCTGAAGAATATGGATTTTACCTAATAAAACAGCTGATATTAAATAACTATATATTTTATCAAGTAAGTGCTGTAATTAAAGAAATCATATATATTTTTCTGGATTTTATTTCTCACAACAATTCTAAGTTATTTTTTGTAACAATCCTTGTCTGTTTAAACATTGAATAGAATAACTTTGTAGTCTATCAAAATCTGTTATTTAATATTTTAGGAAATATATTTTCATAAGGGAATTAATTATCCCCCTGTCCGCTCTTGACTAAAAGATATCTCCAATTATTGCAGGCTCACATTTACTGTTTATTACGGGCACAATCTAAATTATAATGTAGCTGCAGATAGTTAATATCAGATTTAACCCAATTAAGATGATATTTAATTTCTCATAAAATTATATCAAATAACGTTTACCAAAATTTTAAGAATTTGAGACATTAACCTGGAAACACGTTTTAAGACATCATTAAAATAATCTGAACACTTTCAAAATTATATCCGTTATGTGTGTACGCAGGTGTATGCTTGTATGTCTGGGAGATATGAATGGGACAATTTACGAACAAAGACATGCGTTTCTATTAATTTTTATGTTCAAATGCAGTATGCAAGTAACCGAAAGAAAAATATCAGTTTTGAAATTCGTATGGTAATAACATCAAACATCTGTTACTAGAACGAATTGCTCTGCTTTCCCTGTCTTCTAAATAAGCGCCCGCTACTTAAATAATACATTTACGCCTTTGATTTGCTATAGCTAAGCGCGTTGCGATATATCACACACGCGCAAAAATGTATCATTTAAATTCACGAAGTTAGAAAACGAAATTTTTTGGCTTGTTTAAACACTTAACTTATATGAAGGTACTTGACGTCGCAAAAAATAAAATATGTTCCTTTACCACAAAGGTAAAATTCGCAAAATTAATTGCTATCCAGGTGAGTTTTTATCAAATGTATGTTGAATTTCCAAAGCATACTTTCAATATGAAAATAATTCTATATTCCAAATATTGAAAATTTATCTTTTTAATTCACGAATTTAGAAAATCGAAGTGCAGTACATATCTACATATCTAGCCGGAAAGTCTGAGATATAGTTCGCAGACTGCCAGCGTCTAGGAAGTGAGTACGGAAAGTCGCCTACAGCTTCAATGAATAAATATTTTTCGAAGTAATGGCGAAAAATGAGTGATTTACGGTTTAAAAAGTTTTTAACATTTAACCTGCTGCAGCAAGTGCAATGCTTCTGTCAGCGATTTCCTTGGACGCCAATGTCTGCAAAGAAGGATCGAACTGTTTGGGATAGGGTATGTCAAATACCTGTCTTTTTGGGAGGTTCTTCGTTTGGGATGGACGCTGTCCCACCCGTAAGCAAAAGGTTCAATGCATTTTTTTTTCGAAACGGAATTTTCAAAGGTTTTACATTTTTAAAATGCTCCATGCGTCTTAATTTTTGTCTGAGATGCATGCATTTTTGGCAAAAAGACATCTCTCATACTTTTTTCTGAAACTGGGTATGCATTTTATAATTTGTCTTTATTAAGATAATTAAAACTGAAAAAGAACCTAATTAAATGATGAAAATTAAGTTTTAATGCAGAAAAATATTTTTTAAAAATTAACTTTCTAAGAGATTTAAAAATAAGTACCCAATTTTGTTCATAATATGGCTTTGAGTGATCATAATGTAAAATTAATCAAAAATGTGAACAAATGGCACGCAAGGAGCATTTTCAAATTTTCGTTAAAAAATTAAATTGAAAAAAAAATACAAAATTATAAGAAAATTGAAAAAAAAATTAATTGTATTGTATATAGTAATGTTAAGAGGAATATTTATACAAATGTTCACGTTTCTAAATCAATAAATAAATAAAAAAAAATTCAACGTCCACCGTCCCCTTTAACAAAATAAAACCCATTGACAAAAAGGGGCAACATTATTTCTTAAGATATTTTCCTTGTTTCCGATAGGCTAGAGATAGTACTAGATTTAAACCTGACTTTTTTTTGTATTTTGTATAGAAAAAAATAAATATATTTTACTTTGTTTTAAATAACGTCAATGAATAGAAATATTTGCTTGAAACAATCATGTTAAATATGCATTATACTCTTTTAACTAAAACCTGTATTAACTCATATTGTACAAAGCATTGAAAAAATAATATTTTCTTTTATAAAATCTTAAATGTGTGTTCCTCTAAGCCTATGTATACACATAAAATCAAACAAAAAATAAAACAATGGTCCATCCTCTAGATATATATCCCATAGGGAATTCCTCTAGATAATTTTTTTGACTATCCATTTACACTGGTATAAAAGCATGGAATATTACCTTAATAAATTGATATGTATGTTTTTTCTTGGAGCTCAAAACTTTAAAAAACGTCTGTCTTGAAAATGTAAAAAAAAAAATATCTGCAAGAATCGCCATTTTAAAAAATTAATAAAAAAATATCCAACATTAATTTGTACTTGCGACAAAGGCAAATATATAGTTAATGATTCTTAAACAATATATTGTCTTTAAATTGAATTAAAATATGCAAAAGGATTTATACAAAATCCACTTATGTGTGCTGTCCTATTTTTAGAACGATGAGGAAATATGGGTTAAAACCACCCTGTATGTTAAATTTCTATAAAACCCACAACTGATAAAATTGATCTCAGTGGAGAAAATAAACTTTACTGATAGTTACAACACCAAAAAGAAAACTACTTCATGCCATCATATCCACCTAAACATCATAAAACATCCAGATACTTAAACGGAATTCAAATGTAATCAACACTCTCCTCGTTTCTTCATCCACTCCTTATATTGAATGCGTCAGACTTAAGTTGATTTTAAGTGAACCAAACTGGTCTGTTTTCGAACATTAAGCCGATTAATCTGACGTTTAATATTCTGAGAAATATATTTTCAGGGATCAAGGCATTAATCATTCCAGAATTTAATATGTGAGTCCCGATTTATTATCCCCAATTTTTCGAATGCCAAAGGTATGAACTCCAATGATTAGCTGCTTTGGAAGACGTTTTTTTTTCATAACTGATAGGTATTTGGTATATATGAGTATATCAAAGTAGAACTAAGAAAGGGGATTTCGAAATATCTTATTGGCAAGCATTCCTGTTATAGGGTAAACTTTGCCATAGAAACTCTACTTTGCTTTTTTTAAAAACAATTTTTGTTTTCGCAGCAATCCAGAAAAAAATTCAACGATATCGTATGCATGCACACCAGTTAAAATGCCCGTTGATCTATGACCTTGACTTTTAGAGTCATGAAAATTCTAATTTAGTTAGTCCCCAGTAATACATTTTTATGGTCAAATTGGATGTCTTGCATTTGTTCGAGTTTTACTTATTTTTTAGCTTTTTGGGATTATTTTTATGTCATTTAAGCTTGTTTTCGTATTGTTGGTATTAACCTCTTGATATGCAACGACGTCTTGGAAACGTAGTATGTTTTATGTTACGCGCAAATTTAAATTTTGTCATGTGCAAATCTTACAGAAAAGTAAGGGGCGTGGTTTATATCGTGGAACTACACTTAATGTCTCTTAATTCGTATGCCAAGGGTTTAGTTTATTCTTGATCAGATTTTCCTCCTATTGTTGGAACAGTTCAGCTGTGAGGCATTGACATTTTTTGTTTAAGTTCTATATTTTGGATAGGCCGGATTGTTCTTCGCTCTGCTCTCGGATTGGCTGTCTCAGGCGAATTTTGAATCTACTATTTGGATATGCATACCCCAATGATAGTTTAGTTGAGATAATTCAATAACGTATAATATTTCTACATTTCAAACATGAATTTTCATATATGAGTGATGGAAATATACAGACAATAATGCCGTCTATGCACATATGCCGCTTTTGTGGGTATTTATGTTTTGCATACCTGCAATAAATAACCGGAAAATATTTGCACAAAATTACATTCCTGTATTTTCTTTAGAAAATTACTATCAATATGCACTCCGCGGCATATATATATATATATATTAAAATAGCAAAAGCGAAAGTGAAGGAGTGCAGATCAGTAAACACAGTATCAAACCGCGGGCAATATAATAGCGTGTGTTGAATAGCAAAAAGCAACGAGGAAGGGCAGGAAAAGCAGAACACGGAGAGGCCAGGACAAGGAAAATACATTAAAAAATAGTATATCTACCAGAAACGTTTTCAGGGGCTCACTCTAGACAGATATACTAAAATCCGTTGTTTCTATGATTGCATTAAAACATGGGGTTAAAATTTTATGCAATCTATGCCCAACAATGGGATAAACGAGAATAACAGAAAAAATACCAAATAGAACAAAATTCAACTTCAAAACATAAAATACCCCTCAATTATGAAAAATATAGCGCACAAATGCACAAACATGCAAAAAAAAGGGCAACTCACAAATCTGAAAGTCGCCAGCGTGAATAATCTTCATGGGAGTCTACCACGTGCTCAGCTTACCACGTGAAATACGCGTTGGAATAACCAGAGAAAATGAAAGTAGTCGTACATAATTTCGGGGAAACAAATTCAAGAGTTCAGAAACTAACCGAGAAGTGACCATACATATATATGCCCGTAAAAATTGAGATACAGACGCGAAACTCGGTATGCAAATGTCGTTTTAGGAATTAAGCAAATGATCAAACTGTCAGTGTCAATGGCGTTATGTGACTCATACAACGCGCATGAGAACGATGTATCGTGCAGCATTTAAAACCAACGAGGTTCTTATAGCCAATTTGAACTAGTATCGTCCATGCATCTTGTATCAAGGGATACGCACTATTCGTAAAAGACTGGTAGAAGGTGGGATTATGTATGTATTGAAGTCCAGTAAAGTTCCTACCACGGAATTTGTGCCGAGCTCGGTCAGCCTGGACAATGTTCGATGGAGGGAATTTTGTCTTTAACGACGAATCCCGCTTCTCTTTCAGTGCTGAAGGCCGCCACATACGTGTGTTGAGGAGGACTGGATAGCATTCCGATGCCTCATTTGTCATGAACGATACACGCTCATTACATATGGTGTTACAGTCTAGGAAGCCATCTCGTGGGACAGCTGATCTCCTCCAGTTGTGCTGCAAGTCAAACTGAAGACTTCCTTGTACGTCGGCGATATTCTGCAGCCGATTGTTCTGCCTATGCTGTGAAGTCGCTCAGGTTCCATTTACCAACAAAACAAATCTCGACTTTCTCAAAAATGCCTTTTAGGATTTAGTACCCTCCTATGGTCATTCAGGTCCCCAGACCTATCGCCAATAGAACACGTCTGGGACGTGTTTTCACATTAGCTGCTATACTAGTTTTGTTCTCATTCGACCTCCATCAGTTTCCAGATCAACAGAAAAGTAAAAAAGTTAGAATTAAGGGTGACGCGATACAAAGGGATTTTCAAACAACTTGCACCACTTTACCTGTCAGAAATAATAAAAACACTATTTGATATGCTTTCACTACCAATAAGGAAAATTAAGGCATTGAATCATTTTGTCCCGCACGAAAATAATATTCAATACATATTCCCAGTTACTAACATGTTTACAAAACTATAAAATTTGAAGCATATCTTTACTTAATTCTGGAAATGCTTTTAATATTATGATTTTAATTGAGTTGATGCTGTATTTAATGCTCACTAGCCATGTCGAATGCTCAAAACGCGGGTGGAAGTAGATGCTTATACATATACTATGAAATATGTTATACTTACATATATATATACTATGACATATGTTATACTTGCATATATATACTATGAAATATGCTATACTTACATAGATATACTATGAAATATGTTATACTTACATACATATATACTATGACATATGTTATACTTGCATATATATACTATGAAATATGCTATACTTACATAGATATACTATGAAATATGATATACTTACATATATATATACTATGACATATGTTATACTTGCATATATATACTATGAAATATGCTATACTTACATAGATATACTATGAAATATGTTATACTTACATATATATTTATGTCTACCCTGTCCTTTGAAATCGCGTCTTTCAATTAAATTAGATTAATCTGCAGAGCAGGACATTGGAATTAGCAATTTTATATCAAAGCGCAATTCGTAATTGTATATATATAAGATCCGCTGTATGCGGTGTCCGAAGAAACATTCCTTAAGAATTAACCAATGATATATCGAGTGGTAACTCTAAAAGGCATTCTTAGGTAACGCAACTTGTCAGTTTGATAGCATTGAGTCCATTAATCTGCAGTTTAATATTCTGGGAAATAGATTTCGTTAGGAGTGCATTAATCATTCTACAATTTAATATAGGGCTGCAAATTTATTTTCCAGACATCCAGATAGGTCGGACATATGATATGCTGACGTTCAGAAAAGTAGTATTTATTAGTTATTTTACAATTATATTCGTTTCTTCCCGGAATATATATGTATATATATATTTATTAGAAAAATGAAATAATAAAAAATTCAAGTTATAGTAACATCACCAGAGAAGCAAAACCACGGCCATAATGCCGATAAGAGAAAATAATAGCACCGGTCCAAATTCGATGATTAATCAGAATTAAATTCATCTTCACGTCTGAGTTTTCAATTCTAATTGGCTGCTTCAGATTGGGCAAAAGTACATTACTACAAATGCTCAAACTCAGACTACATGTATTAAAAGATGAAAAAATAAAGATAAGAAAATTTGTATTACCATGTGGCATGAACCCTTCTTCTTTAACCACGTGTATATATATATATATATATATACGGAATATATATATACGTGTATATACATATACGTGTATATATATATACGTATATATATATATACGTGTATATATATATATATGACGGAAGGATACAGATGAATGATATACATGATCACAAAAACAGCGCAGCAGAACACGTACAGAGGGAGCTATGGTACACAGTCCGGTCATCCTCAATAGCGAGCCGCACCGCCTAGTGCTGCGATACAAGTCAGCAACACGGTCCGGCATGGTGTCGATCAGACGCCTAATGTGATGTTGTTTTGCGGCAGACGAGTCCACACCTGTTGGACGTTACGTTCCAGATCTCGAAGATTGCGGCAACAAGGCAACTGGCGTTGCAAGTGATTCCACACATGCTCGATTGGAGACAGGTTTAGAGAACGGGCAGGCCATAGAAGTGACTGGACATGACTCAGGCAGGTCTGGGCGATCCGAGCCGTGTGCGGACGGGTATTATCCTACTAGAATTACTCACCTGGAATCCCAGCAACGAATGGGAGCACATGGAGCCGTAGAAACTCATCCACGTACCGCTAATCCGTCAATGTTCCAGGTACCACTACTAGAGCGGATCAGCTGCTGTAGGCTATAGCTCCCCAGCCCATGATGCCTGTAGTAGGCTGGTAAGCGCTCGATAACGAGGTTGGGATTGTGGAGTTGTGAAAGGCACCCCCATACCCGGGCACGCAAATCGTCGGTCCACAAAATAAAGCACTAAACACCACACATCGCCAATCTGTGGCGTTCCATCGAAAATCTGTGGCCAGGCACCACCACTGCAACCGGAACCGCCGATGTTCCCGTGTTAACGGCAGCATACGTAAGGGTCACAGGGATCGCAGATTTGTTTCCTTCAGGCGTGTAGATATGGTACGTGGGCACACAGGAGCCGCTACCTGTGTCTGTATCGCTGATCGGGTCGCCGGGGGCTCTGTAGGTGCTTCCCGCACGATCATTCGATCATGTCTACTCGTGGTATGCCTGGTCCGTCCACTGCCGGTCCGCAGTGTCTGCGTGGCGTCAAATGAATAGTGCTCTCAACACCGTCGGACGGTATAGTCCGAACGATCCACGTGACGGGCTATCCGGGCCCGACGACCTAGTGGTTTTCAGCCTAATGATCAGTCCGAAGTCCGTCAGTAGCGTATATCGACGTTTCTGGCGTCTACCCACCATTATTTTCAGTCTATACTCGTGCTTGCGTCGGTCGAAGATTCTCGTGTTGATGGGGGCGTCGACTACACGCCGGTTTATAAGGCCGCTGGCTCATGCTTGCAGCGCCAGTCACGGGTGTACGCTCATGCGCAATCACACCAGACTGGAATCATTTGCATATCAGCCCGCCCTCTAGCTATTAACATCATTTCGCAGTTGTACCATGTTTCCTTCTTGGTGAGCAACTTTCATTGTCCGTGAGTGTATATACTTAAAATTAGTATATAGGATTCTGTATTACTTAAGGAAATATGTATATAAATTTTGTGAAGTCAAAACAAACTAAATTAAGTCAAAAGAGAAATACAAAAACCTCTGGAATATTTTTTTTAAATCGTAACACAAAATATTCAATAACAAAAGTAATCCCCAAAAAAACTTTTTTATTCTATCCACTTTCTTTAAAAATACTTTTTCACGTTAATTAGTTCTGGAACTCTTAGTATAGCAATGCTATGTTCTATTTCTTTCCGATTCTGATCCCCTTTTGTTATCAGATTACACTGCACTCGCCAGCATACGATGAATACTAATGATTAAATACCAGTTCCACGCCCGTAAGAATCAAAGCAATTCTGTAGTTAGATTTTTCCTCTAGCTAGCTTCGAAAGGATTTAGTTAAACGCGAAGATTTGTTCTAATGCAAATAAAATAAATCTTTGATATATTTCTACTTAAAACCCAATAAATTTTTAACTGTTATATTTCCTTCTACAGAAAATACTATGAAATTTTCGCGGCGTTCCTTGTAGTAAAATAAGCACATTCATTTTATCAAGTGTAATATTATATTCTAAATACTGATACTTTATTCTATACTAGAAAATGTACCCGCCGTTGCCTGGTATTTACTATGCAAGCATTTGTTTAAAATTAGACCGGAACTCAGTGCATTTTTGAAAACCGAAGAACGCTTTAGCAATACGCCCGCTTATAGTAAAAAGTAAAATATAACGCTGCATAATCACACACATGGATGCATCACGAAAACTGCGTTTCTTTAAATGCTCATAACTGTTATAGTTTTCTTACAATACCTCTTGACCTTTTTCCAGCTATTTAACACTTTCACTTTAAACATTTTAAATTTCTATCTAATATTTAATTACCTATTAAATTTCAAACGATATTTACCGAGTAATGTAACAAAAACTGTATTTAGCTGACGCTTTTTGCTCTTGGATTTGACTGCAGTGGTTGCTCTTATGTTCCTCTCATGTCCACAAAAGCTATTTTAACCTTGTGCTGTGGTTGTAAATCTATTATGATTCACTATATAATTAATTGAATACACAGAACTCTGCAGAGTTGAATTTAACTAAAAGAGCTGACATATCCGTCCCAGTAACTCAACGGTAGGGCATCAGCTGGCAAGTACGAAGATCCGTGATTCGATTCCCGGTTGGGACAGTAAGGTTCTTTGAAACGGAGCCCTCAGTAATCAAGCCTGTATGTTAGTGCAAAGATGTAACCTTAGGACGACTACACAAATTCAGGGGACTCTGGTATATTCATCAAATCGGGAGCTAATGCGATCAAGCAGGAAGATAGCCGGGAGGATAAAAATAGCAGCAGGAAGGAGGCTAACCTAAGGAAAATATATCGGGGGGGGGGGCAGTCAAAGTATCAGTTGCACGTCAGTCTGATGTTAGAGGGTGGAGCATACAGAGTTCACTTCGTTAATAAGAGCTTGTAATTGCGTTCCAGTAGCTCAGCGGTAGAGTGTCGGCTGGCCAGTATGAAGATCCGTGGTTCGATTCTCGGTTGGGTCAACAAAGCTCTTTACCAAACGTGACTGAAGTTATTGAGTGAATAGCTTGTTCCAAGATGTACCTCAAACTCGTGGAAAATCCCTTATGAATAGAATTTATGTTTACGACAAGGGGATTTCTTGATAAGAGACTTTTCTACTCGAAAAGCTTTGTTTTTATAAAATGAAACAACTGACTTTCATAATATTTATTTTTAAGTCAAGAAATCTCAAAGACTTTTTTTTTTGCAGTTCACAATTTTTTTAGTGTATGAAAAAATAAAAAAATTATGTGACAAAGAAACACATACTAATTTTTTTCCACTTTCTTTAACAAACTCTTTTCTTCACCATAATCAGCACTTGACAATCCTTAATCTAGTACTGATAAGTTCACCTTTCCCTCCAGTTCCATCCTCTTGTTATCAGATTATGGTTTTCCGGCCGGCATCTGATGAATACTAATGAATAAATTCCCTTACCGCGTCTGCTTTGTTAAAGGATAAAAGAGGGATTTTTCAGTTAGATTTTTTCCCTATCCATATACGAAATAATTTATTTAAATTCATACTTAAGGAAATATTTGATTTAATGGAAATGGGAGAGTTATGTGTGACTTTTTTACTTAAAAAATGGTTTTGTATTATTTTTTTAATCCCCATTATAGGATTATTTATACAAACTGAATAAACATGTTAAGAAAAAATCAAGCAACATATATAAGCTCAAATAATACAATAATGCAGCATACAACTTTTTCGAGGATACGTTGAATCTATTTCATCAGTGCAAAAGAACCAACGAACACAAAGTTCAAAAGAGGAATGGGAGCAAATAGAAGAAACAGAGGGAATTATATACCCAAGACCTGGATTAAGAGAGCCAATCAGAAAGCAGCATAAAGAACAACCCTTCTAATCCGAAACGAAAAGTAACACACAAGATTGGCGCGCGCCAAAACACAACAAGGATATCCCGACAAGACAACAGAAGAAATAGAGCAAATAGAAGAAACAGAAGGAATTATATACGATTATTTAGGTCTTGGGTATATAATCCCCTCTGTTTCTTCTATTTGGGCCTATTTCTCGTTTGGACTTCGGGTTTATTGGTTCTCTTGCGCTAACGAAGAGGATTCATCGTATTCTCAAAAAAGTCTATACTGCACGCTTACATTATTTGTGTTTATATATTGTGAGACCAGGAAGCACTTACTCACTTTTGAGATTTATCTAACTATGTACAACGAAACAAAGAACAGACTAGTAGGCGCCATTTAATGACAACTTTGTCCCCAAGGGAATTTTTGCCTCGAGGCCAAGGCTGTCATAAAATGGCGTCTACCAGTTTGCGCTTTGTTTCGTTGTACATAGCAGTATAAATCTCAAAACTGCATAAGTGCCTCCTATTATCACGTACATGTTGCTCAAGTTTGCTTTTTATTTTGCAATAAAGTGTATTTTACTTATTAAATATGGTTCCTAAGAAAATCCTTATGTACCCCAATAGCGTTGCGAGAAAAAGTTCATGACTGTACAAGTTTCTATATAATGTGAGCAGGCCTGATCGAATAAAAGTGACTGTAGTGCCCCTTGCGGTTAATTTGAAAATATTAGGATAACGAACTCACAGACAAAGTGACATAAAGAAAACTTAAGCAACGTATATAAGCACAAATAAAGTTATAATGCAACACACCGATGTTTCGAGGATACGTTGGATCCCCTTTGTCAGTGCAAGTGAACCGAGAAACCCGAAGGCCAAAAGAGAAATGAGTGCTAAGGAAGATACAAGGGGGATTAAAGTGACGTAGACAAAAAAAATCCAATCACGAATTTATAGTCTACTGAGTGGGAGTGAACACCAGGAATGCCCGAAACACTCATACAAAATGCAATAAATACTATTAGATTGTTTTATTATCAAAATAACTATATTTCCTCTGACTCTAACACGGTGATACCTGAAATCCTTGTCAATGTATATGATAATAGTCCTTCTGGAGTTCAAATATCCATTGTATTTGAAGGGGGGGCATTATAAAGAGCCGCATGTAAGATTTCGCTTCATTTAAGTGTTGTTTATCATTGTAGAATAGGACGGCAATTTTACAACAACCCTATTGTGTTAAATAATGATTTCTGTAAGAGATTTATGGAAAATTTTCCACTCATTAAGCGATAATTGGCTAATTTAGTCAATAATTGACTATTTTAGACAATAATTGACTACTTTGTTATTGGCTATTTTTGTATAGCTCGCTTTGTTCCTGAGTTTTGTGTTTCATAAGCATTGTAATCGAGGATCGCGCTTCCATTGCAGACATTAGAATTCAAAGACCTGTTTCGTTCTCATTAAGCGCTCGTCAAAATGGAATAGCCAATACTGGTAAAGCTAGCACGGCAACACCAAGATTTTACAAACCCCTATGGAAACTGACAAATTCAATCCTTACAAGCAGTGGGTTTCCATTTTTTTTTTCAAAAAAAGTTGAGCTTAAACTGCAATAATAAAGTTCATATACATAGTACCATGTTCATGTGGAGAGGGGATGTTTCGAAAGAAATAATCGCTGTTTCATTCCAGAAAATAGTAACCACTAACTGATTTGGCGTTTAATAATTGTATTCAGAGGTTTTTCTTTAGTCATTATTGACTTATTATGGTTCTTTCCTTATTTGTTAATTTATAGCAATTGTAAGACTATCCAAACTCCATTCTTATTTTAAACTGAGTTACTTGCATGTAAAATTATAATTGTTAATAGTCATCAATTTACTATTATACGTTTCATTTTTGTTGTAAACATTTTGGATCACTAACCATTGAATTAATTACCACATGTTATTATAAAAAAAGTCTTTCCCCTTTTGCATGATGCATAGCTTTAGTTTGAGTTTTTACTTTTAATATAAGGATTAAATCTAAGATTATTGCTTTTGTTGGTAGAAAGAAAATGCAACACCTTGGGTAAACAAGTAATGTTAGCAAGTTAATTAGATTTTTAATTGAGTATTCTTAATTTAAAAGCTTGACTTTTCTACCTAGCATAATTCTGTCAAATTATTTAATATGAATGTGTCAATTTTTTCTAGACAGCCTTGACAGATATTTCACAAGTTAAATATCCGTATCCTAACAAATCTTTTGAAACCACTAATTTATAAACATAGCGAATTATATTAAGTGACAAAAATTTGAAATAAAATGAAACAAATTCTAATTTTTGTATCCACTTTCCTTAAGAATTTTGTTTCATCACAAACTCTTAAGGACAGTCTCGCGCTGATAAATTAACTTATTTTTTGAAGCCCTGGTTTCTTTGTTATCGGATTACGGTTTTCTCGCCAGCATTTGATGAATAATGAATAAATTCCTTTCCTGTGTCTTCCTTAAGACTCAAAATCAGTCTTTGGTTAGATAGTTTTCTTTTTACCAGACACTAAATTACTTTTATGGCATATTTAGCGAAAATCTGTTTTATCGCAAATAAAATAAGTCCTCTGAATAAAATGACCGCGATTTGCATTTTGTTTTAATTTAGAACACCTGCAATCATTTAGAACATCTGCAATCAATTTAGAACACCTGTAATCAATTTGCAATTTTTTTATTTAGAACACATGTAATCAGTTTAGAACACTTGTAATCAATTTGCATTTTGTTTTGCTTTAGAACACCTGTAATCTGTTAGAACACCTGTAATCAATTTGCATTCTATTTTGATTTGAAACACCTGTAATCATTTAGAACACCTGTAATCAATTTAGAACAACTGTAATCAATATGCATTTTGTTTTAATGTAGAACACCTGTAATCATTTAGAACACCTACAATCAATTCAGAATGTCTGTAATCAATTTGCAGTTTGTTTTGATTTAAAACATCTGTAATCATTTAGAACACCTGCAATAAATTTAGAACACCTGCATTCAATTTGCATTTTTTTAATTTAGAACACCTGTAATCAATTTAGAACACCTGTAATTAATTTGCATTTTGTTTTGATTTAAAACACCTGTAATCTGTTAGAACGCTTGTAATCAATTTGCATTTTATTTGGATTTAAAACACCTGTAATCATTTAGAACACCTGTACTCAATTTAGAATACCTGCAATCAATTTGCATTTTATTTTTTATTTGGAACACCTGTAATCATTTAGAACACGTGTAATCAATTTAGAACACATGCCAAATCAATTTGCATTTTGCTTTGATTTAGAACGCCTGTAACGAATATTTTTAACATAAGTCCTCTGAATAAAATGACCCCAATGTGCATTTTGTTTTGATTTAGCAAAAGCGTTTTATGCGTCACTGAAATTTCAAGAATAATTTTTACTTTCTCGTACTATGTAATATAGTGTAGAGAAAGTATTGTTCTCACGAAAATGTTTGAATTCGAGATTTTAATTTAATGACTATTTTTTGAGTGATGTCCGTCGGTCTGGCTGTGGTCGATTTCTTGTATACATAATACCGGCCATACATATTAATAGATATTCACCAAATTTTGTATCCGGCTTTGTAATAAAAAAATCTAAAACTAGATAGAACTTTTTCAAATATTTAAATTCGAGAGAAAAATTTTAATTTTGCTCGAAATATTATATTTTTTTGACATGGCAGCATAGGACAAACTTGGACATAAAAGGATTATTTATGTTTCAATGATCACGAGACTTAATAGTTTCAAACATTGTTGCGAAAGATAGCCGTGGCACAATTTTTTTATGTGTTCATGACGTCATGACCCCCCCCCCTTCGGAAGTTCATTGTCAAGTATGGCATCATCAATCGAAATCTTTTTTCAAGCCCTTTAAAGTGATGGGTAACATGCTACAACTGCAATAATTTAGACCCAGAAAACCGATTTTTCAAAATATTCATTGTAAAATTTGAAATAAAAACAACCCTACTAAAAATGGTATGAGAAGGTCGAGTTGAGAAAAAATTAAGTTAATGTTTCGTGAAATTGGGTAAAATGCCTGACATTCTCATGCATGAATTTCTCACACTCTGATCCTTATGTTCCACATTTATACATGTTGCATGTTTTTCTTCTGATAACCATTTCTACTGAGCTCCGCGCGTTTTCAGTGACTTGGTCACTACAAGGGACACAGACATAATAGTTCTGGATATTGAAAATCGATTAAAATTTACATATAAAGATATTTTGGTTTGGCAGTTGCTAGTGGCACTTGATATGTGCCACAATTTTGTGAACTTTTATGAGATCGACAAATTCAGCCCTACCACGCAGTCGGCTTCAACTAGCATGATCCTCAACATGGAATGGCCAAAACCTGCACTGGTATAAAGAAAACGTGCTATGTGCCACACATTTTTAACTCTCTATGAGACCGTCCTATTCTATAATGCAGCAGGTTTTAAATTTCGTAAAGATTAAATATATTATTTTACAGATTGCTTTTATAGATATTTTTGAGTTCTTTACTGAATTTGAAGAAAGGTGTGCTCTCTAAAGCACCACAACACATGATCGATTTACTCTTTTGTAGTACAGTAGGGATAGCAGTCTAATAAGCCTTCCTTCCTAACAAACAGAGTAAATTATTTTGAAGTGTTGAAGAGGAAAAACGGTTAATTCAAATGTGCGGTCTCCTGCCCTGGGAAAAAATTTGTGACAAAAATTGTTTTGCAATATCAAATGGAACCTATTTTATTGTGTATATCTCAAAAACAATAAAATGATTCTACTTCAGATAATATTCACTAGAGAAGTGATGCTGGTGGATTTAGAAATTCATTTAGAAGTAACCTCAATTATTTGTTTCTTTATATTTCCAGATTCAAGTTATTTTTTCGTATTTTTATTCGTTGAAATTAGCCTGTACAGCCCTGGAAACTATTTGGTTCCTTCATATTTGTTTTTCATTTTTATTCCTGTTTCTTCCAATTGTTTTGCATTCTGTCTCAGATATTTTCTACTTAATTCTCTTGTTTGAATTTTTATAGCTGGTTTAATTGACTCATGTTCTCCCGTTACCGTTTTAGTAGATTTACTCATTATTGTGTTGTTTCTATTTACTCTGTTTATCTTTATATTAACGCGATGGTTTTTTCGGTATATTCTGTGCTATTATTTCTTTCCTCTGAAGTTTTACCGTTCATTCTTAGTATTCTGATACTCGTTTTTTTTTCTTATATCTTTTAAGGTTGAGCTTACTGTTTGTGCCGGAGAAGAAGGCTGTTTTTTGCCTTCGAAGCTGATTGATCCTATAGTAAATTTTATTGCATGTTGTAAATAAAGAAGATTTTATATTAGTTTCTAACAGCAAGTTTTGATTGTCTTTTTATTATATACATACAATTTATTCACAGATAAATCTATTTTTTTAAAAACTCTAATTTGCGTTATTGTTGCCGAACAGCATCTAACTTTGTTCATCTGCAGGGGAAATAATCAGCCATGCAAATTTTATTTTTAATAACTAAACTTATCGGAAATAGTGTAAATAAATTAGATAATTATGCATAAGATCTAATACTAATGCAATATAAAAAACGCTTTTTAATATCAACCAACTTTTTTAGAAATTTGTCTTATGCGACTTTTCTTAAATATTGCTAATTTTGCATTGATAAACATGCTTTCTTTTCGAGTTTTAACCACTTGTTATCAGATTACACTTTTTTGGGCGAATACTAATAAAATATTCTTATGCAGTCCTGAGAAAAAAATAATTATTTGTTTAGATTTTTTTCCCTGCCTATCCTCGTAATAATTTATTTGGATACATATTAGAAGGTATTTGGTACAGTGCAAATTGAGAAATTTCTAATTATGTTTTTTACTTAAATTAAACTATTGAGAGTTATATGTTTGACTTTAAGTTTTTCACACCAAAATATCACATTGTTGAATTTGATAGAATTGAATTGATTTCGTCATGACTTGCTACGTCAATAATTTGCACTTTGAATTGCGGGACAAACATGCTTACATTGTCGGACGCGTTTAAACAGTGATTGACAAACAAGGCAAGCGATTGACCCTTATTACTTTCCCTGTATATACAATGTAATGTATAAGAAATGTAATGTCATTTGGTCAAAAGTTTGACGGAAGATCACGTTTCAAGCAGCCCTGAACACAAATCGATCGTTTTCTAGGTGATGTCTGCGTATATGTGTGTGCGTGTGTGTGAAATTTGGTACAAAAATTACAATCAGTGAATACTGGAAGCCTACTTGATTTCAAACACACTCCAATGTTCGATGTTTGGAAGACCCCGCAAATTTTCAAATAAAGTATTGAAAAATTCATCAAAAAATCAGAACCTTCAATAAAATTACGTAAATAATCATTTCTTATGTAATATTTCATTAGAAATCGATTGACATACATGTTTAAACGCTAGCATGAACCGTTCTCGAGATATTGCACGTTTTTCAAATAAATGTATAAAAAATATCACAAAATTATATAAAAGTATTAACTATTGCAATCTATGTTCACTTTCCATATGTAATATTGTGCGATAAATTTGTTAACATCATTCTCGTTAATTTAGTCCGTTCCATTCAAGAGAGAATATATGTACTTTGTGTATAAGTTTTCTATTTTTATTTTAACGTCTGACAATTGACCAACAATTATTTATATATAAGAAACGCTCTCATCTCCATTTGTCTGCAATGGTTGATGATAAATTTGCCAAACTTGGCGACGAATTAGCGAAATATCACCAACTTGGCGCCCCCCCCTCACCCACCCACCTGATTGACGAAAATATCGCTAAAATTTCAAAAATGACGCTAAGTTAACGAAAATGACTCCAAATTGATGAATTAATCATTAAAATATTTCAATATATAAACTATATTGCTTATTGCGGATGCTTTCAATATTTATAACTGTCAAGTTGAAGTTGTGTGAAATATAAGTTAATTGGGTATATGGTTTTATCTGTTGTCATCCGGAAAAGAGCCAAATGTACAATTTAATGTTAAAAACATTGTCCCATAGATCTTATACTACATCATTATATACTGTGAAAGAAGTAAATTAATTGTATTATATAGGGAAAACCATGTACTGTCCGCATCAGATTTTTATGGATGCAACTATTTAAAAAGAGTAATATATTACAAACAAAAGCAAATAAACAAAACATATCAAAATTATGAATCTCCAACAATTAATAAACTAGTTATAATAAAGATCTTGCATATTCCAATCACAAATGATTTTAAAACAGATATTCCTATACAAAAGCTTGGAGCTGGTAAATATTTAAAAAGGAAAGCAATTTCCAAGAAGTGCACTTTGATATTAAAAATTCATTCTTGCATAGTATGCTAAAAATATATTCAATAAAAAAGAAGTATTTTCTTTGAGAGTTCTTAACGGCTCCTATAAAGTGCAATAGGTATGAATAAAATATCAGTATTCCATTGGGTAGGGCATAAAAAGAATATTAAGGTGAACATTAAATTTAATATTTCAGACATGTATAATGCGAATTAAAAAATCTTTATATAGACAATGTGAGCACTTGGGTATTTCGGTATGGCTGAATTGTAGTGTTCGAAAAATGTATACTATTGTTTCCAGCCATATGTACTTTATAGAAAAAGTATATTGAAGTGATTGATCAAAATGTTTTAATTCGAGTTCTCGGCGGAATAGCAATTTGAGGAATCTTGTGTGTTTACTTTAAATTGGGGTTTTAATTTTTATCATATTTTAATTTATTCAATATTTTTGGTATTTAAGTTTTATTTTTTAATGTAAAATATTATTATTATGAATATTATTAAAATTGAAAAACATTAAATATATTGATTGTAAATGTAATACATTAATAATAATCACATTTCTATATGATAATTTTGAAGCGAGAGAGCAAAGTGAGTGCTTAGTTTTCAGTTGGTCTCTGTGTGTTTTCGTCTTCTGCCTACTTTGTCTGACAAAAGATTTTCTACATATTTATAGTTTTCTATTTTGGAATGCATATCATGGATGTTTAGCAGGAATTCACAAATGCTTTGCGTGAGTTGATAAATGCTTCGCAGGAGTTCGCAAATGATTTGCAGAAGTTCTTAGCTGAATATGGAATAATAAAATCGCACATGCTGTTCGACTCTTATTTATATACATTGTCTGATGTTAACTACTCTTTAACGTAACCTTTATATCCGCAATATTTTGAAACTAGTTTGTAAACCTGTGAAAGACATAGAAACTAGCACTCTTAAAATACTAAGCTGTAACTTTTATTTTATAGACATTTTTATTTTGCTTAACAATGTATGGCGATTTGGTATTTACTAAACGATATGATTGACACTTAGCGTCAAAAATAGTTGCCTCAATTGAAAATTGGCCCACTTAGGTTCTGTCGGTGATCAAGATTCAGCTTTTTATATTCCCAGTGGGAGCTTCGAGGGGCTCATGAGAGACTTTAGTAATCCATTCTCTCGTTTGTTATCTTCGAGATAGCTGCTGAATATCCTACATCGTCAATATAGTTCCAGTGGTCGATGTTATAAGTATGCAAAGATTCGGTCATTTTCAAACCACTAAAGGGCTGCTTGAATGTTTGACAAGATATTAAATAAACCATAATCTCCGCCTTGGGTGAGGTAAAAAAACAGCCGACATTAGTAGATGTCGTCATAGTCCGTCTATTAGTTATTAGATATTATGTCTATTAGTTATTATACATTAGTCTGTCTATTAGTCGATGATAAATGTGCAACACTTCAGCCTTCAATTTAACTACGGTATTTTGTAGGGTCTGAGACTTGTAAGGCCGTTTCCATAAAATCCCAATTTCTCCACTCCCACAGGGAATATATCAAATAACCAGCTGTATTAAGTTCTACCCCATGATCGATATCATAAGTGAGCAAAGAATTAGTTTCTAAGCATAACTGGCATAACATTTCATAGACAAAAACATGTTAAACACGTTAAATAATCATATAGATTAGAATTTGACTAGAAGTTTAGATAAATGTTTCACAGTCTGAGATCGTTTCTGAGCTAGATCTGATTAAGATTTTGAGCCCTCTGCCTCCAAAACTGCTACATTTACCAAAGACCACCGGTTTAAAACCAACCAATTTAGACAAACTTTACAGCGTATGTGCATATTAAAGTTGTATAGACAGAAATTGTGCAAGAGTGGTGAGTTTTAAATTGCTTTAGTTCAGAGACAACAACAGTTCCGGTAATAGACGTCCAAACACCTCCTCAAAAAAAAAAATTTCTATGAAATTGGTACATGTAATGTTTTTAATATATTTAACATATTACATCTTCAAATCGAAGGAGTCTTATCATCGCTTTAAAGTTACAATTTTTACGCATACTCTGTTTGCTTATGCTTGTTTGTCTCTTATGTCCAACTGCGACTCATTAAAAGCAAAACCGATTTTTCTGGATCAGTATAGATGACATACACTGCAGAAATCAAAAGAGAAAGGATTAGGTATTTATTGCACTAATTCTGCCGTAACAATGATGCAAATATTTATACTTCATTGATAGCTAGAATGTATATTTTTAAATATCTAAAGGCAAAAGGCTAATATATAAAGGCAAAAAGAAATGTAGTCTTACAAGCAACAGCTATATTTATTGTGGAAAACTATGATATCTTACTGGAAATCTTTGATTGTGCAAACCTGACAAACATATGTTGAAAAACTTCGATTTCGAAAGTTATGTTTCACATAAAAAGTACATTTAGTTTATAACAGCGAAAGCGTCTGTGCTTCACACGAAGTCATATGAATATCTAGATATTAATTAATTTATTAGTTTTCATTTACGTTATTCGTTTATTTTAATTTAATGTAATACATTTATGCTTATATGTATATAATTTGTATATAATTTGTATATTTGCATATAAATTGTATCTGTGTATAAATTGTATATTTGTATATCATTCGATTTATGTTGTTCTAAAAGTTGAAGTCGTTAAATACTTAAAAGTGAAAATCATTGCCCAGAAAACATCTATGATATTATAATAGTATTCCTGCACTGTGTGATAAAAGCGTATTAAATAAATATTGAGTCTTTTCTTTGAGATTTCTTAAGGACCTTCTTAAGAAGTGTGACATGTATGAACAGAATAAGATCACTCAATTGGATAAAAAATAAAAACATATTTAAGGGATCAAAGTTCGTTGAAGAAAGCTATGTTTCAAACGCGTTGATGATCTTACATCAGCTTGGTCAAAAGTAACGATCACATAGTCTTGAGATTTTACCTGACATTAATCTGTCAAACGTATCACAGGAATAAAAATTTCTTTAATCCCAATGTTACCTGCAAGCCCTGGAATTTTTTTGTATATTTTGTGAAAAAGAGCCATTACTGTCTGGCTATGAATTCAGCTAGGAAATAATAAGTTATTAATTTGGGAATTAGGATCCACTGGCCTTGGGGCAGGCGACATTGCATCGCGACATTGCACTTTACGAAAAATCATATTTGAAACTTCTCGACCAGCGCTGCCAGGATAGACTTAATCATTTTTGCAAAGTTGGAAAACCGAAAAATGGTTAAATCTAGATATACATCAAAGTTTCTGTTAATTTGAGTTGTAAAGGCTATCCATAGAAGCTAGATATAAGTCTGGTCATTTCTGGCGAACTTTGATAAAAGGTCCATCAAGTGTTGGGAAATCTGTTTCCAAGTTACCTGGAAGAGAGGCTGTTAAACTACAAAATAAACAAGTATTATATTTGCTTGTACTGTGTCATGTACAATTTTAATAAATATTTTTAGGACTATACCCCGTTTGTGATGATTGCTTTGATAATACCGACCGACTGAGAACAAATGTCTCATACTGACTCTACGAAATTAATCAACAGCATTTCAAGACGTAACTCTCCCAACTTGAGTAGAAACATCCGAGAACAATCCAAATCAGCAAATTAAGGAACTATTTTCAAATTAGCGGTAGATGATACTAGTACATGTCTGCATGCATCGTTTATCACAATTTAGAATTGAATTTAGTATTACCAAATGAGCGAATGGGTGGGAATGCAGATTTTTAAAATTCCATAATGTTTAACAATGGGATTAAGATGAACGTAAATTTAGGATGTCAAACTTGACCTAATTTAAGGGAAATTGAGTTGTGAATACATGATATATTTATATGTAAGTCATAATTATCTTTCGATTTAAGTGTACCAGCTGCTATTTTCGAGATATTAGAAGATTTCTTTTCCCACGCTAAGCGCGATATTTCTCAAAACACTTAGATATTTCCTTGAAATCTGGTATAATTTATTTGATATGTGAAACCATAAAGTATGCTATCAGAGTATGCATGTCCATGTTTTTCCTCTAAAATCTTCACAATTTTTTGAGAAAACTATACTTCTTTTAAACAGCAGCACTGGCAGAACTTCAGATTCAGAATCCCCTCGCTATATTCTAATCTGATCCCCACCCTACTACTTTCAATTCACTTTCCAGAATATTATTTTTACCCCCCCCCCCAGAAAATTGCCATGTCGTTAAAGCCTCTCGAATTCAACCCCCGGAACATCCAATGAGCAGATATAAAAGGCTGAAACTCGACCATTGGCAAGACCTAACTGTGCCAAATTTCAATTCAGATAGCTGTTCTTGACGCCAAGCGTCATACATTGTTAGGTAAAATATAACTTATTTAAAAATCGTCGCTGCTTAATTTTTTAAGAGTGCTAGTTTTCTTGTCTTCTACATACTTAAATCCTAGTATTTATAATAATTAAATGTATCATCCACTTTGAAACAATGTATTTTAGAATGGCTCGGTCATAGACCTCAAATACTAACGTGAGCCGGATATCATGACACCGAAGTTGGTTAAGACTGTCCTATAATATAAAATTCCACGAGGAACAGCCTCGCTTGTTAAGTTTTAATAAATTTCGCTAAAATATCTGATTGTATGTCATGTTTTCGTTCTAAATATGTTCTGGAAAGGAAATGAAAAGTTAAAAGCAATCGTTTGTTCTGAGAATGTTGGAAATTTATTTGTTTTATGTCGCATTGTCACGCCATAAGCGTACATTCCCTTATTACTTTCCCTACTATGCATAGCATTGTAACGGGGTCGAAAATTTGAATCCGTCTAGTGTATATATATGTATGTGTGCATGTTAATGTGTGCGTCCATAAGTCTAAGAAAGCGATACTTTACGAACGAATGGGGATATTAAAAAATATATATTTTTATGAACGAATGGGGCAATTTAAAAAAATTAATGTTACGATATTTCATGAACGAATAAGGGTGATTTAAGAAAATTCTTACAGTACTTCATGACCGAATGGGATAATATTAAAAAAATCTTACGACACATCATGAACGAATGGTAGGATTTTAAAAATCGTACGATTATTATACTATTAGGTATTACTGGAACCAAAATAATTTAAAACGCGATCAGGTGTTCAAAATGCACTAGAGTATTTGAATGAATTTAAATAAAAATTATTTAAAAATCCATAGAAGCCATAGCAATGTTAAATAAATATTTTTTTTTACGTAATTTATCATTAAAAAAAGAATGACACTCATTTTAGAACGTTACCATGAGCCGTTATTATAATATACCATATTTTCAGATAAATTTATCGAAAAAATGCATAATATTAAAATAATTAGCAAATATTCTTAAATAATCTGATCTTGAAGATAAATTCGGCGAAATATTGCCAACTTGGCGATTTCTTTAATATGTTGCCAAATTGACGAAACTGCCGTAACATTGGCAAAAGTGACTCTTAATAACCGTAAATAGCACACCAAAACTGATAAATATTTTATATTTTCTGATAATTAAAATCGTCCAATATACGGACTATAATTGCCCAGCGAATGCAAGCAACATTCCTAATTATCAAGTTAGATTTGTGGGAAATCCAGAAAGTTTTATACATTGTAATTTAGAAAAATCACCCAATGTTAATGAACAATTAATTCCTCGTTAAAAGAACTGTGCCATAGATCTTTGAACACCATTAATTCGCTGAAAAAGAAGTAATTATGTAGTGATGCATTATGTAGTGAAAGTCATATGTTGTCTACATAAGATATTTTTCCGTATGAATGTCTTTTCATGAAAGTTTAATCGTAATAAAAAAATTGATGTGGGCAGCACATGACTTTCCTTATATAATGCAATGAATTTTCTCCTTTTATAGTAAAAAAGTAATGTATAAGATCCACGGTACTGTATTTTTATCGTTGAATTGTACATTTGGCGGTTCTCCGGATGACAACATGTAAAACTATTTCAAAGTACCCAAATATCATATATATCACGAAACTCTAAATAAACAATTATCAATATTGAAAGCATCCTCAATAAGCTATACAGGGAGTCCCAAAAAAGATTGAAACACGCTTTAATTTTTTACCTGTTGGAGATAAGTGGGCAATGTAAATTACAAAAATGTTGAAAGTAAGGTTGGAAATAAGACTACGTTACTGAAATAATCCTCCCATTAATTTTTAAAAAGTTACACTTGTTAAATTTTTATACGACCCCCTTAGACAAATTGGGTCATTCAGAAATTTTATTACTTTTAATGCAATAAGATCATTAAAATTATATTTAATTGAAAATTGAACATTGTGAATTGGGACCCTATACCAAATTAGAAATGTAAATTTGTGACATATCACAAAAAATATAAAACTGGATGATAATACATAGGATACCTAACCGCTTAGAGAATATCACTTCTTTAAATGATCTCTGTCTGTGTAATGCTTTATTTAGATGGATTTGTGATAAAAAAAAATTAACATATATTAACGTATTTTTAATCTAAACAATTTCCATCGTCAATTTGTTTATGATCCCTATTTTCACTGATGAAACTGCCTTGCACTGGGTATGGAAAAGTGACATAAGTCAGATTTTTTCCTTTATCATAATTCAGTTAAAGATACAGATATGCGGTTTTTTAATGATCTTGTTGCATAAAAGATAAAAAAAATCTGACTGACCAAATTTGTCTAAGGGGGTCGTATAAAAATTCAAAAAGTGTAACTTTTTGAAAATGATTGGGAGGACTATTTTATTAACGTAGTTTCATTTCCTACCTTACTTTCAACATTTTTGCAATTTACATTGCTCATTTATCTCCAACAGCTAAAGAATTAAAGAGCGTTTTAATCTTTTTGGGACACCCTATAATCCATATTTTAAAATATTTTAATAATTAATTCATCAATTAGGCGTCATATTAATTAATGTAGCGCTATTTTTCCAATTTTGATGATATTTTTTATCAATCTGGGGCGAAATATCGTCAAGTCGGAGATATTTTGATAAATTATTCGCCAAGTTTGCCAAATACATCACCAAGTGTTACAGACAAACGGAGAGAAGAGCATTTCTTATATACTAGAAGATATGCCCGTCATATGACGGAAATTAGAAGTTTCGAAATATTACTTCATCTTTGGTGTCATTTTTATCAATTTGGCCACATTTTTGTCACACATTAGAATTAGTCGTTAAGCACACATTTAAATTAGTTATTTAAATTAGTCGTTCGGAGAAGTAGGTTGTTCTTATAGTCTACTCGCATGTTCTTTAAATATGTTGAACTTTCATCAATTAGCCGTCACTTTCATTGATTTAGCATCATTTTTATTGATTTGGCGACACTTTCGTTAATTTGGCAACATTTAAACAAGTCGCTAAATTGGCGAACTTCTGTTGGAGACGGAATTCACGATTTCAGTGGTCTGAACCCGGTGTTGTAAGCACCGAATTTAGACCATGGGCGCCCATAGAATTATTTTCCAAGTCGGATGAAACTCAAGGATATCGATTAATTTGATGTTCGTCTCCGTGACCTTGAACGTCCATGATGTTGCAAGTACTTCCCCAGTCCTCCTCTATGGGTGCCCATGCTTTAGACAATAGGGAAAAGCAGGCTAAAGCCGCTTTTTACTTGGAGTCTGAAAACGTTGATAGACTGGGTGTCACACATATATCTGTGCAATCAGTAGAAGTGTGTTTGACGACTGGAATCGTCACTAATAACAAATGTGAATGATTTTATCGACTGTTTTAATGTCATTACAAAACCCGACCACGGTGTTGAGAAACGAGCGTCTGTTACCTTTAAATAGAGATGCTAGTATTTAAGTCTGACAGACAGCTCTATTCAATATTGTGGCAACTTCTTTTAATAGGTTTTATTTTGTTTAACAATGCGTGGTGCTTAGGTTCGAAAATAGTTGTTTCAATTGAAAATTGATCCAGTTAGGTTCTGCTCCGTGGTTGAAATTTAATGTTTTATATCATTATTTCAGCCTTTTATTGTGATCGATACTACGAGAATGAGTGTTGTTGTTGTTGAGACCCAGACCGTCCGACCTACCAGAAAAGTGTAAGGTAACTGGCTCACTGGGTCACCATGGAGGTTGCTGAAAGTTCTGAAAATATTTCTCGGAAAAAAACCATTTTCTCCACCAGGCAGGGGGAATCGAAAATATGGCTATGTTACCTTTTGTCCAATAGTCGAGACTATAACTGTATAAATATTCAGACTTCTAGATCACCAGAGGCTTCAGACGCCCCCCCCCCAATTTCTACGCTTCTCAGGGGGGGGAATTGAAAATATATCAGCGTTATGTTTTGTACCCTAGTCGATACTATAAGTCCGCAAAGATTCAGACTTCTAGGGCAACGAAGGCGTATGGAGGATCTAAAAATATTTATCAAAAAAAACCTATTTTCTCTGCACCCCCGTGTGAATCTGAAATCAATCTTCGTTAGATTTTGCACCGTAGTCAATACTAAAAATATTCAGCCTTCTAGATCGTCGTTTTTTTTTCATTTTTTCTTTTTTTTTTGGCGGGGGGAGTCTGAGAAGACAAAAAAAGTTAGATAATTATATATAGTCACGTGTTTTCGACTGACTGTAATTATATTTGTATTAAAATCTCAGTGGTACAGCTGTGAACACAGATTTGATCTATTTAACAGCTCTTGTTCGGCCGTAATTCTATTTTAAATAATATAAATTGTAATTTAATGCAGTGACACTATTAAAAATTAATGTTGTTAAAAATCTGTCAAAATGTTATTAAAACTCACAAAAATACTTTTATAATTTAATTAAACTAAAAATGCCTTAAGCAGCACGATGGCCACGCCCTTTAAATAATATGTAGTGCTTCACTTTTATGGCACGAAATAATCGGGATTTTGGACGTATACTAAAAATATTTTTAGAAATAATATATTTTAAAACTGCTTAATCTCTGCTGCCGTTCTTTGTGTCACTTCAAAAATAGAATATCATTTTTTTTCTACACCAGTTAAAGCACCAGAAATTAATAGATTGTGCCAGTTAAAAAGCATCGTCGTAGATTTCAAGTCCTGCCATGAGCTGTACATGACTTGCCCACAAAGTTGATCTTCGCTGTCACATAGCGTAGAACACAATGAAATGCGACATGGCCGACTGTGATTTAATACGGCTGGATTAAAGGAATATGAATGTATTCCGTATTTTCATTCCAAAATGTATCCGGTTGAGGAAACTTAAAGTAAAATGACATTCTCAGAAGCTGAGTCGGAAAATTAAATTCCTGTGTCATGCTGTCACGCAACTAGGAATATAAACGTGATATTTAACTGTTTTATAAATAATGGTAGAATAAAAAGAAACTGGTAGGAATTACTATAAACTTGCAAAGTATAGTGTAGCACTGTATTTTATAAATATGAATGTATGAATAGTATGGATATT
Organism: Amaurobius ferox; assembly: GCA_951213105.1. NCBI lineage: Eukaryota > Metazoa > Arthropoda > Arachnida > Araneae > Amaurobiidae > Amaurobius > Amaurobius ferox. The sequence continues at coordinate 115,107,192 of OX578146.1, forward strand.
CTAATCACGTTCGATTTTTCCTAAAGTAAAAAACAGATTTGTGCTGCCCAGGGTTTCCAACTTCGACATTATATGACTAGATCTAGTCAATATTTGGAAAGTTTTGAATGCAAAAATGAATGAATCTAGACAAGTTTGCAACTACTTATAATGGACATCTATGAAATCTAGCCATTTTTACCACGATTCTAACCAAAAGTTTTATCCAAGTAGGCAATCCTGTCGTACCTCAATTATAGTAAGCCTAAGATTTGTGATATTTATTGCACTTTTTAGAGTAGTCGTAATTCCACATTGGTGAAAACTGTTAGTCAAATGGCATGTTTTTACAAGTAGAAAAGATAGGAAATTATATAAATAAAACAATTGAAGTAAACTTATTAATACTATGTATTCAGTATGGAATCCCTTATCAAAAAAAGAATAAATCCTATTTTCTGGATAACTGACCAGTAGCGTAGCGTGATATTTTTGACTGGGGAGGCTGAGCGATTGGCGTTTACCCTTGGAAAATATTTTCGTATTATAAGTGAAATTTATATTAGAGCTCGCACTTTAAATAAGTTTTATTTCTTTGTTGAATGAAATAAAATAATTTTACATAAAAATGATAAGATTCAATGAAATGCACGATATTTTAAAATATGTTACCAATGTAAGATAAATACATACAAAAATATAACATTTTTAATGTTTTCTTATTTCTAAATTAGTTGAACTTTTTCAACCATTTCATTAAATATGAAATGGTCGCTCATAGGGGAGTAGGGGAGGACACCCCCCCCCTGAATGTTCAAGATAATAAAGACGATCATCGAGTTAGATGATGTTGTACATTTTATTTTTGAGTTTACTCCCCCACCTCCCCACCGGAAAACATTCTACGTTATGTATCAAAGAGTGCACTGAAAATTGGTGAGAAATGTAGAACTTAGATGAAAATCACTATAATCAACAATGACCTTAATCAATATTGTATATTAATTATTTACAAATACTGTACTTTAAAATATCTTATCATTACAATATGCTAAGAATCCGTTAGAAACTTAACAACCACTTTTATCTAACTGATATTCTTTTGTAACAGGATTTTTGAAGGGAAATCAGATTTATTCTTTCTAAAACTCCCAAATACACAAACGGATGCTTTGCCATGTTGATGCCGATATAAAGAACTAAATCTACTTTGTTTAATGGTAGTCATTATTAGTATATTTCTTCGTCTTGATATCGTTTAAAGTAGAGAAATGCTAGTTTATTCGTGAAAAATGGCTAAAATTCTTTAGTATTACAAATAATGATTATTTTCTGCGAATATCAATTAATAGAATCACATCAGACCCAAAATGGAGGATTCATTAGCCTTGCCCGAGAAATATTCTTTCGTTCAATTATTGAATGTTTACAAACGGCTGAAAATGGAGAAGGCAATAGCCACGCCTTTCTGAAGGCTAGCTTGCATGTTAGTTAATCAGTTATTGAGGTGTTTAACAGATGGGTTGCTTAAATACCATGCTATAGACCGCGAAGACTGAATGATTTCAGCTTCCAAAACATTAAAATACCCGTTTTAATAGGAAATATACTTTGAAACGTGTCACTTTAAGCAAGTAAAATGTAAAACATGTCTAAATAGTACATATATTCGAAAGTTATTTTAAAAATTATAATAAATAGAAGTATGTTTAAATAATTCTTTAAACAATATTGTAAGCAGGGGAGGCTCAGCTTTATAGCCTCAATGGAAGCTACGCCACTGCAACTAACGCTGTATTCCAAAGCAGTAATAACATCATAAACATGAACAAAATGGAGTTAATAACTCTCTAGTTCGCAACCTGTTGCTCGCGAGCACCGCAGTACTCAAGAGTTAGAATTTAGTGTTCTTCAGATGACAGTAAATTGCTCTAGTGAGCAACCAACTCAGCAATAAAACTATAAAATTTTATTTTTTATTGTACTAAAATTTACATGTAAGATCTCTTGAAATGTTATCCGTAAAAAAATGTTTATCTAAACCTATTACATTTTATACTTTATTCACTTCACTATAGAAATTAACTGGAGGGTTGCTAAACTCGACTTTCTCATACCATAATCTATTTTTAAGCAGTTTTTCTTCCAGGAATACCTCCAGAGAGGCGAAGTCCCCACCGGTGATGAGTATTCTCCCCCCCCCCCCGGAGACATTTTATGTTAACCTAGTTTCTATTTATGTGACACATCATTTAGATATATTTACAAAGGACAAATAAAAAGCGTCCCATAACTAAAATTTCATCCCCCCCCCTCCCCGGCCAAAAAGTCCTGAAAGAAACACCGTTTTCAAGTAGCTTGTGTTTTTTTTTTTTTTTTTTTTTCAAATTTTACAAGTAACATTTTGAATAGTTGATCCAAACTATTACAATTATAGCGTGCAAAAAAATCTTTCGATTGATGCCATAGTTGACAATTTATCCCGGCAGGCACGTTAGCCCCCCCCCCCCCCCCCCGCCTCTATCGGACGGAAGCCAATAACGTCACGAACACAAAACTTGTATCGCGCTTATTTTTGACAACAATGATTGAAACTATCAAGTCTCGTGATCAGTGAGCCGTTCATAATCTCTGCTATGCATGATTATATCAAATTGTGTCCTATCCTGCCAGGCAAAACACATAACATTTTGAATACATTTCGAAGTTTTCGTTCGAATTTATAAAAATTCTCTCTAGTTCTAAAAGTTTTCGATAACAAATCCGGATGTAAAATTTCGTGAATATCCAATAATATTTGTTGTTGCTATTGTGTTCATAAGAAATCGACCACAGGCGTCAGACACATGGCCATCACTCCAAAAATAGTCAAAACGTGTTCAGGAGATTTTAAACCATATATTGGCATCAAATTATCATAATCGAAATTTTTCCTGAAAAAAAGCAATACTTTCTCAATACTACGTATGAGGAAATAAAACTTAATAAACTAGTTCAGATCTTTTATATTGAGTATTCTGGTTTCTTTGCAAGCAGTATAGAACGAAATACATATTTGCTAATGAAATACATTTTTGGTTACGTTTCTACCTTTCTGTTGAGTTAGCTCCCGATAGACAGCGGTCTCTTAAATGCAGATATATTATCACGCTTCCAGTACCTAACTGTGTAAGGAGAAATGTTCATAATTTTAAATAAATTCCAATATGCTATAATAGGAGATAAATTGGCAAATTTTTGGTGAGTTTTACTTTTATCTACCAATCTTTATTCACAACGTGGAATTAAGTTATGTGTGATAACAACTGTTTTGGGGGATAAGTTGAGTATTTTTTATGATATCAATAAGAAATTAATGCAGAATTAAAATGAATATATCCTGTTTGTTAAATAATATTAAAAAGTAATGTATTCATGATGAAGCAGTGAAGCTTTATTTAAAGGCAAGCGTTCACTATATGCTTATAAGGGAATATGCGAACAATATAAGGAAATACGAACTATATAAGGGAATATACGAACAATAATATAGAAGTAATGTGTGGCGTATTTTCAAATTAATCTTTGACAACTGACTTCTGCTTGGATAAAAAAGGAGAACAGATGGGAATATTTTGTGCACCTGGATGGCTATTATGTAAAGGTTTTTAACTATCACGACTGGTTTATAACGAAGTTATTATCTGGAGTATCATAGAAAAAGAAATTATTCATTGGAACTATAATAATTTGTATATTATATGCATATATAATATATGCGCACAAAGTTTGTTATGATACGAGAAAAATTTTAATTTAAGGTTTTGACAATTAAATATGCTTGAACACAAACCGAATCTTTTGAGGCGTTATGTGTGACAATGAATAGCATTTTATTTAAAACAAATTAAATTATTCAAGCGAAAGCTTTGCTTGATTATTACAGTTAGCGTACATTTAATATTTAATTTTCCACCACTGTTTTATAAAGTAATATATTAAAATAAAGATAATCAATAAGTTTAATAAACAATTATTTTATAGGTTTAATTGTACTCTACAAAAATATTAAAGATTTTCCAAATGTTGAACTGTGTTAATTTCTAGATAGTGTAAGTTTTATTAATGATTTATCTAATCTATATATATAAAGAAGAAAAGTATGTATGTATGTATGTATGTATCTATGTATGGTCCAACATCACGGGTGAACTGCTGAACCGAATTTGATGAAATTTGGTGGGTAGTCTTGAAATAGCCCCACTTAAATTTTAGTCCATGTTTCGAGTTTCTACGACCAGTGGTTCTCGAGATATTAGTGAAAAACGACACTTTCGTTTGTCTCATCATCACGGGAGAACGGCTGAACCGAATTTAATGAAATTTGGTGGGTAACTTTGAAATAGCCCCCATAAATTTAATCCAAGTTTCGAGTTTCTAAAACTAGGACAAATGTTGGAAATCGTTGGTTTTAACGTGATTGTCAATTAAATCTCTGAGTTTTATGGGAGTTTATTGAATGTATTAGTCACTTTTGAAAATCACAGGCTTGAAATATCATCATGATTTATTTTTTACAGGCTTACTCAACAACGAAAAGTATTAAGAAATCAAAATGGTTATTTAATTATCAGCAATTTATGACGAAGATTTTTTCTTATATCATCTCTATATATATATATAAAGAAGAAAAGTATGTATGTATGATCCAACATCACGGGAGAACGATTGAACCGAATTTGATGAAATTTGGTGCGTAGTCTTGAAATAGCTACACTTAAAATTTAATCTACATTTCGAGTAGTTTCCACTACCAGTGGTTCTCGAGATATTAATGAAAAACAAAACTTTCGATTGTTTTTAACTAATGAAATTTCGCTTTGGATTGTTCGTTTAAATTTCGTTTTTTGTCATTTTTGAAAATCGTAGGTTTGAAATATGAATTTAAATGGAAACTATCACCATGGTTTATTCCTCACAGGCCAACTGAACAACGAAAAGTATTAGGAAATCACAAGAAGGATCAATCATGCATAAAGCATTGATTATGAAACACTTTCCAACTTTAATTATATTTAAACATCTGTAAAATGCGATACATTCAGCTGTAATATATCACAATACTGCAATAATTAATTATATATGAAAATTTAAAACTTCATCGAAAAAAACGAACTTTATTCAAATGACCTCATCGAAATATAAATTGTATGACTCTCTGTGTAAAAGCAGTAAATATTTCATTCATACATTTTTATTTCATTCATCACAGAGCTACAATAATTTATTCTACTTAAAAACTTAAAACCGTGGAGACCAAAGTAATTTAACTCTATGCATAAAACTTCATCGAAGAAGTCTGCCATTTAAATCGTCTGCTTCTCTATGTAAAATCAATGAATGTTTCATTCATATCATCTATGTTGCAGACTCCTGAGCAAAATAATTTTGCGTTAAGGAAATTCAACAATTCTTATACAACTCATCTTACAGCCTAATCAGTTTACATTTTCCATAAGTAAAAATTAGGTACTGTTGTAGAAATAATTAAGGTTTGATGACCATTTAAACTCAAATATATTGTAATTGTGTTGTTTCAGAATACGGATGCACAGAAATTAAGCAAAAATAAAGCGGTTTTAGGACGGATACAACACTAAATTGAAATTAAAAATAATTTTAAAAATCACGATTTCGACACAAGATGGATGGCATATTTTATTTTGAAGTGGGTCACATGATCTCTTCACATAAAGTGTTTAATTATTATTTTAATTGTTATTTAAAAGAACTACTGAATATATTTTGCTGAACATTTTTTTATATATTTTATGGGATAATTTGAATATTTCCTAAAACTTTCGAAGCAATTTGTGAATTTTAAATTCGCTTAAAAAAGTTGAAAAAATTAGGTCCCATAGGGTTCAATGTATTTCATTTTTTCAACCCGGGTTCAATCCAAAACTAATTGGGTGATATTATTAATTTATATTCGCGTAGGTCCCACAGTTCTTCTGAACAACATACTAAAATTTCATTTTGATAAAGTTATTTCTACGGCAGTTGTGCTAACGGACAGACAGACAGAATGAACAAAGTCATAAACACTTTTCAACTATGTTGTAAAGTGTTAAAATGGTTATTTAATTATCAGCATTTTATAAGGAAGATTCTTTCTTATGCAGATATGACTTATATAATGAAACGATTTTTTTTCTTATTTAATACAATCAATTCACATCTTTCACAGTGAAAAAACAATCTATAAGATTCACGGCCCTATATGTTCCGGTGTAATTTTTATCATAGTTTTGCATGATAAATCCCGAACTACGCCGGGTAATCGCTGCTAGTAAACATATAAAATATAAATCATGTGAGCAAATTATGAATCACCCTATTTATTAATTTTTCTTTTTCCTGTTTTGCTGTTTATAATAATTGTTATGGACGAGCGAAGGAAAATCGATACTTCATTCCTAAAAAAGCGAAATCAGCATTTGCCAAAATTCCGTTATCCCCTTTTACTCAAAAACTGTAACAAACAGGAAGATAACATGAACAACTATAATAGGAAACTACAAGAGGTAGGAAGATAACATGAGCGAAGCAAAGTCCATAATTCATTCTTAACGAAGCGAAATCAGCATTTGCTTAAATTTCGTTAACCTCTTTTAATCTAAAACTACAGTAGGTAGGAAGATGACATGGTCAACCACAATAGGTAACTACAGTAGGTAGGAAGATGACGTGGGCAACCACAATATGCAGCTACAGTAGGTAGGAAGATGACATGGGCAACCACAATATGTAACTACAGTAGGTAGGAAGATGACATGGGCAACCACAATAGGCAACTACAGTAGTTAGGAAGATGACATGGGCAACCACAATATGTAGCTACAGTAGTTAGGAAGATTACATAAGCAATCACAATAGGTAACTACAGTAGGTAGGAAGATGACATGGGCAACCACAATATGTAACTACAGTAGGTAGGGAGATGATATGGGCAACCACAATAGGCAACTACAGTTGGTGGGAAAATGACATGGGCAGCCACAGTATGTAACTACAGTAGTTAGGAAGATGACATGGGCAATCACAATAGGTAGCTACAGTAGGTAGGAAGATGACATGGGCAACCACAATATGTAACTACAGTAGTTAGGAATATGACATGGGCAACCACAATAGGCAACTACAGTTGTTAGGAAGATGACATGGGCAACCACAATAGGCAACTACAGTAGTTAGGAAGATGACATGTGCAACCACAATATGTAGCTACAGTAGTTAGGAAGATGACATGGGCAATCACAATAGGTAACTACAGTAGGTAGGAAGATGACATGGGCAATCACAATAGGTAGCTACAGTAGGTAGGAAGATGACATGGGCAACCACAATATGTAACTACAGTAGTTAGGAATATGACATGGGCAACCACAATAGGCAACTACAGTAGTTAGGAAGATGACATGGGCAACCAGAATAGGCAACTACAGTAGTTAGGAAGATGACATGTGCAACCACAATATGTAGCTACAGTAGTTAGGAAGATGACATGGGCAATCACAATAGGTAACTACAGTAGGTAGGAATATGACATAGGCAACCACAATATGTAACTACAGTAGGTAGGAAGATAACATGGGTAACCCCAATAGGTAACTACAGTAGGTAGAAAGATGACATAGTCAACCACAATATGTAACTGCAGTAGGTAGGAAGATGACATGGGTAACCACAATAGGTAACGACAGTAGGTAGGAACATGACATAAGCGAGACAAAGTCCATACTTCATTCCTAACAAAGCTAATCGACATTTCCTTGAATTTCGTTATCTCCTTTTACTCGAAATCTACAATAGGTTGGAATATGACATTTTGCGTACATACGTGCATTTGCACTTTAATTTGCGGAATCGCAATTTCAATTATTAAAACAAACTGTAACAGGCCGAAATGTCCATTTTAAACTCCCTAGGCTCACTACGATTCCTACATAAAGCTGTAAATAAAATATAGGCCTACCGGCATTTCGATATAAATAACCATTGTTGTACTAAATTTTAAAAATAGTCCAATATTAAGCTCCACTAACTGATTTTTACAGGGTTGGCAGAAGAACGTGATCAAATAACTTGCGTACCATAGAGTTAGAGAATAACCTTTTACATCCATAGAACCCCTTAATGAAACGTCTTGGCTTAGCAATTTTATTGTAATGTTGCATATAGATATTTTTACAGTCTTTGAATTTTGATTTGGTGTCTTCCAAAAATAAATGAAATCGCCAAATGAAATTGCATATCATTTTAAAACTGTAAATTCGATATAATTTCATATACGTACCCATTTCATGTGTTAGTTTATGTGATAAAAATTAAATTAACTTGTATAACAAGAACAAAAACATTAATTTCACTGCTACCAACATCAGATTTTTTACTTTACTTCCATTTTCAAATTCTCTGAATAACTTTTCACGAAATTCTGCGAAAACTAAAATATTGCATTTTTCCTCGCAGCATTTCACAAATGGACAAAAATAACCGAATTTAAACGCTCTCTTGCCATTCATAACTGGAAACGCTAAAATATATCCAGGTGTAGTAGTAATGTTTCTAGAAGCTAATGAAAAAAGTTGGAACTGTCGTACTTTTTTTGTCCTGCCGTCACGCGAGCATCTTCAGGAGAAGAAATTGTATTTTTCATCTCTACCTCAAGTGCGTGTGTGAAAATATAGAATATTAAAAAAAAATATTCTCTGTGAAAGCGCTTCTAAAGTATTTTGTAGATATTTTTAAGTGACGGACAGGAACATAGTGCGTGTTTAAAGTCCATCACTTTGCGTAGTGTAGAAGAAAAATCTTAACTCAGAATGATGTAAAGCAACGTGCAAGTATTTAAAAACAACGTCCACGTTATTTTATATGTTAAATTCTTTACAACTAGTATACTGTGCAGGTTGTCTCATATACAACCGAGAAAATTGAAAAATAATATTATAAGCAAAACTTTTCCTAAAACCAAACCTCCCAACCGATTTCGATGGAATTTTCTTCAGTCAGTGAAACTGGTGTTGTGTGGTATGGCACCACACACTGTAAAGCATCCTGCAACATTTGCTCACATTTTTCAGCTACTTTGCTAATAATTTCGGCAAAAAATCAGAACAGCCGCAATTACAGTCATTCATAAAATATTCAGCTTCATTTCTGAAATATTCAGCTCATTATCGTCTGCCGAAGCGTTTTTTTTTTGTATTATATATACATATTATCAAAGCTATCAGGAACCTTATGCCCTATTACAGCTAATTCCATTCAGTATCATACAGTTGAAACATTCAGTATCATGCTTTACAGTGCTTTAAAATCATGCTTTACAGTGCACTTCCGGTCAAGGCACCAAAAAGAAATAAATAATAAATTTAAGAATTAAAAGAGAATATAAATATAAATATAAATTTAAGAAAGAAAAGAATTAAATAATAAATTTAACTTTACAAAATGAAGATGGATTTAAACACATAACATGTATAAGAAAAATCGTATAAAAACATAATAATAACGAGCAAAATAAATACTAGCATACTTTCAAGTAGTCGTCCAATTCTAGTACATATTTAAATGAAAACTATCAATTTCTGATAATACACTTTAAGACATCTACCTTCGGATGCCCCGGGTCATTAGACTAAACAGAAGCAGTGCACACATTCTTCCTTAAATGTAATGTTAGGGACACGACAACAACAACAACAACAACAACAACACTCTAAGACAAAAAAATTGAGACACCAAGAAAGAATTATCTAAATGAGACAAAATTTTGTACGTGTAATGTGAATGTACAGAAAAAGAAATGATTATAATTTCAGAACAATTGCATGATTTATTAAACTGAAAGATCTACACAAAGTGAGTACGTCAGTATGGTGTTGATCTACATATGGCCTTGATACAAGCTGTTATCCGACGTGGCATTGATGCACAAAGTTGCCGGATGGTGTTCTGAAGGATGTCGTTCCTCAACTTATTTAGATCTGGGCCTCCAATTGACGAGCTAATTCGTCTACACTCCAGGATGGTCGTGGGCGACATCTCATCTCACTCCAAATGTGCTCAATAGGTTTGAGATCTGGGAATCAAGCTGGCCAAGGAAGTGTGTCGTATGCACGCAGACAATCATTAGAGAGACGTGCCGTGTGTGGCCTGGCATTATCTTGCTGAAAAGTTAGGCCGGGATGTCGCGAAAAGAATAGCAATACAACGAGTCGTAGAATGTCGGCAACGTACCGCTGTGCTGTGATAGTGCCACTATTAAAGGGGTCCGGCCATCAAATGAAATGGCACTCCAGATCATAACTCCATGTTGTCGGACCATGTGGGGTGTGACCGTAAGAGCAACACATCTGCGCTGATCGTGACTCAATTCGAAACGGGGCTCATCACTAAAGACAATTCGTTCCTAATCCGAACAATCCCACTTTGATCGGGCCCGGCACTATTGTAATCGCTATTGACGGTGCGTACTGGTCAGTAGTAAGCGGCGTAATGGGCGCCGCGAGTATAGATTCCACTCCCGTAGTCTTCTATTGGTTCGGGTGGTCACATCCGTGTTTGTCAAACGTTGGATGGTTGATAATGACGAATCTCGTGCTGTCCAAACTACTCTGACGCCGTCCGCTGCCCGCTGAAATCTGCATTTTCGAACCCATTCCTGACAATCTATATATACTAATTGCCAAGTGTCCGTCTGTCTGTCTGTCTGTCTGTCTGTCTGTCTGTCACGCTTTTTTCAGGCACTTCCCGTATAGATAGAGACTTGTAATTTGGTACACTGCTCGGACGTTCGATAAAACCCCCTGGAAAAATCGAATTTTTCGAAAATGTTCTCTAGGGGGGGTGCTGCACACCAAAACGTTCTAAAAGTGAAATCATGGGAAAGCATGCTTTGCGATGAGATACAGACTTCAAATTTGGTGTATGGGTAAGCCGTTCGAATGGAAGAAAATGTGCAATTTCAGATTTCCAATATTGTCTACTTAAGGGGGTGCCGCAGACCCAAAACGTTCGAAAAGTGAAATGATAGGAAAGTATGCTTTGCGATGAGCTAGAAACTTCAAATTTGGTGCATGAGTAAACCGTTTGAAAGGAAGAAAGTGTGCAATTCGGATTTCCAATATTTTCTACTTAAGGGGGTGCCGCACACCAAAACGTTCGAAAAGTGAAATGATAGGAAAGCATGATTTGCGATGAGATAGAGACTTCAAATTTGGTGTACCCTATAAACCGTTCGAAAAGAAGAAAGTGTACAATTTCAGATATCCAATATTTTCTACTTAAGGGGGTGCCGCACTCCAAAATGTTCGATTTACCGAATAAATGAGAAAAGGCTTCTTTAAAATTTGATACCGGCTTGAAACTTGTTATATGGGCTAATCACTTGACGAAAACACCCAAGAAAAAAATAGTTTTCCAAAAATGTTCATTTGAGGGGGTGCTCCAGAGTAAAACGTTCGAAAACTGAGTTGATAAAAAACCATGCTTCGGGATGAGATAGAGATATCAAATTTGTTGCAAAGGTAGATAGCTTGAAAGGAAGAAAGTGTACAATTTCAGTTTACCAATATTTTCTACTTTAGGGGGTGCCGCACACAAAAATGTTTGATTTTCGGAAGAAAGGAGAAACGTCCTTTTTAAAACATGATAGAGGCTTGATATTTGGTATATGGGTGAATCATTTGATAGAAAATACAAGAAGAATGGAGTTTTTCCAAAATGTACACTTAAAGGGGCGGGTACTCCACATAAAAACGTTCGAAAGGTGAAATAGTAAAAAAGCATGTTTCGCGATGAGATGGCGATTTCAAATTTGGTATTTGGGTAAATGGTTGGAAAGGAAGAAAGTATGCAATTCAAGTTTTCCAAAATTTGCTATTATAAGGGGTGTCGCACACTAAAATATTCGATTTGACGAACAAAACGCCTGCTTTACAATGTGATGAGGCTGAAATTTAGTATATGGGGTAATTATTTGATAAAAAACCTAAGATTATTACGGTTTCTCAAAAATGTTCATTTAAAGGGGGTGTTACACAGAAAAACGTTCGACAGGTGAAGTGATAGAAAAACATGTTTCGCGATAGGATAGAGACTTCAAATTCGGTGTATGGGTAAACTGTTCGAAAGGAAGAAAGTGTGCAATTTCAGATTTCCAATATTTTCTACTTAAGGGAGCGCCGCACACCAAAATGTTCGATTTACTGAATAAATGAGAAAAGACTCCTTTAAAATTCGATAGAGGCTTGAAATTTGATATATGGGCTGATCATTTGACGAAAACACCCTAGACGAATATAGTTTTTCAAAAATGTTCGTTTAAGGGGGTGTTCCAGAGTAAAACGTTCGAAAAGTGAATTGATAAAAACCATGCTTCGGAATAAGATAGAGATATTAAATTTGGTGTTGTTAAGGTTTTGGTATTTTAGTTTGGAAAGAAGAAAGTGTGAAATTTCAGATTTCCAATATTTGCTACTTTAAGGGGTGCGCAAACTAATATGTTCGATTTTCAGTATATATGAGGCACGCTTCCTTTTAAATGTGATACAGGCTTGATATTTGGTATATGGGCCAATCATCTGATAAAAAACCCAAGACAGAGTTTTTCAAAAATTTTCATTTATGGGTGTGCTTAACAGACAAATGTTCCAAGGGAGAAATAATAAAATAGGGTTGCCTCTGGATGAGATAGACTTTAATGTCGTGTACGAGTAGATAATTCGAAAGGATTAAATGCGCAAATTAATTTTCCCAATATCTTCTTTTTTAGCGGGTTTTACACACCAAAATATTCGATTTATCGAATAAATGTGAAAAGTGAATTATAAAAAAATTTACATTATTCAGGGGTTGCTTATTGCAAGACCGTTGATTTTCAACGGGTATTCGGCTAGTATCGTCTAATTGCTACATCGCTCCTACCCAAATGCCGAGCGGTTCGTCGACGTGTCTATCCAGTCTTCTTCAGTCCCACCGCACGCCATCTTTCAAACTCCTTCATATGCTCGTAGTGGCCGTGAATTCGCCGGACAGACATTGTTATAATGAAGGTACGTAAACGCAATCGAAATTCACTGCACGTTTTGTTCCTAAAATCGAGGTTCGATCCTTATATACACCACCATGGTGCTCAATTTGAATGCGCTGTATTTCCGACTATTCATGCATTGGTTGCGAATTTTTGATCATTTGCACGTTCGGTCGAAATGTGTTTGCATGTTCTGTTTCATTACTATCAGATTATTATGCGGAGTGCGTCGATGTTTTTGTCTTAGAGTTTAATTTATGGACATTGCTTTTGTATAATATTAGAATGGATGATATGAATGGAACAAAATTTAACTTATTTAGATATAATATCAAACAGTACTCAATTTTATTAAATGCTATATGAACGAACAATTTTCTTTCAAATTGAAATATATTTCACAAATATGCATTTAATAAAACTTTATTAGTATAAAACATATAACTTTCCCTTTATGCCGTATTTTAGGCTGAGTATTCAAGTTTGATCAATTTCAATTTTACTTCTTTATTTTTTATTCAAATGCATTGTTTTGAAAGAATTTTCTCGGCATTAAGAATTCATTTTCAGTTTTCAATATACAGTAAAAGAGATTAAAATTTAATATCCAAGTGTCTCTTCACTTTTAAATATTAATCAAATTGTTTGGAACTCGTTCTGAATAGAATGTTTTTAATAAGAATGTCAAAAATGCCGTACATTTCAGACATTTTAATGTTTTTAATTCATTATGAAAATGTTATTATAATTTTTTTTCAGTGTTTGTGTTTTAGATGCTGTTTTAACATGTTGTTGTAAGGAACTGAATTTGTGTTATATGCATTTTTTTTCACTATATTTCATACTATAAGGCGCATTGGACTTCATGTGGCTTGCAAGCAAATTGCGGTCTGCCTAGATAGTTCTGGAGTCTGCGATCTTAAATGTAAAATGCTCGGGGGACTTTGTCCCCTTTTTACTACAGTACGTACATTGTAATAGGATGCCGGCCGATCAGAGCATCACTATTACAGTATCGACGGTTACGCACCGAATGGGTGGTGGCGGGGTGGTGCTGACGAGTGACGATTCGTTGAGTTGGAAGTCGCAGGGAACCTGTTATATCGGCACGGGATGATCGCTTAGAACCGAGGGAAGACGATATAGAATGCATTTGTTGAAGACAACTCGAATTCAGGAGTCGAAACTTACAAATGACTTATTTGGAGAAGCGAAACAAATTCTTGATGTCGAATGTGGCGTTTCGATTTAAGAAAAAGAATGAGCTGAAACAATCTTGGCTTTAAAATAACTTGATTTATTAATTTGTCTCCACATATTATTATTCCAGGAACATTATATATCCAACATATAGATAGAACTCGACTCGCGAACAGCACTCGAACATTCTGCCACAAGTTCTCAATAAGACATCGGATAATCGTAATACATTAAATTTTCCTTCTAATCATCTCACCTTCGATAACGCGTCACTTTAATAAAGCATTTTAATGATATTCAGTTCAATTTAAAACAAGTTAAGATATTTTACAAATATAATTTTGGGTAATTAATTTCGATTCTCCTGCCCCGTGGGCATACGCGACCTTCCCCGTCCATATTCTGTCGCCAACTGAAACCATTTTCCAAATTCAGGTCTAAGCATCTTTAGTATACTTGCGCAAATTCATGACGAAAGAAAAAGAGTTCCCATGTTAAAAGATGTGAAATGCAAATGCGCGGTACAGGTACAAACGCGCGGGAACAAAACCCTACGCCAAGGTTTACCAAAACTGGCGGGAAATATCCAAAAGGCCGAAATACAGAAATGACGCTTTATGAATTTAGAATAAAATTTTGAGAACAAGTTTTAGAATCGAAAATAAATTAGAATTCGCCGAAAGTTAAAATTTAGAAAGGAAACAATTAATAAACAAGGGCATGCATTTCATAATAACACCAACCGCAAAACATCATAATTTTACAATACATATTTGTGTCAATTCCTATATTTTTTCTATTCTATAGGTTTAAGGTACGATGCACAGAAACAGTAAGGACACGAAATTTGGCAAATTGCAGTTGCGATACTACTTTTTATTAAAAACTACTTTTTATTAAAAAAAGAGAAAGAAATCTATTTTATTATTTCCATTATATTTTATATTAAAACTTGCTTGGGTAAGAGCAAATCATTTATTAAATTTAGATTGCAGATTTTTTCATTTTTTATTCATCAATTGAAATATTCATAAATTTAGAATCGAAAGTAATGTAGTCATGAATGATATTTATTTATTTTTACTTTCCCTGCAGTACATGGTAATGTATAAAGTATTGGAATCATGCCGAAAATCGCAACTCGAGATTTCGGCGAATCTACACGTTTCGGGGCATCTCGAATACGATAAAACTATTTTTAGCGTGACGTCTGTGTGTGTGTCTATGTATCTGTCTGTCTGTTTGTGCAGAATTTGAATCCACTCTAACTAAAAAACTAATGGACAGAATTTCATAAAATTTGGTAGATAAGTCGCTTGTGGGTTACCCTGGTGCTGATTAGATTTTGGTATGATTTCGCGAATCTGGTGCTGATTAGTTTGGGGTATGATTTGGGATAAAAGAATCCGCTCTTCTTTTGTAAAATGGACCGCAAAAATTGCCTTTATCCACTCTAGCTGAAAGATTAATAAATCGAATTTCTCAAAAATTCGGTAGATAAGTCGCTTGTGGGTTACTCTGGTGCTGATTAGATTTTGGTACGATTCGAAAAAAAATAATCTGCATTGTTTTTGCAAAATGGCTGCAAAAACCGTCAAAATCTGAAATAAAAACTACGTATGCTTAAATATATCCATTAAATGCTTATTTTATACGTAAGTTTTAACGACGAAAATAATAAGACCGACCCCATTACACTTGGACCGGCCGTTCTCGAGATAATCTAGTTTTTTCGTTTTTTCTCTACGCCACCTTTGAAAATAAGTCCAGTTACCATATGAGAACGAAAATTGAATTAAAAGGAATTAAATTTAATTAAAATGAAGAGAACGTGGATATAAGTCTGTAGTGCAAGTCATGTGCTGCCCATATCAGCTTTTTATATCTTAAATAAACATATTTTTGAAAATTGCATTCAATATCGTTATATATAAAAATATATACTTTTACTAAAAGAAATACTTGAATAACATTATAAAAAACTTATTCATTTACAAAATTTCCTATTTAAACACACATATTTATTTATGAAAACAAATATTTATGCATATGCTTTCAAACATTTTTGTACAATTAAATATTGAAAAACATATTTTTCAATGTCTATAAAAGTACTTTTACTCAAAGACAGGGAATGACTTAAAACGATCATTAGATATATTAGATACATTTGGGCGAATATTATATTGTTGCATCTGCGGTTTACATTTATAATTCGTCTACCTTGAATTTAATGAGTTTTGTAATTGTTTTTTGTCCAGTAGTCAAAATTAGTGGTGAAAGATGGTATTTTAGATAGTATTTTATCCGACATAAAATTACATTTTATTTCGTACTATAGTCGGTATTAAATATTACTTTGGAAGAAATACTGATTAGATTGTTTTAAAATATACGTAGTGTCGTACAAGACAGAGCACCAGGCGCGAAG
The DNA here is from genome assembly GCA_951213105.1 of Amaurobius ferox. Lineage (NCBI taxonomy): Eukaryota > Metazoa > Arthropoda > Arachnida > Araneae > Amaurobiidae > Amaurobius > Amaurobius ferox. The sequence continues at coordinate 115,123,883 of OX578146.1, forward strand.
CGCCTTTAATCTCCGGTGTCAATATGTGGTTCTTATCGTCAAACTGTGACATTAATTCAGTGACCCTAATTGGAGGTTCGAGGTTTTTATTTACTACTTTTTATTATTTGTCCTAGCTCCTAGTGTGGCAGTTTGTTGCACATTTAGAGTTTAAGCAGTTTGGGGGGTTGATGCAGATCTAAGGGTTACCTAGCGTTTTGGCAGTTTAGTGTTTAGAATATATATTTTTTTTTTTTTTTTTTTTTTTTTTATAAAATAATAGTCGCGAGTTTTATTTTAAAATCAGATGTTTGAGGTGGGATAATTTAATTCCGATTATCGATGTTTAGAACAGCGCGGGGTCTCTTACGAGATTTGGCCTTGCGATGATCATAGTCATGCAGATTGAATAACAGTTCGTTTGGAACGGATGGCAAATTTCTGTAAAATTTAAGCGCTAGCTTTTTAATTTGGGCTCTAACAGTTTTTATTTTGAAGTCATTCCTAATTACCGAGTTTCTTAAGTACCTGGGAGCTTTCCTGATAATCCGTAGGATTTTGTTTTGTTTTGTCTCTAGGAGGTCTATTGTAGTTTTACAGGCATATCCCCATACGGGTGCTGCATACAGCATTCCCGGGCGGATGACCGATTTATAAATTAGGAGTTTATTTTGATAACTTAGATTTCCGTTTCCTATCATTGGGTATAAGGCTCCTGTGGCCATATACGCTTTTTTGATTAAGTTCGTTACGTGCTGTTTCCAGGTTAGGTGGGAATCTATCGTTACACCTAGGTATTTAGTAGATTTTTCCGCTTTTAGGGCATGGTTGTTTATGTACAGAGGCGGCGGAGGTTTACGTTTTCTTGAGAAATAAATCCAATGACATTTATTGGGGTTTAATTTTATTCGCCATTTTTCCAGCCAAGTTTGGAGTATGTCTAAGTGTTGTTGTAGCTGTCTGTGCATTACTGAGACATAGGGGTGTTTTGCAAGTATCGCACTGTCGTCTGCATAGAGTGCCAGCTCTGTGTTTGGAGTCCTAGGGATGTCGTTCAGGTATATGTTAAAGAGTGTCGGGCCCAGGATAGAACCTTGCGGTACACTACTTTTAATGAGCTTGGGTGTAGATAAGTTACCTCCTACTCTGACTTGAAAGTGTCTGTTATTTAAGTATGAGATTAAAAGTTTGACAATAGCGTCAGGGACTTTTAAAGTGATCAATTTGTACGCTAATCCACAGTGCCATACTTTATCAAAGGCTTTTTGTATGTCCAGAAAAATCGCAGCTGTGGGTGTCTTGTTATTGAGACCAGAAGATATGTACTCTACCACTCTCAGCAATTGATGAGTGATGGAGTGCTTTGGCCGAAATCCAAACTGCTCCGGAATGATAATGTCATTCTCACTAAGGTGCGTGTTCAGTCTCTTAAGAATAATTTTCTCAGTAATTTTACTAAGTGTCGGTAGCAAGCTAATTGGTCTATAGTTGGCTGGAATTGTGGCATCCTCACCAGGCTTATGGATTGCTATAATTATCGCTTCCTTCCATTCTTTGGGAAAATAGTTTAGTTTTAATATTTTATTTATTAAGATTGTCAAGTAACATATTACGTTTAAGGGTAGGTTTTTAACCGCAATATTTCTGATTTTGTCGTGCCCTGGGCTTTTACGGTTTTTGAGATTTTTAATGATTTCTACTATCTCCTGCGGGGTGGCTGGGCTAATCTCAGCCGTTACCGGGGAATTCCTGAAATTATTTAAAGTTTGTCTGACCATTCTTAGGGTGTCCTGACACATTAGATCATGGTTTGGTTGGAATTGTTTTTCATAATGGCTTGCGAGCGCCTCGGCTTTTTCCTCGTCTGAGTACGCTATTTTAGCACCATCTATTAGTGGCGGGAGCTTAATTTGAGGTTTCCTGAGTCTTTTTGCGAATTGCCAGAGCGATACGTCTTCTGGGCTAAGGGATTCGATTAGTTCTTTATACTGTTGCTGCTTTTCTGCGACAATTTTTTCCCTGACTTTGCACGTGAGTCTGTTAAGCTCCCTTTTAAGGGCGGGGTCTCTGTTAGCCTGCCATGTCTTACGTATTCTGTTTCTTTGCCTGACTAATTGTTTGACATGGTGGGAAAGTGTGGGCATTATTGGAGACTCACGATGTGTTGTGGCAGAGGCAATTGCTCTCTTGATTTCTGTTGTGAGTGTGTGCGTGGCAGAGTCAATATCCGCCGTGCTCATTATGTTAGGTACTGCTAAGTGCGGCTCGAAGAGTGCTCTTTTGAATACTTCCCAGTTGACCCTCTCTTGTCCCAAAGAGGCTGGAAGAGGTGTGTTCAGGTCGAATGTCACCAGTACCGGCAGATGATCCGAGTCGAATTCATCCAAGGTACTAATAGTGTGAGCGTAATCTATGTTTCGCGTTAGGACAAAGTCTATAAATGAGCCGTTGGCGCCTGAGAAGCAGGTTGGTGTCGACGGTACAATAATGTTAGTGTTTGTCGTGTTCAGCAGTCTGTGTATCTGTGTACCGCGTGAATTGGCTCTCCTACAGCCCCACGCTCGGTGGTGCGCGTTGAAGTCGCCTGCGAGTATAGTGTTTGGATATCGCGCGAAAAGCAGTTCCAGTTGCGCAGCTACATCTACTCTACTCATATTTTTGACATATGTTGAGGTTAGGATAATTGAGGTCAGGATAATGAGGTTGATATGTTGAGGTCAGGATAATGAGGTTTTAAAATATTTTTAGTTTCAGTATATGAAATGAATAATAAATAAATATTTCTGGAATGTAAGTGGTTCTGCCAATTAATGGTATAACAAAATAATGAGTATTGCTTTAGAATGTACCTTGTTTAATTACTGGGAATTCAAAATGTTTAGGTCATTTTCTGTACGATAATCAAAATGTTTTTAACCAATGATTTTAAAGTACAAAATAATTATTTATCGCGCGAGATATTTAATTAATGTGTAATTATTAGATAAATAATGCAAACTCACTTTAAGGTAAAAATCCGGGCATACTGCCGTGAATGTATTTCGATGAATTGGCTGCAAAAATTAAGAATGTTTATAAAATAGCTAGCTTTCTTGAAAGAAACCAGAAATATTGCTAAACTATTTGATTTTAATTAATGAAAGTGAAAAGTAAAAGTAGAAATTTCAAATAGACTACAATAAAAAAATAGCAAAAGGTAAATTTTGGGGTCGAAATTCTATTTGAAATAGTAAGCTTGATATACAATATTGCATGAAATAGTAATGTATTTTGCGAGGAATTATTTGAAGCTTCACATTATTAAAGATTTTGAATGAAATGATTTGTTTGTAAAAATTTATCTTGCTCCTTGACCGTATCTATGTCTACAATCCTGGGGTTGCCTCGAAAATGTTTTTCTATCGATTTTGGTAGTAAATTGGAGATACAGGCCTTCAGATTTTTTACGCGTTGTACGCTGTAGTAGAAAACTCCCAGAAGGATCGAAGATATTTAAGAACGAAAAAAAAATCCTGCAAGACGGCCTAATTTATAGAATTAAACCATTCAAAATTCAACAAACCTATTTCAGCTCTCTGCTCTTGCTTATAAAGATTCCATAATTTTTGAGATAGAGGCAAAAACAACGACCGTTTTACGTTAAGAGAAATTTGAATTGTATTTATTGTGGATAGCCCCCCCCCCCAAAAAAAAAAAACGATTAGGCCACGCTATCTTGAAGACTGAAATATTGATTCTCGTTTGTTTAGAGGCTCATAAAACGATTGGATCACTCTCAAAGTTGCAAAACAGCGAGAAGGAAATGCGGATAAAACAATATACTTAATACAGACGCCCAAATTTTAAAAGAACCACAACAAGACTGCCCTTCAAAATTCCATGAGATTCGTTTTACAAATAAACAATAACCGCTCTGTCATGATAATGAGACAAACAGATATATAAGAAGTTTGATTTTCAATTTTATTTATATTGGTAAAATGTACTTATTTTCGGATAACGTAAATATACATGATGAAACATTTAAATACACACATTTATTTAAAACTAGCCGCCTTTGGCGACCAGCCTGTTCGCTACCCTTGAAAATTCTGACCGTGGCAAATTGTAACCGTGGCACACTCGCTGGCGCGACCTTACCAGAAGGTGTAAGGTAACTGTTTGGACGGCCAGGAAGTGCCACCCAATTTAGACCGGAACTCAGTGGGGGAGACATCCACAGGGACCGTACCCTCCTTCCCCTACCACCAACCTTTCGGAAGGACTTACAGACACACATGTTTATTCCACGTGATCGTACTCCGCGTGAACACGGCGGCAATTTTGGAAATCGAACCCGAGCCTACCGCGTGCAATTCCCGCGCGCTAACCACTGGGCTACTTCGCCCTCCGCGACAATCTCCATAACTTTCTTTTTATTCACCCAATTTAGGCCGTACCCTCCTTCCCCTACCACCAACCTCTCAGAAGGACTCACGAACCCACATGTTTAACGTGATCGTACTCTGCGTGAACGTGGCGTAAGTTTTGGCAGTGGCGGGAATCGAACCCGGACCTACTGAGTGCAATTCCCGCGCACTAACCACTGGGCTGCCGCGCTCTCGCGACAATCTCCATAACTTTCTATATATTCATCCAATTTAGACGTGAACCCAGTGGGGGAGGGATCCACAGGGGCCGTATCCTCCTTCCCTTACCACCAACCTGTCGGAAGAACTTACGGACCCACATATTTAACGTGATCGTATTCCACGTAAACACGGCGGCAGTTTTGGCAGTGGCGGGTATCGAACCCGGGCCTACCGCTAACTTCCCGCGCGCTAATTTGCAATTTAAAATGACCATATGCTTAATTCCATCATCCTCATTCCATTGTTTCATTGTTCCATCATTTAAAATATCCATAAAATTAAAATATCCATTTAAAATATCCAAAAGTTAAAATATACATTTAAAAAATCCATATCGTCCCATCATTTAAAATATAAATATAATAATTTATATAGAGCAAAGGAGCTCTATTCAGAACCGTGACGTCACCTCCACCTTGACGTCCCCACCACCACCTTCCCTCCTTCAGCGGGGAGAAACGAAGCGGCACGCCGAGCGGAACGCCGAGAAATTGAAATTCGGAAAATTTTAAAATCCCGATCCTGTGGGCAATACGGAATATTTCTTGACCAGATTGGACTTGTAAGAATGCCAGATGTTTGACCTTTCTAAAAATGTAAATTATTAGTCGAAATTCTGAGTACTTTTTACTATGCGAGAATTTAAAAACCAAAAATCGTTTTTTTGAGTCAAAAGTGACTTTTGTTTTAAAATCATAAAAAACTATTAGAATTTGTCCCTGAGATTTGAAATTGATATATTTTTACTTGAAATCCTCTGCTCTTTCCGATGGTGTGATTTGTTTTTTTCTACGATGTCCGGATCGTGGAGAAAAAAGAGCAAAAATGTCAAAAAACGGTCGAAATCGCATAAAACATTAAATAACAAAAAAAATAATTAAAATTTTAAAAATCGGTTTTCACGTGTCCCCTTCTCACCCCCCAGGGTCTCCGATTGCAAAATTTCGTAGCTCTCCGACGTGCGGTCGCGAAACGTATAGTGTATAAGACAGACAGACACACAGACACACAGACACACACACAGACATTGCCTTTTATTATTTAAGATATGAAACACGACTTTAATTACTACTAAAATTTATTTAAATTGATCAATCACATTTAGCATAATTTTAAATATAGTTAGAGTGGACTTTTAATAAACTAAAAGAGATGATTACTTCCAGAAAGATAAAATATGTATTTTGTATAAGATATTAGAATTAAATTATTCAAATTTGTAAAACTTTTTCAAATACATTCTCCATGGATGTAATAATAAATTGAATAAGATAACATATTTAAAACGACGTACACATTTGAATAAATAAATTTAAAATTTTAAAATATATATATCAGAATGTAAAATTTTATATAATGAGAGTGGATTTAATTTTCTAAAGAAGTGATTTTATATGTAGAAAGGCACAATGAAGTAGAAGAAATGTATCTTTAATATTTTTAACTTCAGTTCCAAAATCAGTTTTATAATGTGTTTTAGTCTTTTAAAATTACAAAATGCATTTAAATATTAGCATCATTTATTTAATATTTGTATACATCTAAGCTTACTCGATTTATTTCGAAAGTATTAATATTATAAGAATGTATAATTATTACAGAATATTGGAAAAGAATAAAATGAAATTTCGAATGAAAATTTAATAACTATATCATATCCAATTTAACTGAATATATATGTAATACAATTTTTCTCATATTTGCAAATCTTGCTGATCTTCTTTCAAAAGATTTAGTGAAAATATCCGAAATGAAATTATTTCACTTTATTTTTTCTTACCTCTTTGCGTATCTCGTTGAAGAAAAAGTTTGTTTTCTTATCAGAAACAATTTTCGATGAAATTGAAAACCATGTGTTTTTGATATTGCTTATAACTAAATAAAAAAAAATGTATAAGAATTTTCAATTGCTATGAATATTAAAAATCCATTTTAAATTATAGTAAACAATTCATAAAACAACTTAAATATTTTAACACATTAGCCTAAATTATATTAACCCAAACCATTGGTTTTAAACTTTTTGAGTCAAAGGCGCGTTTGGTCAATTAATGTATTTCTACAGACCAGCTCCACAGTGGCTGCAATGGCTATCACAAAATTATCTGAATGATAATGGAATTAGTGCAAGGTTTATAGATACTATAAACCGCGATCGAAGTTTATAGATCGTAGTATCTATAAACCTGGGGTTTAGTTGAACTAGTTGAAAATGTACGGATAATTTTTATTGAACAAAAAGTAATAATCATGTCCAAAAAGTAATAATCATTGCTCACCTGATTACCGTTTAAAACGCCCTACACCTCCGCAATGCACCGGTTGAAAACCACCTATTTAAACAAATTGATCGTAAAATATACGTGTGTTATGAAAAATATAGTAAACACAACTTAAATTGCGGGCATCCAATAATAAAGTAATACGATCGTTTAAAAAAGCAAGATTTCCTTATTTAGTGTGAATGCAAATCTGGAGCTGAACGTCAAATGCTATCTTAACCACGTCTCTCTAGTAAAAATTTTAAACTATAGTATCTTGTCGAAAAAGATATAAAACTATAAATAACAATGAAATGCAAAATCCATGAAAGAGAAAAGTTATGAAAAAATTAGAAGAAAAAACAAATTCTACAATTTATTGCTATTTTCCGCTTTACATTTCCTTTTCACAACAGGAAGCGCCCCTACACCATGTGCTGCTGTTTAGCATTTTCGCATTTTTCAACTGACATGGTTAGAAGCTTATTCAGTGCTAAACTTTAGGTTTGCACGTTGGGGAAAGAAAACCTAGTATTTGCGAAACGACTGCCTGCTTTTATTTTATTATCGCGACAATTGAAGTTGCATTTATTTTATTACTTTCCTCCATACATAGTAAATGTCTAGGAAGAGTATTGTGGCGGATTTGAAAAATTCGAATTTGCCTTTGAGATGAAAGAACAAGTTTACAGGACACCAATACAGGGCACAACTTTGAGACTTACCCTATGAAGGATTAACACCCAAGGAGGATTTGCCCGAGGAAGCAGCATTTACATCATTTCATCTCATTAAGGCATTGCATTTTCATCATACCGTCAAGAAAAAGATAAGTGGTTACTGTAGTATAAGACATTTTGTGAAAGGGAGACCACATTCATCGACATTTTATTACAAGATTGTGGTGACCAACGTTTAAGTTGGTTTACTTTTTAAATATAAATGAAATTTGTGGATTAAATTATTTCTCTTGATTAAAGTGATCGTGAATCGTAACATTCGTATATTGCGTAGCCGCAAAATCCACCATTACCTCTTTGCACGAGTTCCATAACATAATCATTAAATCAAAACATTACACATTAAAATCCACATTTTTAACTTTTAAAATAAATTATCATTTATTCCCACCTATTACTGTTATGATTAAAATTACATTCATTTTAACGCTTAAGGAGAAGAAAAGCATCGTGTGAGACCAGAACTTTTGAACACTATTCGATACTCAACAATTGACCTAATATACAGGAAGATTGGCACATACCTCTTTATTTCGGGTCTGTTGCTCAACATGACTGGATTTTTTGCCGTTTCTTTTTCTGACATTTAAAGTCAGACTTCTATTTTCTTCTAAAGCATTTTCACTACTCAACAAAACGACTCACTGCTTGAAAATCACCACTCTCTCTCTATTCTCTTTTGGATAATCATTACAACACTGAACAACAATGAACAACACTGATGGAATTATCAGTCCAATATATACGTTGACTTCTTCTCCTTGTGGCTACATCATTTGGCCTAAGGTTCAGATACGCCCTTTCTTGCTCGCATTGGATGCTCCTCCGTGCGATGTCGCATCTTCGCATCATTGGCTCTTTGAGTTTCCAATGAAGCTTTATTTAAGTCTTGGCCCTTGGAGATCTTTGCCCTGACCACAGCTGCAATTTATGTGACGTGAATTTCTTGGGGTCATGACTTTCCGGGCCATGACTGTCGTAAAACGGTGCCTAAAACCATGCACTTTGTTTCTACATAAACATCAAAACTGTGTAAGTTGTCTCCTTGTCTCACAAATATTGTTATATTGTTATAATTATTCTATTATTTTTAGGTATTACTGTTAATCTCTTACTGTACCTAATTTAGTAATTAAACCTTATCATATGAATGCAGAAATGCATGGTATATATAGAGTTCAGTACTATCCGCGGTTTCAGATATCCACTGGGAATCTTGAAACGCACATCCCACAGATAAGAGGGGATTCCTGTATATGTGACAGTGAACAATTTAATTCAAAGCAAGAAGCATCGTTGAAGTTTAATCACATATTTACAGAGTATCGAAGTGCATCCTCAAAGCAAAACTCCCTATTACAACAGACACTAGAAATTTAAACAGCGTAGTGGACATCTTTTTAATATTATTCAGATTGTATTTTTAATGAGTGTCTCATATACGAAAACTCTCATATACGAACTGTCTCATATACGAAAACAAGTTTAATTTAATTAAAGGAAATATTTATGTCACTACCAACTTTTACATTAAAGCAAAGCACTTCAAGCGAATTTTTCATGCTTGAAATATTTTCTTGAAATATTAACATAAAAGAACGAAACGGGATAATAGCAAAGTTATCTCTTTTGCATTCTCGAGAATCAATATTAACTATTATCTTAAAACATATAAACTAGAAATCAATTTATTACGATCAAAATTGAAAAAAAATCATCTGGAGGGTGGTTATAAAAAAAAAGAACAACGGACATTTTTTTAACAGTTGGTTGTAGATACATAATTCCAATTACGAAGACACTTAAAATAATAAATTATAAAATAGCAATTTAATTTATGTGAAATATTTAATTTAAAAAAATGAAAAAATATTAAATTTTTATACAGACTTTCTAACGAAAAAAGTTAAATTACAATAATTTTGGCAGTACTTCATTTAGTCAAACTAAAAAAATCTGATGTGGGCAGCACATAACTTTCCTTATCTAATGCAATAAATTTCCTACTTTTACAGTAAAAAAAATAAAAGATTATTTTTATAGTAGATATTTATATTCTTTCTAAGATAGGGAATTTTCGTCAATGAGTCGTCATTTTCATTGATTTAGCGTCATTTTTATCCATTAGGCGAGTTTTTCGTTAATTTAGCAACATTTAAAAAAGCCGCCAAGTTGAGGACATTCCACCAAATTCGTCCCCAAAATCACGCCAAGCGTTATGGACGAAGAAATAAGTTATTTTTACAGCTGATAAATGACTATTGGCGTTCAAATACAAAAGTATTACTCAAAGTATCTTTTTTCATAAATGGAACGAGCTAGATCCACGAGAATAATGTCACCAAATTTATCGCATGTTATTACATATGAAAAGTGAACATGTTTCTCAATAGGAAATATTTTTTTTTTATTTTATATGACTTTTTGATATTTTTTTAAATGTGCAATACCTCGTGAACGGTTCATGCTAGCGTTCTAAAATTTATGTCAATCGTTTTTTAATGCAATATTATATAAGAAATGTCTATTTGCAAAACTTTATTAGATATTTTGATTTTTTGACGATTTTTTCAAAATTTCACTCGAAAATTTAGGGGGTTCATTTAGTCAAACTAAAAAAATCTGATGTGGGCAGTACGTGACTTTCCTTATACAATGAAATGAAATTACTACTTTTACATTAAAATAAAATAGATTATTCTTATAGCAGATATTTATATTCTTTCCAAGATATTGAATTTTCGTCAATTAGTCGTCATTTTCATTGATTTAGCGTTATTTTTATCACTTGGCGAGATTTTCGTTAATTTTGCAACATTTTAAAAAGTCGCTAAGTTGGCGACACTCCCCCAAATTAGTCGCTAAAATCTTGCCAAGCGTTATGGACTGAGAAATAAGTTATTCTAACAGCAGATAAATGACTATTGGCATTCAAATACAAAAGTATTACTCAAAAGTATCTTTTTTTCATGAATGAAACGAGCTAGATCCACGAGAATGATGTCACGAAATATATCGCAAGATATTAAATATGACAAGTGAACATCTCAATAGGAAATATATTTTTTTGTTTTATACGATTTTTTGATAATTTTTATGAAAAATGTAGAATATCTCGAGAACGATTTATACTAGCGTTCTAAAATTTATGTCAATCGTTTCCTAATAAAAAATTACATAAGAGATGTCTATTTGCGTAATTTTATTAGAGGTTTTGATTTTTTGATGATTTTTTCAAAATTTCACTCAAAAACTTAGGGAGGTACTGAACATTCTATTGCGTATAAAAACAATAGGCTTCTAGTGTTTACGGATTTTAATTTTTGTACCAAATTTCGTTCGAATCGGTCCATTCGTTCGTCAGTTATCGTCTCCACAGCCTCACTGACACACACACACACACAGATATCACTTCAAAAATGTTTGATTCGTGATCAGGGATACTTGCAACGTGCTCTCCTGTCGAAAACTCGAATTCTCGACCACGTCACAATACTTTACTTATACATTATTGTATATAAGGAAAGTAAAAATTTGAGATCTCAATAGGGCAAGTTTTAGAAGAAATAAATTATAAAGCATACTAACTTACACTAACTTATTGTGGCTTTTTGACACGCCTGTTACCATCGCAATACATGAATCTGGGGTGCCGCCCACAAAATGAATTAATTGATCAACAGAAACCATTTTGTAGGGTTATAAAACGATTTGTTTTCAGTAGCTTGGCTCTGAAACTATTAAGGGTTGATGAGGACTGAGCTATGATTCTGGTTAAACGTTATTTTAACCTTACATAAATTGAAAACCTGACAGTTGTGATTTCGCTGGTCTATCAGATATTTTTCAAACAAAATCTATGGAAAAAAAAGCATGCCCTTTAAATTTTCAATTCAGTTGAAGATCGCTTGCATTCAGAACTAGGAGATGGGCTGCAGTCGCCGTAAATCGTTTTCATCTCACACAGTTTGGCATTACTAAACAGTAACATAATTTAAACTGTAGTAGTGTGGCAGAGTTACTTGGGTTAATACTTAACTACAAACTGCGATTCGCCGTAATGGTGGCGTTATAGATATACTGAAATATTTCCATAATATTACTGAAATATTGGTATAATTTACTGAGATATTTGCATATACTGAAATATTTGCATAATATTACTGAAATAATGGCATTTTTTGTCAAGCCAAATTTTGTCAGTTTTACTAAATACGGTATGGGTAACATTTATGTAATTTGATTTTTTTCGCTAGAGGTGCTGTAGAAAATATTTTTTAATTACTTACAAAAATATTTCACACTATTTAAATTACTCTTTCTTAATTTCCTTCTTTATTTAAATCAATTTTTGAAATTGGAATTATGGATCTACAACCAACGGTTAAAACAATTTTCATTATTCACTTTTTTATTCATCCTGTGTATTTATAAGTACATGTTTTAAGAATACTATATTGAAACTAATATCTAAAATTCTGCAGTATAAAACCGACAGCATGAATTTAAATCAGTTGATTCCTAACTGAAATTCCAAATTCAATTCATATGTTTCCTATATCAATAGAAAATGTATTTTATAGTAATATTCAAAATGCAAATAAGTATCATCCAGGAAATATTTTCATAATAAACGCATAAAAACAAAACTGAATAAAAAGGCGCACGTAACTTCAGTAGTTAGATTTGCGCTGAATTTATGTGTCATACTAATAAATATAATTTCCTTAAAACACTGGATTTATTGATAAGCAAAACAGGATAATATTTGTTCACTTGAATATTCATATAGAAGAATGGAATATACACTGGCTTCCAAAAGTTAAGCACGAACTGTAAAATCAACAAAAATAGAAAAGTAAAGCTTTGATTAACTCAAAATTGTGCATGAAGGTAGCAAATGGGCTTATGCATTAAAGAAAACAAGAATTATGTACAAAAATGAAAAATATATTTACTTTTCGTAAGTTATATGATGACGTCACATTTGAGTCATTAACTAAAAAATGTTTAAATGCAAACAAACCAAACAACACTTACATTAATATGGTATGAGACCACCCCGTACTTTCACACAAACTTTACAACGATTTTCCATGCTTTCAATGAGGTGATCAACCATCGCAGATGCGAGCAATGGCCATTTCTACAATAGGGCAGTTTACAACTCTCTGAGACTGGCTGGAGGATGTGAACGTGCAGAGACTTCACGTCCGAGGGCATCCTAAAGGTTTTCAATGGGATTAATATTGGGGAATACGCCGGCCACGCCATACCAGAAATGCCGTCACTTTCCAGGTATTCGTCATCGATATTATAGCTCGATGGGGACGGGCATTATCGTTTATAAGGAGGAAATCAGGTGCAACAACTGCAGCATAGAGTTTCGCAATGGGGGTCTAGGACTTCATACCGATACAGCGCAGCCGTCACAAAACCGCCTTTAAAGATGTGCAGCTTTGTGCGATATCCCATTGAAATTCCAGCCCGCACTATGACGCTGCCACCTTTGAATGCGTGATGTTCTTGACCTGATTTCCTGTGCCTCGTTCTCGCTAAACCCTTACACGCTTATCATCTGATTCCAGGGCAAATCTGAACTCGTCCGTGAGTCCACCATTCTGAGACAGTTCAATTAACATGTTGACGACACCACTTTAATCTTGCCCCTCTGGCTTGGACGGTTAGTGGGGCACAAAAATATGGTACTCGGGCCTACATTCCCTTCACGTGGAACCTTCGGCTCACAGTACTGACAGATATTGCCTTACTAAGTGCCGCTGCAACCATGGATGTCACAGTTGTGGAGGTCGCTCGCCGATTCCGATCGGATACTATAGCAATATACCGATCATCAGAGGGGGTGGAAACCCTTGGACGACCGGGTACAGGTCCCCGGACAGCTGTTTGACTTGTTTGCATTGTTTCCATAATCGATAAATTACCGAATAATCAACGCCAAAGAAAATATCGACATCTTTGATTGACTGTCCTGCTTCAGTGCGTCCGACAGCACGACAGCGCTCACTATCTGCCATCCGTCTTCTTTAGCTATAGAAACACGAATATTATCGAAAATAATCCTACAAAAGTTATAAAAACTAATTAGCATATATCCGAACAGTCAATCGTGATTGGCTGTAACATACGATATTTGCATACTGCCATCTACATCCGCAGCGATTTTCAGCCACTCAAATTCAAATATGCTTTCGCAAAATGAAAATTTGCATTGCGTACTTAACTTTTGAAATTCCGTGTAATTTAAAACACTTTATCTCTGTCTGCCTTGCTTGGTGATAAATTTGACGATACGTTCGCAACCTTCAAGATAAATTTAGCGAAATATTGCTAACTTGGCGACTTTGGGAAATGTCAGCAAGTTAGCGTTAGTTCAATATTTCTAAATATGAAATTTAACTTCTCTGCTGAACTCCGTTTTGTGTGAATTGTTAATTTTATATTAATATCTAGTAAACATATATTTAATCCTAACATCTAGTAATATATATTTTTATTTTTTACATATATTTTATAGAAGTTAAATAATGATTAACGAGCATCGATAATTACATATATAATTGAAATTAATATTTTTTATTTCAATTTCTTTTTTTATTTGGCTACTGGACGTTTTTTTTTAAAGCGGCGTCATAAATATGTAAAAAAATATCTCGAAAACAGTTAACAATCGAAGTTTGATGGGGTTGATCTAATTTTATATCGTCCTCAAAAATTACGTATAAAACAAGCATGTAATTGGTACATTTGAGCATAATAGTCTTTTAGTTTATATTTTTGCAATTATTGAGGGCCATTTCACAAAAAACAGGTTTTTTTTTATCAGAATCGTGTCATAATCTGATCAGCACCAGAGTATTCCACAGGTGATTTATCTACCAAATCTTGTGGAATTTATTCAATTAGTTTTTCAGCCAGATTAAATACATACTTTTTTGCGGGCTATTTCGCAAAAAAGGCAGGCAATTTTATTCCGAATCGTACTAAAATCTAATCAGTACCTGGACAATCTACAAGTGACTTATCAACTAAATTTTAGGAAATTTTGTCGATTAGTTTTTGGGCTAAAGTGGTTATATATATTGCACAGACAGACAGACATTCAGATGTCATGCTAAAAAGTCATAGCAAATCTACTCAGCAGTAGAGTAACTCACAAGTGACCAAATTATGTGGAATTTGGTCAATTAGGGTTTCAGCTGGAGTGAATACATTTTGCACAGACAGACACGCACACAGACGTTCGGCTAAAACAGTTCTTTCTGAATATAAATACACTCGAAAAGTGTTGTAGAAAACTCGAGTTGCGATTTTCGACACGATTCCAATACTTTTCCTATACAGTATCACGTATTGTAAAAGAAAGTAAAATGTCCGTAAGTATTATATTTGACAAACATATTATAATTAATGGAAATAGTAATGTCATAACCATAAATTTTACACAACGGCGAATTCCTTCAAGCGAATTTTTAACACTCGAAATATCCCACTATTAATTATAGAACAGAAAATGCGCTTATGTAACTGTCAAAGAGTACTTTTGAAACATTATTTAACAAGCAACTCATGCCGTGTACACTAAAATATTTCATGATGATAAAATAATTTAAACATGAATATTCGTTTTTAAATTTAATAATTCCAATCCATTTAATCGTTTTTAATTCTATACAACTATAGTTTTGGCTACCGTATTAGAAAACATTAGCCAGTTTGAATATTTTTAATTATATGTAATTCCGAAAGGTCCACTATGTATAATACCATTTTATCACGATCCAATATTACTTGGGTACTTCTCTGTTACCGGGAGACAAATATGTCTATGTATTACCGAGACACAATGGTGTTAATAATTATTAACTATAAAATTCCAAAGGCAAAAAATTGATTATTAATTATAATATATTCACAATATTATACGGATAGTAATTGTATAATATTCGCAATATTATACAATATTACAAAATAGATTGAAAAACATTGCCCGTCTAAATATCTCTTGAACTGTTTGTTGATCGAAGACCCATGTGTTTAATTTAAGTGCTTTAATTAAAGTATACAAATTTTAATTATGTGGCACTTTTTTAGGAAAATAAATTTTTATTAATACTTTTATATATAACCACATAAAGATATAATATTGTAGGAAACGCTTTCTAAGGTTCTTTCGCATGTAAAAATTCTTTATCTAAGGCATTTAAAAGCATATACGATTCCTAAAATCTATGTTTTAGCTGTTTCTGTTGATAGGTTCAAAATTGTTTAAATCCTTAAGTTTGACAATATTTTCACAGACAATTTTGCATGTTAAAGAACCGGATTTTTTTCACTTTTTTATTCATCCTACATATTTATCTAATCTAATATATAGATGAAAATATAAACAATATTTACTTGTTTTGTCGCAAATAGGGTTCCGTTTAGAGAATATATTGAAAAACATTTCAACATTTTCATATTTTGAACTTTTTTTTTCAGAAAAACTAGAAAGTTTTTGTCCGAGCGAGATTTTGACTCACTTTCCCTCGGAATATAGATACAAGCTGTAAGCAACTAAAATATCAATAGGAAATATAATTTCTATATAAATAAATTTGTTTTTATGAAGCTCTTATAGTTTCCGAGAAATTGCCTTCAGACATTTAAGAAGTTCGGTAATATTCCGTTTTAAAAGCTTGTAGTTAATGAAAAAATCTGACGTGGGCATCACATGACTTTCCTTATATAATGCAATTAATTTTCTACTTTTACAGTAAAAAAAATATATTATTTTTATAGTAGTTATTTATGCTTTTTCCAAGATATTTAATTTTCGTCAATGAATCGTCATTTTCCATGTCGTCATCATCAATGAGTCGTGATTGATTTAGTGTCATTTTTATCCATTTGGCGAGTTTTTCGTTAATTTAGAAATATTTTAAAAGTCGCCAAGTTGGCGACATTCCTCAAAATTCGTCGCCAAAATCTCGCCAAGCGTTATGGACGAAGAAATAAGTTATTCTTACAGCAGATAAATGACTATTGGCGTTCAAATACAAAAGTATTACTTAAAGAATCTTTTTTCATGAATGGAACGAGCAGATCCACGAGAATGATGTCACCCAATTTATCGCATGATATTACATATGAAAAGTAAACATGTTTCTTAACAGTTATTTTTTTTAATTTATGGGAGTTTTTGATAAATGTATTTGAAAAATGTACAATATCTCGGGAACAGTTCATGCTAGTGTTCTAAAATTTATGTCTATCGTTTTCTAAGGCAAAATTACATAAGTAATGTCTATTTGCGTGACTTTATTAAAGGTTTTGATTTTTTGATGATTTTTTCCGAATTTCATTCAAAAATTGAGGGGGGTTCTGAACATTCGATTGCGTATAAAAACAATAGGCTTCCAGTGTTTACGGATTGTGATTTTTGTACCAAATTTTGTTCGAATTGGTCCATTCGTTTGTCAGTTATCGTCTCCACAGACTCACTGACTGACACACACACACACACACACACACACAAACACAGTCACGCACAGACATCACTTCAAAAATGTTTGATTTGTGATCAGGGATGCTTGAAACGTGCTCACATTCGAAAAGTCGAATTCGAATTTTCGACCCCGTCACAATACTTTCCTTATACATTATTGTATATAAGGAAAGTAAAAACTAAAAGTTTTATCTATAGACTATACGAAATAATTTAAAATCCGTTGAGCACTTCATAGAAATATATAATTCAATGTTTTATAAAGTTCCTAGGTTTAGAAAAATATTGATTACGATTTCCATACTTGAATATTTAAAACAATTTTAGAAATGTGGTTAAAAGGTTTTTTACTATCGATATTTGAATATTTTGAGTTATTCTGAAAATGTGGTTTTAATTTCCATATTTGAATATTTGTAACGAATTTTAAAAGGAATTATAATTTTCATATTTTAATATTTTGAACTTTTTGAAAATATGTAAAGACAAACCACCCACAAGAAAAAGATGTTATTCGTGCAAAACCATTTCGGCTCCATCAAACGTGATCCACTGCTGATTGTTTCAAAAGATATTTAAATGAATACTGAACAATTATACAATATGAAATTCATTTTTAGAGGACTGGTGTAAAAAGTTAAATGTTGTACTGTCATTTGCTAAAACGTGTCACGTGACCCTAACTGCCGACTGCCGTAGTATAAAACCTGTCTTAGTCTTATTTAAAGCGTTTCTTAAACTACACAATGGGACTGCGACCAATCTTTCAATTTGTATTTACTTTTGCAATCTTTTTGAAACACCGTGTATAACGTCAATGCTAATTAGCCGAATAATAAATAAACGTCAGAAAAAGAGCATAAAAGATATGTGTAAATGTATCAACCGTCTTTGAAAGTTATTCGACTTGTAGTAAATATTTTAGCAGAAATTTTGTGCAAATTGTCGTTAACTCTGTTTATTTTTCTTGATTAATTAGAAGAAAACCCTACACTCAACTAATTCAGTAATTTAATTTACGATACTGTTGTTCTAATCATACTATCATTTTACCGTTATCATAGATATCAAACAAATGTATTGATTAGAGAGTATTTGTTACCATTTGATAATATCGGTTGCCAAGCATTCTGCATTAGTGCCGAAAGGAGTTTTTACCTGCAACAAATTATGAGAATTAGTTACAGTATTGTGGCAATTAATTGAGAAATGCAGTTTTTTTTATAAAATTCAGTTTTATTCAAGTTTTCTATGGATACATTTAAAACTAATAAGTGATATGACCTCCCCGAGATTTTATAACATCACAAACACGTTTCGGCATGGAATGTACTAGACTAGCACATGTAGTTTTAATTTCAACGTCTCTGAACCATATGTCAATAACGGCCGAAATTAGCTTGTCCATCGTCGTACAGTTAAAGTTGAGAAGCCGTTTTTTGACAATAGCCCACAAATTTTCTATGGGATTCAAGTCTGGTGAATTCCCGGGCCAATCCAACACGGTAATATTTTTTTTTGAGCAGAAATTTTTGATTCGCTTCGAAGTGTGACATGGCGCGCTGTCTTGTTGGAAAACGCAATCTCCGTTCGGCCACAGTTTAGCCATGGTTGGAAGCACATTTCGGGTCAATATGATTTCGTAACTGGCACTGTTTACCATTCCCTCTACGGGAACAAGAGATTCTGTTCCCAAAACGCTGAAACAACCCCAAAACATCCTTTTGGGCGGATGCTTGTGTACTTGATTGATGTGGTGCTGATTGAGAGGTTCTCCTTGGCTCCTTCTCACGAACATAGATCTAAATCCCTGAACCACAAAATTTGTTTCGTCAGAAAAGAGAACTTTCTCCCAGTCCTTCTCAGTCCATGTTTTGTATTTCCGTGCCCATTTCAACCTTTTATTCTTCATGCGAAGCGTCAGAAGCTGCTTCTTGTACGGTCGACGTGCTCTCCGTCCGCGTTCTAACAGCCTGTATCGCAATGTTGAAGGTGCAATATCAACACCAGCTGCCACCATGGACTTAGACAGGTCAAAACTGGTTAATCGAGGATTTTTAACACTCATTCGATGTAAAGTTTTGTCGTCACGAGTCGAAGTTGATCTTTTTCGGCCACATATTCCAGAGCGGTTGGTTCCAGCATTTCCTGTTTCCTGAAATCGCTTCCAGATCCTCCCGACACTTGCTGTACTCACTCCACATATTTTACCTATTTCCTCGAACGCCTTAGAAGTGTGTTCTCTAAGCGCAATCACTTTAGCACGTGTTTCCGCGCTGATATCCATGACGCTAATGAGCCCCGCAGCAACTGAGAAACTACCACTGCGGAACACCTGCCACCTGGCGGAGGAATTTGAACACCTGCTACTTACCAGGTGCATACGAACACCTGCTACTTTGATAATAACTGCAATTTGAACTCTAAGCTAATTTGGAGTGCTTCTTCCTAACCTTACGTGTGATAAAACGAAAAAAATGACATTTATCAATTAATTGCCACAATACTGTACGTAACGGGTATGAAAAAAAAATAGAAAAATACATACCAAACAACGACTACACTAGTATTACTTTCCTTATATACATAATGTATAAGGAAAGTATTGTGATGGGGTCGAAAATTCGAATTCGAGTTTTCGACGGGAGAGCACGTTTCAAGTATCCCTGAGCACGAATCAAACATTTTTGAAGGGATGTTTGTGTGTGTGTGTGTGTGTCAGTGAGTCTGTGGAGACGATAACTGACGAACAAATGGACCGATTTGAACCAAATTTGGTACAAAAATCACAATCCGTAAACACTGCGGAAACCTATTGTTTTTATACGCAATCAAATGTTCAGAACCCCCTAAATTTTCGAATGAAATTTTTAAAAAATCGTCAAAAAATCAAAACCACTAATAAAGTTACGCAAATAGACATTTCTTATGTAATTTCTCATTAGAAAACGATTGACATACATTTTAGAACGCTAACATGAACCGTTCTCGAGATATTGTACATTTTTCAAAAAAATTATCAAAAAGTCATTAAAAAAAGAAAAATAATTCTTATTGAGAAACATGTTCCCTTTTCATATGTAATATCATGCGATAAATTGTGTGACATCATTCTCGTGGATCTGGCTCGTTCCATTCATGAAAAAAGATACTTTGAGTAATACTTTTGTATTTTAACACCAATAGTCATTTATTTGCTGTAAGCATAACTTATTTCTTAGTGCATAACGCTTGGCGAGATTTTGACGACTTTTTGAAATGTTGCCAAATTAACGAAAATCTCGCCAAATGGATAAAAATGACGCTAAATCAATGAAAATGACGACTCATTGTCGAAAATTCAATATCTTGGAAAGAATATTAAAGTCTACTATAAGAAAAACCTATTTTTTTACTGTAAAAGTAGTAAATTCATTACATTATATAAGAAAAGTCATGTGTTGCCCTCATCAGATTTTTAAAATTATTGCGACACCTCTATGGAAATCACATGCTGTGGATGTAGAAATAACTTGTTCCAACAGCATGGAACTAGATGTGTAGAGATTTTCTCTCTCAGTCTGGAATATGGTGATTTTTTTAATATTTTAAATATTTCTTTACTTTTCCCCATTGCGCAATTTTCGTGGAATGGATAGTTCAGTTCAGCAAAGCTCTTCTCAACATTCAGGGTGTAGAAAGGAGCCGTTCCTGAAAATTCATGTGGGAATGTTAAGCAAACCTAATTTTTCTATGCGATCTCAAATTAAGAAAGTCGCGTTAAGCTATTTTGGGTCAACTACCAACTATTCCCTATGGACTTCTTTTTAAATTGCATGATTTTGATCTCCAAAAGAATATATCTCAATGATTTTCTCAATTTGGAATAACTGAAACTCTCAGTAAGATCCCTTTCTTTTTATATATAAAACAATCTGTTTAACCAGGACTTGGAATACTTTTAATAATCTACAACCCACCTCAAATTGCTAATTATGCAAAAGTAAAGATCTGTGCTAATCCTAAATTGTCAAACCCAAATGCGTACGAAAATGGCACATTATTAGTTTAGATTAAAATACCATTGCCAAATACTTATCTTGAAACCCCCATAGTAGTAAACTAAACAAGTAAACTAAACTAGTCATTCAAGAAATAATTTCAAGAAATTATGATGATTTCAAAATTGACAGTATTTAATATACAGTATGTAAGAGTATATACATAATTTAATATACAGTATTTAATATATGCAATATTTAATATATAAAGTATTTAATATACAGTCTATAATGTTTAAGTATAATTTTTAATGCATAAATATGACACACGTTAAAGAAGAACCACAGAATAAATACTACAATTCGATATTTTTCAGACACAGCTTATTTAATAATTTGCTCAATGACAAACATAAAAATACAGGCATAATTTAGTATTTTTAAACTACATTGCTGATGAATGTCTGAAAGTACAGACGTTTGGTAAGATGGATGTGCCATTGAACTCACATTGTTGATGATTGATGACACTGAAGAAATGATCAATGATGCGACATTTGGCAGAACATGCTGTAAAACGATTGTCAGAAAGAACGCATAGGACTTTCAACATCTGGAAAAAGCTCATCATAAACATAACTACAGGGTGATCATAATTAAAGTGTCTTTAATCAGAGTGTATTTCAAAGACATATAGAGCCCAACACTCAATCACATTTTTTAACATGCTCTCTAAAACAAGTGTAGGAATTCCGAGAAATGTAAATTAGCGTCAGAAAATCTCCGCTAAGGATTCATTTAGTGTCATGAGTGGCACAAACCGAAACAAATAAAGCATGCATAAAGAGTAATTTCTAATGGGAACACTGCTGACACAAAATATTGATCTTTACAGAATTATATATAAAAATAGGATCAGCAAATATTTGATTAAAAATTTTACACACAATTTACTGATTTGATAATAGATTCACTCATTAGACAATATTTAATAATTTTGCGATTATTTTCTATTTGATGTATTTCTATTTGAAATGTTCAATATAGTGAGAATGGTGCATATTCGGGGTTTACATGTGATTCATTTTACAATAAAAAATATATATAAAACACTGCTTTCTAAGACATTCTAAACATATCTATCATTTTGCAAAATTCTTGCAATTTTCAAATGATACGTTCGGCATACTAAGGTTCCTCATCTAGTCCTTACAATCCGAAAATCATTTGATCGGTTCATCGATTGAAATACTCGCACTAAAATTTGTTTCACTTGTTTTAAAAATATCGTGGCCACATGATCACAAACATATAAACAGGTTCACAGTCATTATTAAAAATGGACCTGCTCCTATTCAGTCATGTTCAAAACATATAAATCACCAACACTCTAGAATTCTGAGGTCAAAGTACTTCTTTACATGTTATACTATGTGTAATGTCAGAAATAAAAAAAATATTAATATTTAATCAAACACGGGGGATAGTCAAAGCGCACAAACAAGAAGTCTGGATTCCCAGCCAAAGGCCGGATTAAGAAGAGGATTAGGAGTGCAGTGGAAACGTAGAGTCTATACACAGAGAGGAGCACCACATGGAACGACTGGAGGAAAAGTACATATAATATATAAGACCACGGTAAGTGGCGTAATTTAATTATCAGTTCCTTCCTCAGTCCAATCGGTCTGATTGGCTGAGTGTAGCCACGGTTCCCTCCCTTCCCCTTCCCTTTTCTACCTACTAGTCAGATCAGCTATCCAAGACAGATTCTGCACCTCATATACCGGGTGGTCCATTTAAATTGAGACATCGAAATATCTCGCGAAATACGCATCATACAAAAAAAAATGTTTTAACAAAGTCATTATATTTTAGAGAGGGAAATTGAACCATGCAAAATTTAGCCCACCCCCACCCCCGGAGGTGGTGGGGGTGGGCTAAATTTTGCGGGGAGGATGCAACTTTGAAATTTAAAATGGGAACCTCCATTTTTTTATTGCAGATTCGGATTCTGCGGGAAAAAATACGTAACTTTTGTTTCAAACATTTTTTTCGAATCTTTGTAGATTGCGCTGCAATCACAAAAAATAAATAATTTTAATTAATTTAATAAATACCTCATTTTGACTCCATGTATAAAAATACTACTTGAAGATGTTAAAACACGTCTAACTGACGTAAGAGGAGCAAACAGAAAAGTAAAAAAAAATAATAATAAATACTATTTGATGAAATAACTACTTCTAGCGCTATCCGATAAAACGTTCTTTTTTCAACGATGCATCAATGTAAGTAAAACATGTGGATTCCTCTTGAAACAACGAAACTTAACTAATCTTTTGTTGTCAGTTAGACGTGTTTTACCATCTTCAAGTAGTATTTTTATACCTGGAGTCAAAATAAGGTATTTATTAAATTAATTTAAATTATTTATTTTGTGATTGCAGCGCAATCTACAAAGATTCGAAAAACATGTTTCAAACAAAAGTTACGTATTTTTTCCCGTAGAATCCGAATCTGCAATAAAAAGTGGGGGTTCCCATTTGAAATTTCAAAGTTGCCTCCTGGTGGGGGTGGGCTAAATTTTGCGGGGTTCAATTTCTCTCTCGAAAATATGATGACTTTGTAAAAACATTTTTTTTGTATGATGCGTATTTCGGGGGATATTTCGATGTCTCAATTTAAATGGACCACCCGGTAGACGGACAGCAACCTCTTCGCAGCACCCTCCAAGAGCAGAGTGCATAGCACAATCTCAAAGCCGCTAAAACCAAAGGACTTTCCTATATATTTGATGTGGGGGTAAGTGTCTGCTGACGCAGGAACCCCGTAATGAAACGTCTTGGCTCGGCACATTCGAACATTCGCAGTCGTACATTCATTCACCCTCATACTTACTTACTTTGTTGGAGAGAGATACTGATAGTGATGCAGAGACGAGAGGTTTAAGAACACGCACTCGTTTGTTCAGAGTTAGATTTAATATAAATGCATAGTACGATGGTAATACATAGTAACTGCCTGGAGGAGAACATCGAAATTTACATATTGTGATTCAGATTCGGAATATGTGTGGAAGTTGCTTATGCGAAGGACTCGACAAGTAGGAAAAGACAAAAAGGTACTGTACATTTATGACTATGTGAGGATAGTATAATTTTCCAAAAATTAACAACATTTAGATTGTTGAGTTGTCCCACGAAGTGTTCGAACCAAATATTACTAAGTCAGGAATTATATCTCGCTAATTAATTAATTATCTGAAGAAGAATAATAGTATTTGTAATGTTAAAAATAATGATGTAAAATGGAGGATGTGTGTTAAATAAATTGAAGATTTTTCTATTTACCCTTAGATCTTCCCCCCGGGGACCAGTGAATATAAATTGATATCTAGCGTTATAAAAGTGATTGACTTGAGTGTTAATATAGTGATTTTTGAGTATCCTTGTATTTTTTCTTAAGTCTGGTCCCAGAAACGGTGCCTTGGCGTGGCCTGGGGGCTCCTCTTATAGGGGCGAGATCCGACTCAGTGAAAATAATTGAACCATCAGTGCTCACAGAATATAGTTATCTCTAAATATAAACTTTTATTTAACCGGAAAATGGCAACTGGAGTTGAAAGCAGTGAATATGCTTACCCGGAACAATCGGATGTTGAAGTAGAAGAAGATTTTAGTGGTCCCAGTGGACCCCATTAGTGGTCCCAGGGATCAAAATACGGGGAAGATCTCTAAGTGCTAAGAGAATCACCCATGTCGTCTCAATACTGCCGAAAATGGAACAATCTTCTGAAGCAACAAGGAAAGAAGTTCAGGGACTGGTGAACCTAACCAAGTTGAATATTAGTGTAAAAAAGGTGAAGAAGATTAGGAAGGGAGGCATATTGGTAGAGACTTCTAAAAGTGAAGACCTTGACGTCCTTATCCAAGAGTTTATGGACAAGGATGCTTTAAGTAACTATACAATAAGTAAACCTAAAAAGAAGAAGCCTCTCTCAATTGATACTATATAATATCCAAGATGAATACACAAAAGAAGACTTAGTTGCGAGGATCACAGAACAGAATGAAGAAATCGATGATCCTGCAAAAGTAGAAGCAAAGTACAGTTTTATTAGTAGAGGAGGCACAAATTGGATACTCGAAGTAGATCCAGAGACTTTTACTAAGTTAATTAAAAAGAGTAAGATCATTTTAGGTTGGTATAAAGTGAATTTCAGAGAACACTTGCGGCCTTATGTCTGTTTTAAGTGCTGGAACTATGGACATATCGGGAAATTTTGCCCTGGTAAACTTGTTTGTATTAAATGTGGTTCTGAAGAACATAAAGCTACTGACTGTACAGAAATGGTAAAGTGTAAAAATTGTGAAAAGCACAATGGAAAATTCGGTTCCAAATTTAAGACGGATCACAGGTGCAATGATGCCGGGTTTATGTGAAAGAACTTTCTTTTGTGGCTTCTAAAGTCGATTATGGACTAACTGATTAGTGCATGTTTGTTGCTGTACTGCTTATTTGTAATTCGGCATTTGTATATATCGGATTGGCTCGAGTAGCAATGTTTTGTATTGTAAAATAAATGTAATTGCTGGCTTTGTTTTCCTGGTTAGGGAATTCTGTATTTGAAGTGCATGTTTACAGTGTATTATTGTATTGTTTAGTAACCGGCCAAGGGGGCCTGGCTTTTGTTATTCCTGTCAGAGGATGAGGATCTGTTTTGTTTGGCTGGTGGTCTTTTTGTCGTGTTTCGTGTCGGTCCCCCGCGACCTGCTCGGCGCTTGGTGTCGGTGCGTGTTTGGTGGGGGGTTCCGGTTTGGAGGCGTCGGCTCTGTCCCGCTGGTGTCGGCTTCGGCCGATGGTGCTTCCGCCGGTGGTCGCTGGACTGGGGGGCATATGCTGAGGGCGACGGGATTATGGTCGCGATGACGGCTCATCTTTTTCCGTGTACCTTCGGGTGGGTCGGGCTTCTCTTTTTGAGTTACCCTTAGATCTTACTTTGGATTTCTATAAGATTATTGTAATAAATCTTTATCCCGATATGCTGAAATTAGGTGGGATTTGCGGCCACCAAAGCAATATCTTAAACTGTACTAATAATGGTTGTAGTTCGCATTTAATTGTCTAACGTGTTTAATCTGTTTTTATGTTTCCAGGTCCTCCAGAAGACTTAGAAGGCTGAATCTTTGCATGCATATAGTATGGGACACGCAAAGAAACTTAACGGAGCCGGGGTTTAGATTTATTCCATGGTGTGGCAATAATGAAGGATTTTATAAAGCGTTTTCCAGTCTGTCTAGAAACCTATCCGGTGACCTTCTAGTTTACCTCTTCTAGGCTGCCCCTTTGCACACTTATAAGTTATGGCAGGACAGATCATCACAAAGCCGATACCCTTTTTCCCACGAAGAAAATTGAGTGGTTTTAAAAGTTCTTTCCGACCAAGGTCCCCACCCTCCCGTCGGTGACCAAAAAGGCTTTATCCCTGCACTTTATTAACCACGGTGCAGAAATTAATTTAAGCAAATTTTCGAATTTAAGCGAATTTTCGATAATTCTTCCAGGGATATGGGTCGACAAATCTTCCTAGACCCTACAGAAGACAGTCGCCATCTAGAAGGCTAAAACTTCGTAGCTACACTTATAGTACCGACCACGTAAAGGAATTTTGATTACAGCGTCTATTTTCGACGCTTAGCACAAACCATTATAAAACAAGATAAAACTTATTATAAACGTTATAATATAGTATCTTTAAGTGTGTCGCTATCTTTGATATTGACAGACTTAAATACCAGTCAAATCCTCTATATAAATAAAATTGAAATTTGCCTGTTTATTTGTTTGCTGGTTTGTGTGTTTAGTTCATCATCACTGGAGAACTGCTGAACCGAATTTCAAGAATTTTTTATGGGGTGGTCTTGGTATGAGCTTTCCTTTATATGAGAATTATCATAAAATTACGAAAAACTATTCCAAATACTAAAAGGTCACAATTTTGAGTTTCTTTATATTCCGTACGATGAAGGAATATGTTTCTAGTTATAAATAAATGAAATATTCAAATTTTATTACTTAACCATAACTGAAACCTGGTCTACGAAGAAATATATTGCTAGTTATATATAAATGAAGTATTCACATTCCATTATTTAACCATAACTGAAACGAAAATACACAATATAATATATAGGAAAAGTATTACGAAGTCGAAAATTGGAATTCTGGACGTATTTTCACGCTTTGATAAAACCTGAATTTAAATAGAACGTAATTGAGTGACATCTGGGTATATGTGTATGATATATATGTATGTTTATGTGTGTGTGTGAATGTGAGTGTGTATGTGAGTGTGTATGTGCGTATGTAAGTGAGTGCTGTGTATGTGCGAGTATGAACTCAAGTGTGTGTATGCTTGTGCATATGAGTATGTATACACGTTTGTATAAATGTATATGTCCGTGAGCGTGTGGATCGTTTGGTCGGTTGGTCTCACGAATGGATCGTTTCGAATGAAATTTTGTACAGTTATCCCAATAATTCTGCCAGTCTTTCCTCTCCAAAGAAGCTGCTTCCTACGGTTCGTCGTTCTCTCTCCCCAGTTTCAGAGATGGGGTGGTAGAATTCGAAATGAAGTATAACAAAAATCAATAACGTTTGACCAAGCAGACTCGCACGCTGGTTATGAACCGCGAAATTAATATAAATTAATGTATTTTGACGATAATGCAGACTTTTCTTTAACAATATATTAGCAAGGTATTGAAAACAAAGGAAAACTTTGCTTAAACATATTAAATGACCTAAGATGACACCCCGACAACGGATGTGTAGCTGAATTGTCTAGTTCTGATGTTTAAGCAAATGCTAACGGAGATATGGGGATCATGATGAAACCCTCGGAGCATAGCAAAATATCGACCGTCACATTCGTACTACGCAGAGAATCATCTCAAACAAGAGTCAGTTGCATATATCCTTCCTCAAGTTCATTGGTCCTTAGAGGTAGCGTCTTCCTGCAAACTGATAACTTGGGCTCTAAGACCCACTACTGACACATTAACGTGCCTTAAGCGTCCTTGCTGACACATTTAACTCCGCAAAAAGCAATTCTCTGGACGTTAAGCACTCGTGTTGACATATTAACAATTAAAACTCCATGCAGATCTGGGAGGGTTCTTGATCGTTGTGGGGTTTTTTCCCCGAATTTCTATCTCATGGAGCATGGGGTCGTTGGCATGCTGAGTTCTGAGGATATTTTCCCAGCAGAACCTTACAAATCTTTCTATATTAAACAAGAAAGATCAATCATGCATAAGCATTGATTATGAAACACTTTTCAACTGAAATGTAATTTCATTTAAAAATTTCTGAAATGTGATACATTCAGTGGTGATATCTTTTACATTATCACAGTACTACAGTAATTTATTATACTTAAATATTTAAAACTGTATCGAAATATAAATCATCTGATTCTTTATGCAAAATCAATGAATATTTCATTCATATAACTTGTATTCCAGACTCCAGAGCTAAATAATTTTGTGTGAAAAAATTCAGCAATTCTAATGTAATTAATCTTACAATCGTTTGAGATATTTGCATTCAGCATATGTTAAAATTAGGCTTCGTTGAAGAAATAATAAAAGTTTAGGGATCATTTAAAATCACAACTATTGTAATTGCATAGGCACGGAATTTAGATACACAGATAATACACAGATAATATATGTGTGTATGTGTATGTACTCAACGTATTGGAATCGTGCCGAAGATCGGAACTCGAATTTTCAAAGGATCTACACGTTTTGGGACTTCTAGAACACGAAAAAACTATTTTTAGGAAGACGTCTGCGTGTGTAAGGGTGTATCTGTGTATGTTTCTGTGTGTCTGTGTGGATATTACATCCACTCTAATTAAAAAACTAATGGACCGAATTTCATACAATTTGGTAGGTATGTTTTTTGTGGTAAATCCTGATGTTCATTAGATTATAGTACGATTCGTAATAAAAGAATCTGCCTTCTTTGCGGAATGGCCGCAGAAATTGCCTTTATCCACTCTAGCTAAAAACTAATGGAACAAATTTAACAAAATTTGGTGTATAATATTTCAATAACCTACAAGTGATTTATATACCAAATTTAACAAAATTTTGTATATAAATCATTTGTAGAATAAAACTATCTACAAATCTATCTACAAAATCTAATCTATCTACAAAATCTAATCTATCTACAAATCTAAAACTATCTACAAATCTACAAATAATCATTTGTAGATTTATAGAAGTGAACGGGGATTATTTTCAGGTAATTTCGAAAAAAATGTATGATCAATATTTAAAGATCCATCAAATTTTTGTCGAATAAAATGTTCAACAAATTTAAGCTGTGTACCAAATTTTAACTCTCTAGGACGTAGGAAAGTGCATTAAAAATGCCATCAAATAAGTATATCAAGAAGAGTTATATAAAATTTTAAAAAAATGAAAAATTGTTATCTACCAAATTTATTGTAAAATGTGAAGCGTCTCCCATATGCAATAGGTTTAAACAAATGAAAATATATTTATTATATAATATATCTCTCTTTTCTTTCTGGAAGATATCCCAAAGTCAGAATTTAATTGAATTTGTTTTTTTCCCTATATTAAATAATTTTTAATTAAAAAACTACTCAGCATATTTTACTGAATTTTTTTTTATATATTCTATGGGATAATGTGAATATTTCCTAAAAATTTCGAAGCAATTCGAGAATTTTAAATTTACTTAAAAAATGTTTGAAAAATTAGGTCCCATAGGGTTCAATGTATTTCATTTTTTCAAACCGGGTTCAATAAAAAACTAACTGGGTGATATTATTTATTTATATTCCCATAGGTCCTACAGACCGTCTGAACAACATACTGAAATTTCATTTTGATAAAGTCATTTTTACGGCAGTTATCGTGCTAACGGACAGACAGACAGACAGACAGACAGACAGACAGAATGAACAAAGTCATAAACACTTTTCAACTTTGTTGTAAAGTGTTAAAAAAAGCAGCTCCCGCTGCTTGACAAATTTCTCTTTTCTTGAGAGTCTTTGCTTCGTACCGCAAAAACTATTGCATATAAAAATATGAAATTTGATACATTTGTAAAAAAAGCTTTAGGATATATGCTAAAATAAACAGTTTTTTGATATATATTGTAGTTTAAGAAATATTTAATATCAAACCAAGACAGCATATTTAAGCTGCGAGTTCGCGTCCCGGATAGACTAACAATAGCAAAGACCACGATTATTGCAGGCAGGTACCTACATGGGTGAATTTTGGCAGGGTAAGCCTCGTTTTTTAAATTTCGATGTAGATTTTGAGATATTTTACTTTTTATGCATTTCTGAAGTGAACTTTTTTTTTCGTATCGGCATGTCTAGCAATTTTTCTGTCTCGTGGCGTAAAAACTATAGCATGCAAAAATATGAAATTTGGTACACTTATAGAGAAATAACAGGGTAACACGATGAAATAAACTGTTTATCGATTTATACTTTAGTTTGGCATGGAATAGCTCACGAAGCGAGCTCATGATCAAATAATCCCATTTTTGGCTCCCCTACTAAGAACAATCTCTGATTTTCCCTACTGCGGAAATTAGGCAGGGATAGAAAAAGATTTTTGAAAGTAGAATTTTTAGGAAAGATAGATATGAAGTGAGCTCTCTGAGCGCAGCGAGTAGTAGGCGAAGCCTCCCAAAGGGGGTTGCGCTAGCGGAGTGAACAGGGGGCAGAGCTCCTTAGTTCTATACAAAATATTTATAGATTTTCAAACATAGTCATAGATTCTGAAATTCCCCCTCCCCAAAATATTCAATGAATTGTTCTCGAAATATTACACGTTTATAAGAAACAAAGTATTGTTTAAAAGGTCGAGCTTTCTTGAGTAGTATTATGTCTTATGTTCATTGGCATCTTTCTTGGAGATTTAGTATATTCCTCTAAAGAGAAAATAAAATAGTTTTGTATTCCAATGCCTATAAATTCTTATAATTTGATTATCGCATTTAAGAGGGATCAAATAACAATGTTAATTTGATTTTAACTTTTCATCAATATATAAATACATTTTATTGAGCCAAGAAGGCTGTATATATTAGTTTTTATCGTAGTCAGAAATGGAAATGAAAATAAATATTTTTTAAATATATCAAACTTATCGCAGTGTGTATTTAAAGTCATGTGGTACGCACACCAGATATTTTATTTTGAAATAAAGGTCGGATTTAAAGATTACTTTTTACTGTTTCTTAAAAGAAAAAAAAAGCAGAAATTTTTCTATCATATAATCTCTTCAAATTGTATAAAAGTTTAAATTTTTTCGCAATTTTTTTTAGTTTTTGAATCAGACAC